>CM074290.1:3493614-3671114 GCA_037194245.1 Opsariichthys bidens | reverse complement strand
TTCATGAATTATGTGGCGCAGGGCAAATTCCCAAGCCATTAGCTAGTTTATTTTAGGAGAAAGAAAAACTTTCTAGCTGCCAGCGGCCCTCCTGTTACACACACACACACACACACACACACACACACTTCATGCCCACTCAGAGCAGTTTCCCGCAGATATCTTTGCCATAAAAGGCATTGTAATTTTCAAACTCTCAAACCAAGTCAAGGTTTCGACCCAAAGACCTGTTATCATCCGCTCAGCTCCAGAAAACCATCTGTGTTTGTGCATCAAACACTAAACTCACGTGTCTCAACGTAGTTTTTACAGGCTTTGCTGGCGTTCACACTACAGTTAAATATGGTGTCACTCCACTTGTGAGTTTGACTGATTACATTAACAAATAAGCAAAAAAAACCTGCTGACAAAACGTGTTAAACATTTGGCCTCCGTGTTTAAGAGCCATGAGATGTTTTCTCATGTCTTCTTTTTAATTGGCAGAGAAATCAAATACACTGCTGAACAATAACCGCTACTTTGTATTCTATAATATATTGTTATGTTTTACTTACGACCGTTTAATAATTAGTTCACGTACTACAAACACTTGTGCATTAAGTCACGATGGATTTTACACAATGTTTTAAAAAAAAGACAAATGTCTTTACTGTAATAAGGGCTTATGTCAATTAGCAGCACTGCACAATTCATTGCCGTTAATGTTATGAAAATGCCCCGAGTTAAACCGCCATATTTTGTCGCTGTCGTGTGTTTATTAGTTTGCAAAACGTTTCTGCTTTTTATTCAGCCGGATGCCGTTGTCCATATAAGGCATTTCCTGGAACGCCATAAGTTTAATTGAGACTCACTAGGGGACTTTCTGCTCAAAGGCGCCCTCTGGCTTCCAACAGACATTACACGTTTAGCAATGTCTCTTTGAATTTGTGGGGTTTGTTTACACAACATCGTTTTCAACCAAATATGGATTTGGGGACCTGAAAATGCAAACTTTTTAAAAACGGGTTTCAAAGTGCTAGTTTTTGAAAACAATATCATTATAGTCTTCATGTAAACTAAAAAAAACTGTGACGTCATGCGAATGTGTATTAAGTCGATAGGTGTGTGTTTACAAGGTAACATCGCCAACTGCTGGCCTGACAGCAGAATACAGCGCTTTTGGTCGTTTTTTGCGGATCGGTGTGAATGAGGATCATTTTGACATTGTCGTCGTCGTCTATATGCGAAAAACACAAAGGAAAAAAATTCTCTCTTTTAGTGTATTGTTGTGTAAACGAACCCTAAATACACTGTTAAAAAATTACTGTACATTTTACAGTATTATACTGGCAGCAGGGTTGCCAGACAGTTACTGTAAAATTTACAGCAGTGTTACTGTAATTTAATTTACAGAATTTTCCTGTATTCTCTGATTACAGTAAATAATTGTAATTTTTAAAATTACTGTAAATTTTACAGTATAATACTGGCAGCAGGGTTGCCAGCCAGTTACTGTAAAACATACAGTAGTGTTACTGTAATTTAATTTACAGAATTTTCCTGTATTCTCTGATTACAGTAAATAATTGTATTTTTTACAATTACTGTAAATTTTACAGTATAATACTGGCAGCAGGGTTGCCAGCCAGTTACTGTAAAACTTACAGTAGTGTTACTGTAATTTAATTTACAGAATTTTCCTGTATTCTCTGATTACAGTAAATAATTGTATTTTTTAAAATTACTGTAAATTTTACAGTATAATACTGGCAGCAGGGTTTCCAGCCAGTTACTGTAAAACTTACAGTAGTGTTACTGTAATTTAATTTACAGAATTTTCCTGTATTCTCTGATTACAGTAAATAATTGTATTTTTTAAAATTACTGTAAATTTTACAGTATAATACTGGCAGCAGGGTTGCCAGCCAGTTACTGTAAAATTTACAGCAGTGTTACTGTAATTTAATTTACAGAATTTTCCTGTATTCTCTGATTACAGTAAATAATTGTATTTTTTAAAATTACTGTAATTTTTACAGTATAATACTGGCAGCAGGGTTGCCAGCCAGTTACTGTAAAACTTACAGTAGTGTTACTGTAATTTAATTTACAGAATTTCCCTGTATTCTCTGATTACAGTAAATAACTGTATTTTTTTAAATGACGAAGGGTCAATTTACAGCAATATTCTGTAAATTTGAGTCAAACCAACACGTGACCCCAGAATGCATTGCAGTTTACAGCAATATGCTGTATTATTAAAAAACAGCCAGGGCTGTAAAATAATGCTGTAATTTTTACAGTAATTCATTACAGTGTATAGAATTATTCACATTAGCCCATGAAAAGCATTACCTGTCGTGAACACATTTGAAAAAAAAAAGTGTGGTGCACAAATTTCCATTTTCGTGTTCTACGCCCATGGATATATAACGTTTCCTGTGTTAATCTTGTGTGTTCAGAAGTGAATGAAACTTGGGGAAGACCATCCCACTCCTTAAAAAAGAATGCATGAACATTTCAAGCAATAGTCATGTGCATTTGATCAGATATAACTGGAGTGCAAGGGTATGAGATGGATTGTGCGAATGCTTGGCTAAAAAGAAGTGTCAAACATGATCAGGAAGGCTATTCCAGAATTTAGGAGCAAAATGTGGAAACCCTCCTTGGATATCCGAGGAATAACCAAAAGTCCAGAGCTTTGTGACCTGATTGGTTAAATAAGTCATTTAGGACCTCACTGGACAGTAGCAATACTTTGAAATCGATACAGAACTTAATAGGTAGTGTAGAGATGATAAAATTAGGGTTATAGGATCATGTTTTCTTGACCTGGTAACTCCAGCAGACTAACTTTAGCTGCAGAGTGTACGTATGTAACCTTTTAGAAATCGAATTCTCTTCCTGTTGAATTCTGGACATTAAAATGTGCCCTTTATTAGTCAGCGGAGGGATGTGTTTTGTAGAAGGATTGAGTTCAGCTGCGCTGATCCATCAGATTGAGGGAGATGTTCAGATCTTCCAGCTGGCTCAAGTCTGGAGTTTATAGTCTTAAATAGACCTGACAGCTGTCTGCTTGCTGGCTGGCTTCACTTTTACTTGATATTGGGGGATCCTTTATGCTGCTCTGAGATCAGTTGTCCTGGTTCTTTGCTAATAGTTTTATTTAAAATATGTAACGCGGAGCTCATCCCAGTTTTGAAAAATAATGTCATTTTCTGCTCAGCCGATCTCATTGTTTTACTAGGTGCTAATTTTGTATTCATTCATATGATGTAACTTATACAGAAACACACAATTTACAAATACAAAATTGTGGTATGGTGCGATCCCTACCCTCAAGCCGTCCGGCGTGTATATGACTATGTTCTTTCAGATGAACACAATCAGAGTTCTATTCTAAAATATCCTGGCTCTTCCCAGGTTTATAATGGGAGTGAATGGCAGTCCTGATTTTGAAGTCCAAAAAAGTGCATCCATTCATCATAAAAGTAATTCATACAGCTCCAGGGGGTTAAAAAAGGCCTTGTGGAAGCGCAACAATTGGTTCTTGTAAGAAAAATAAATGTGTAAAATGAACGAACCAGCTTCCGACAGACTGTCATAGGCAGATTGACTTACGCCAAAAGAGTAACTTCGGACCTGACGCGCTCACGAATGCAGAAGCGCAGAGGATAGAGCAAAACACAACTCTGGTCACTGATCAGAGGATTTCAAGCTTGATTTTGTCGCCCGGCTCTATTTGTTTGAACCGCGAGTGGTGTCTTAAGCTTGCGCTACTCGTACGTCGTACGTCACATCTTTTGGCGCAAGCATAGGTCGCTAGTTGATTTGGTCTTTAAAGTTTTAAATATGGATATTTTTCCTACAAAAAACCATCGCTTCACTTCAGAAGGCCTTCGTTAACTCCCAGTATGATTTACTGTTATGATGGATGGATGTGCTTTTTGGGCTTCAAAATCGTGAGCGCCATTCACTACTATTATAAAGCTTGGAAGAGCAAGAATATTTTATAACTCTAAGGCTGCGTTCACACTTGGTAGTTCGGTTGGTCTGGACCAAAAGACAAAAACAACACACATAGTCCTGGTCCTCTTAGCGTTCACACTGGCATTTTTAACAGCGAAGCTTAAGTTACCGAACCGAAGGCGCAGGGATACGCTCACGACCTGATCGGTCGCTTTTATGACGTATATTTGGCGACGCTTACCGAACATTAAAACAACGCTGTGTTCTGGATTAAACGCCATCATTTGATGCTTTATTTTGACCAGCTGAGAATCACGAAGAGCTCATCAAATGTTCAAAACGTTCAGAACAGCAGCAGGATTTCCTCCGAAACTTCACCTCCTCGTCGCTCCACGTTTGCCCTCGACTCATTTTGGATCTTCACATCAGCTGACCTGTAGCGTCTCATCTCGTGACATCACGTCCTGTTTTTGGTTGGTTCACACGTCTTTGGTCCGTGTCGCGTTCATATATCAACCGAACCGCACCAGAGTTCGTCTGGAAGCGGAGCGAGACCCATCTTTTTAGCGCTTGTTTGGTGCGCACCAGGGTTCACATGTGTTCAAACTGAGCGATCAGGGTTCGCTTTAATCCAACCAAACATGACAAGTGTGAACGCACCCTGAAATTGTGTTTGTCTGAAAGAAGATGGTCATATGCACCTAGGATGGCTTTAGGGTGAGTAAATCATGGGATAATTTTCACTTTTGGGTGAACTGTCCCTTGTTATATTTATCTATTTCGTGTCCCAGTTAGGCGACTACGAGCACATGAACCGTTGTGCGCTGCTGCATATATTTATCAAGCAGTAAAAACATTCCAAGCCCAAAAAAAGGCATCTGAGAATGAGTCCGAAACACATTTTAGAATGACATGACAATATATTCAACAAAAACAACGGCTCGTTCCACTCGTCATACATCATTAGGCCGTCACAATGCATACGTTGCACATGCTCAGTACTTTCTAGATTTGGTTTTTCACTCCAATCAAATGTTTACTCGTCCTCTCGGTCGGATTAGAAAAGGTTTAAACCACCCCTTACGATCCAAATGAAACTTCATTTGAGTGTGCGTTCACACTTGTCATGTTTGGTTGGATTAAAACGAACCCTGATCGCTCAGTTAGTGAACGCTGCCATCAGAACCCTGGTGTGCACCAAACAAGCGCTAAAAAGATGGGTCTCGCTCCGCTTCCAGACGAACTCTGGTGCGGTTCGGTTGATATATGAACGCGACACGGACCAAAGACGTGTGAACCAACCAAAAACAGGACGTGATTTGACGAAACGGGAAGATCGGAGTATCAAAATGAGTCGAGGGCAAACGTGGAGCGACAAGGAGGTGAAGTTTCGGAGGAAATCCTGCTGCTGTTTTGAATGTTTTGAACATTTGATGAGCTCTTCGTGATTCTCAGCTGGTCAAAATAAAGCATCAAATGATGGCGTTTAATCCAGAACACAGCGTTGTTTTAATGTTCGGTAAGCGTCGCCAAATATACGTCATAAAAGCGACGACCGATCAGGTTGTGAGCGTATCCCTGCGCCTTCGGTTCGGTAACTTAAGCTTCGCTGTTAAAAATGCCAGTGTGAACGCTAAGAGGACCAGGACTATATGATTGACCAAACCAACCGAACTACAAGTGTGAACGCAGCCTAAATTGACATGGTGACATTTGAATGTTTTGTTACGGGTCTGATTAGAATTGGATTATCAGGGTCAATGTAAACGCAGCTACTGTTGAAAGAGGAACAAGAAATAACCTCTTTTTTGATGTCTTTATTTCCGTCATATTTTAGAATGTTTCAGTATCTTTGACCATATTAGCCAAGCAGTAAATTGACTCATAGTGTGAATTCCTGTGGCGATTTATCGTCATCTCTTTCCTGTTTTACGCACAACACTGAATCCCGCGCAGTTAAACGGAATGACACGCAAGTAAAGTTGAAGTTTACCAGATTTCCCACGCTCCAGTGAGGTTTGATCAGACCGTCCTCCGTGATTAACCCTTTCAGACCTTTGACACGAGTCAATTTAAGACCTCGATACGGACGACAAGATCTTTCCCGCTCGGAAGCAATCCAGAATCCTGGCAATCTCACGAACCGATCCTTTCGTCTTGGCTTCAACTTAAAAACTCGGTTGATGGACTTTGGTCTCTGTGATAAGTTGTCTTCCTGCTGTTGTGAAGAAGTGTTGTTGTGTGTGGAAAAAGAGGAAATGGTGAAGAAACTTGAGGTTGGGAATGAGGTGTTTGCAGCGCTGAGAGACAAAGAGGAAATCAAGTTGTTGGATGAGCAATAAATTCAGTTCCTTTGTGAAACAGTGATTTAAGGCTGCAAGGAAGACGTTGTAAAAAAGAAACTTTACCTGATTTATTCACATAAACATAATAAACAAAATAGGGGTCGAGGCGAGCGCAGGGAAAGGATGTCAATTCTTTACAACCCGTCCTTGCCTGTACTGTTGTTATTAACTGTTTAATGGCCCTATAAGCTTCGTCCCGGCCAGCTGCGGGATCTGCCACGGCAAAGCCATTCTTGCGTTCACATGTTAAAACTAGCACTGGAAGTCTGTTTTGACACCTGAGTCTGAAACGGCTGAGAAATGCGCTTTACTCCAGAGAAGCGGAGGTGTAGGACTACTGTGGGATGTGTTTTTCAAATTCCTCGGAAGCTCTTGCCCTTTCTTGTCTGGATCTATTTATTTTAAAGATGCCATTTACAGATACAATGACTTGAAAACTCGTCTTTGTTGAGCATGTTGTTAAAATGAGTTTTGATACATTTTTTTTTGTATCAAAACTGCTCTGAAAAAAATGAAGGGAAAAAAACAAACAATGACGTTCTTAAAAACGGGTTTTGGTTTTTTTTTTTTAGAAAAATGCATTATGTTATTAATATTCGAAAAACCTTTGCAGCCAACATGAAAAAACAAAACAAAACATACATCAGGAAATGACATCATAGAGAGGATCTCTGTAGACCCTCATGACTGTCAAGGTCAAAAAGCCTCATGAACTATCAGATAATTTCACTTTTTTGTGACAAGGCAATGTTAGGCTGCGTTCACACTTGTAGTTCGGTTGGTTTGGTCAATCATATAGTCCTGGTCCTCTTAGCGTTCACACTGGCATTTTTAAGTTACCGAACCGAAGGCACAGGATACGCTCACGACCTGATTGGTCGCTTTTATGACGTATATTTGGCGACGCTTACCGAACATTAAAACAACGCTGTGTTCTGGATTAAACGCCATCATTTGATGCTTTATTTTGACCAGCTGAGAATCACGAAGAGCTCATCAAATGTTCAAAACGTTCAAAACAGCAGCAGGATTTCCTCCGAAACTTCACCTCCTCGTCGCTCCACGTTTGCCCTCGACTCATTCTGGATCTTCACATCAGCTGACCTGTAGCGTCTCGTCTCGTGACATCACATCCTGTTTTTGGTCGGTTCACACGTCTTTGGTCCGTGTCGCGTTCATATATCAACCGAACCGCACCAGAGTTCGTCTGGAAGCGGAGCGAGACCCATCTTTTGAGCGCTTGTTTGGTGCGCACCAGGGTTCACATGTGTTCAAACTGAGCGATCAGGGTTCGCTTTAATCCAACCAAACATGACAAGTGTGAACGCACCCTTAGTTCAGTTCAAAACGTCATGTGGTGCGAATCCCCAAAAACTCATACTTATGAATTGGCATTTCATGATGTTTGTAAAAAATAGTTTTTACATTGAATAATGCATTTGCAAAACACACACACACACACACATATAAGGTGTATAGAAACATGTTATAATAGTCATTTTTACAGTCACTGAATTTAAATGTTTGGTACAACGAGAAAAACGCACTTCACCTTTGTTGCGTCTCATCTTAACGTGTCTCTCTTCTCCTGTCTTACAGGAAATCCAAAACGAAGCCCAATGGAAAGAAAGCCCCCGCTGAAGAGAAGAAGCACTACTTGGAGCCAGAGTACACAAAAGTACGGGTCATGGACTTCGACCTGAAAGATTTGGTGGCGCTTCCCACCAAAGAGATAGACCTCAACGAGTGGCTCGCCAGCAACAGTGAGTTCCTAACCAAACATCACAGCCGTCATGAGCGTTTGGCCTGTACTTTGAGTCTTTGTCCGTCTTCAACGATAACCTTCTGTCAGTCAGGAGTTTGTAAATCAGTTGCATTTTACTGTGTGTTTGTGTGTGTTGAGTACATGAAGCCATCTCAGAGCACTGCCTTCTTAAAACAGTTGATGCTGTGAAAAGAGCTCATTCCATTATGGAACAATTTATTTCCCAAACTAAAAGAGACGGGACAAATACCGGAGAATAACAACAGACACCCACGTTGTTGACGAGCGCCTGTGAGGGGGTTGTGAAAGCTTAAACGAATTGTATTAGTCATAACTTCTGGAGAAAAAAGGACGTTTTGTGATTGGACCTCTGCGAAAAATAAATCATTCAAGATTGATTTGAAGATTGACGTAGCATTTCGCAAAACTAACGACATTTAAATAAAAAAAAAAAATAAAAAAAAATTCATTTTGCCCAGGGATGCTCCATATATTGTTTTAGCGTCGAAATCGCGACATGCATGTGTCATGAATGTTAATCAAACAGCAAAAGGCATTGAGACAAATCGCTTTTGTGGTTTTAACACCGATTAATTATACTTATACACCGCAAGTGTTACTTCACATTTGATTATTTCATTTCTGTACCTGTTAGACTTGAAATATAAAGCACTATTAAATTCATTTGCATCTATTATATTTATCTATGCTTGTAGTTTGTTCGTTATTTTCTATCCGTATTCACTCAAATCAGCCCATTCTAATTCTTTCCAAATAGAGCTATTCATGTCATCTGGAGATTGTTTTTTTGTTACATTTTATTTACAGTGTCATAATTGCTCCAATTACTATTAATTAACTACATTTACTTACTATAAAGTTACAGTTAGGGTTTGGTTTAGGGTTTGTTACTTGTAATTATGCATAATTTACTGTATAGTAAGTACATGTAGTAACGTGTAACTACGGCAGAGTAAAATGAAGCGTTACCTTTTTTTTTTTTTTCTTCGTATCACAATATACAGCTCTGGAAAAAATGAAGAGACCACTGCATATTTTTTATTATTTTGACCAGTTGTTGCATTTGGCAAATTAATGCTCTAAATTACAATATTTTTATTTGGAATTTGGGAAAAATGTCAGTCGTTTATAGAATAAAACAAAAATGTTAATTTTACCCAAACACATACCTATAAATAGTAAACCCACAGAAACTGATCATTTTGCAGTGCTCTCTTAATTTTTTTCCAGAGCTGTATATCGCAGAAAAAAGTCAGTTTTTTGCATATCAATCCATATGAACCCATTATAAAAAAGTGCCAACTAATGCTGATTTGAACAAACCCCTAACCTTCAGTAAAAAAGCTCTAACCATAATCACTTCCAAGCGATTTCCACCTGGCGAACAATAAAACTTCAGACAGGATAGTCAAATAAATTAAAAAAAAAAAAAAAAAAAAAAAAACGACAAATGACGTTTAAAATCATGCATTTTTAATCGATTGTTCATTCAGAGCATTGAATAAAATATTTTATGTTTACAATCAACATTGCTCTCGCCTCATCCACCAACGTTTTTTCCCTAAGCTTGTCGCACGGCGTTCTGGGACCATCATTTGATGTTTTTGAACAGACTTCATGCCGTGACTGTGATGCTCTTCGGCTTTATCGATTGTGAAATGGTGAAAGTCTTCTCACAAGTTCTCTGAATGTCACACTTCTCTTTTGTCCTCTGCAGCAACAACCTTCTTCAATCTCATAAATCTGCAGTACAGCACAATCTCAGAGTTTTGCACTGGGACACATGTCAAGCCATGACGGCCTGTAATACGTAAGTCCTTTCGTTTCCTTTCTTCCTCTAGACGTGTCCCGGGGCGAGAATCAGAACCTTCCTTTTACGAGAACTGCTGCTGGATCAACCGGTTCTCATATTCACAAAGTTTTTCCATTTTAAGGTCAGAGCGCAACTGGCTTTGTAAGAATCTGGGTTTGTAGGTCTGATTCGGGTTAACGCATGACTGACACACATTTTACTGAAGCCATGGCTTGTTTTGGCTTTCAGATGCGTTTTGAACGAGAGAAGACAAGGGAGCTATTCTCAGAACGAGAGGTTTTGCATGTTTGTTTGAGCCGGAACCAATTAAATCGCCTTAACCGCCTCTAGTTAAATGTTCTCACAGGCTTTATGGGCGTTTCAAAAGATCAGGAGCCTGAACTTATGAAAGAGAGATCAGTTATAGAATTACTTGGAAGAACTTTTACCTCTCAGCTATAGTCTCTGGTCAAACTCTGTGTTTTTTACTCATTTTTAACAGTAAAATGTCTATTTTGCACTAGATTTGCCTAACTTCTTCTCCATACTAGTGTCCAGAAAATTTGACCTAATAACTTAAATAACAACAAAAACAATGTGTTTTTGTCTTTATAAATAATTCTAATAAAAATAAACTCGCATTTATACACTTTTAAATAAAACAATATACAGCTCTGGAAAAAATGATCAGTTTCTGTGGGTTTACTATTTATAGGTGTGTGTTTGGGTAAAATTAACATTTTTGTTTTTATTCTATAAACGACTGACATTTTTCCCAAATTCCAAATAAAAATATTGTAATTTAGAGCATTTATTTGCCAAATGCAACAACTGGTCAAAATAACAAAAATATGCAGTGGTCTCTTCATTTTTTTTCCAGAGCTGCATTGTTATATTAATAAAAATTAGTATTGTTGTTAATAATATTTATATTTAATCAATATTTATTTATCTATAAATATTTGTGTACTTCCAGCGACTGCATCTTATTTGTTTCTCCATCGTTCAGCTACTGGGACGTTTGAATTTTGTATATTTTTTGTATATATCTTATTTAATACTTAGCCTGCCACTTTTTCTCTGATTTACTTTAGTTTTGGACATTTTAGGCAAATCACCATGTCTTTTACTTACTTACTTAATAATAATAATAATAATATAATAATAAATAAATACATTAACAACTATTATTATAGTTATATTTGAATTATTGTGTGTATTTGAATAATTGCTAATGTTACTCTAGTAAAGATTTGCTGTCCCCAATACTGCTGTCATTACCACCACACCGAGAATTTTAGAGAACAACTCAATTTCTATAAAATAGTCATGATGTAACATGAATAAAAAAATGGTTTAAAATAGTTCTATAAAATATGAACTCAGAGAAATGTCAGTATTTGAGCACATCTTCACACAGTTAACTGAATTATTGGAACATTTTGTCCGAAAAAGGTGAATACATCAATAATGCTCCCTCATCCATTTGAAGGTTTTAAAGAGGAAATATTATGCCCTTTTACAAAGTCTTGATTTTGGTTTTTGGTATTCACATTCAAAAATGTCTAAAAACACATTATTTTCCCCACATTTGACATTGTTGCAGCACCTCTCTTCCCAGTCTGTCAGTATTGCGCCATTTAGTTCCTGCCTCTACGAAGCCCCTCCTTCTTAAAAGCGCAATGCGCTCTGATTGGTCAGCTGGATCAGTGCGTTGCGATTTGATCAAGTACTTCGAGCGTGTTTCAGAAAGGTCGAGTTTCAAAGAGTTCAGAAACGGTTCTCACTGATACATTTACACTTAGTCATTTAGCAGACGCTTTTATCCAAAGTGAGGAAAACAAACAAGCGATTCTTCGTGAATTGGCGAATAGGCACAGGAAGTGCTCACAATACATTAGTTTCATACATTGCTCAGTACCATAAGCTGGAGTAGGAAGGGAAAAGGGTAGGATTTTTATTTTATTTTATTATTATTATTATTATTATTTATTTTTTTATGAGGGGATCAAGTGTTCACGGAAGCGATGAGTTTTCAGCCGTCTCTTGAATATTGCCAGAGATTCTGCGTTCCTGATGAAAGCAGGGAGATCATTCCACCGGCAGGGAGCGGTGAACGTGAAGGTTCTGGAGAGATTTTGTGCCTCTCTGTGACGGCACCACAAGCCTTCGTTCCTTCAGTGATCGCAGGCTTCGGGTGGGGACGTAGCGTTGTAGCCGTGTGTGGAGATGGGAAGGTGCAGAGAGAATTTGAACCCTTTCCTTGCTCAAACAACAACATTACACACTAAAGCATGTTGAAAATTAAAAAAAAAAAACCCAATAGTACGACCGCTCTAACTCTGAATGTAAACATTGAAAAGTTTCAAAATTTCAAGCATTCAAAAAAAAAAAAAAAAACCCAATTGTTGAATCACCCGAACAAGAAAGACATTCCTCTGACCGTTCACAATCCCACAAGTAACCACGTTGACTTTTAAAATCTTCGCTCGACTCGTTTGCCCTGTTTGGCCGGAGCGAAGCCTGGGTGTGAATCGCTGAAGGCTCGACTCCTCGTTTACACACTGACCCAGTCGAACCAGATCCTTGACTATTCATGGCGAGCGTTAAAGGACAAGAATTACCAACACTCAAACGATTGCGCACTCACCCCAGGCACACCACGGAGGGCAAGGATGGGCGCGCTTACTTTCCCTCAATACCGGTTTTTCAATTGATAAATCAATTACTGATGAAAGGGAGGGACAGTGATGCACAAATGGGCTCAACATGTTTCTGATTTGCTTTTTATTTGTGATTAGGTTTTGTGGTTATATGCTGGGGTATGATCATGATGACAGTTATAGTTTTGCTTCTCATAATCAAACATTTTATCGAATGTTGTTCATGTAAAACAACAATTTCAGCTTTACATGAAATGTGAGACTAGTGATCTGTCCGGAAATAAGTGCGATTTTATGTGTGTGTGTTTTTTTTTAAATAATTGTAAAACTTATTGTTCATATTGGAAATTAGAAAAGGATGAGGAAAGGAAATGTTTCAAATCTCCTTTCCAGCTCTTGATTAATGCATGTGCTGGACATTAATCCAGTCGAGAATGAGACTCTAAATGTTTGAAGATATTCGAGAACATTGAGAAACTTGCTCAGCCTGTCCATTCAAACACATCTAGCGTCTGTGTTTACGCGCGAAATGCGCTTCAGTTTACCTCGACGGTTGTTTCAGTTAACGAGCGATATTCGGTTCGTGTTTGAATTCGCTCATCCATTGAAGGCATCGGGTCACTGGGTCCCTGCTGTAGGGTCAGTTATGCGGACAGGCTGCATTCCAAGAGATTTGTAATGTCTACAGCCCCTCGAACCCACGCCACCCTCCCAAACTCAGTTCCACCACGAGCAATCCCCCTTAAAAATGTGGTAGTTGCTGCATTAAAGTTTCTTTAAACAGTAAAATGTTCATTTTGTTATAATGTGCTCGACATGTGACATACGAGAAGTTGGTTTTAACCATTTGTCGTTTTTTTTTTTTTTTACAGAATATACTACTGGTATGATGAAAGGGGGAAGAAGACGAAGTGCACCGCGCCGCAGTATATCGACCTTGTTATGACTTTCGTGCAGAAATTAGTGACGGATGAAGAAATCTTTCCCACAAAATATGGTGGGTGTGTGTGTGTGTGTGTGTGTAATTACACCCTCTAGCAGCATTAATAGAGAACTACACGATTTGACATAAAAACGTTCGAAGGAAAAGCCCTTAGATCAATGGCGCCCTCCAGTGTTCATAGAGTAGAATGAGCTTTACGAATATAACTTTTTGGGGTTTTCTCCTTTATTTACTTTTTTTCTTGCAAGAAATCGGCATTTACTACAGTATTGGATCATAGTTAAAATAATCCTTTTATATATATTTATATATATTAAATTATTTAAGTATATATATATATATATATATATATATATATATATATATATACTTAAATAATGTAAATAATATAATCATATAATGATAACTTTGTTAGAATTTTTGTAATCCTAGAATTATTCATTTTATTTAAATATTTTCAATTTGCTAACATTTAATTTAATTTCAAACAATAAATGAAATGAATAATTTGCGTGTTAATCAAACCTGATTGTTTTTAATAGTTTTTATTCGGAATAAAAGAAAAATATTACAAATAATATAATTACTTACTTCGATTTTTTTCAAATCTTAGCAGGTTTCCTAATTTCCTAACAATTGATTTGCTTACTTACTTACTTAAATTAATAAAACCTGATTATTTCTTTTAATATATTTAATATTTACTTTTTTCTCTTGAAAGTAACGAATAACATTTTTATATAAATAAACGGATAAAAAAGTCTTTATAAATAATCAGGAATAAAAAGTAACTCTAAACAATATGATATATATATAATGTGATTCTAGTTGGTTTTGATATTTAAATAAATAAAAATTAATGCCTTACTTTCTTTGAATTTCTTAACATAATTCATTAATAACGAAACGATTCATCTCATCAGTCATTCGTGACTAACTTGTGAATAAATTTGATTGTTTTAGTTCTCCAACTTCTTTTAGTGCCTACAAAAAAAACCCCCACCAATATTTATTTATTTAATTTGATTGAATAATAATAATAAAAAAAACAACTACTAACCATCAATTTCCTTTCAGGCAAAGACTTTCCCAACTCGTTCGAGTCTCTGGTGAAGAAGATCTGTCGGTATCTGTTCCACGTGTTGGCACACATTTACTGGTCGCATTTTAAAGAGACCGTGGCTCTGGAGCTGCAGGGACACTTGAACACACTGTACGCACATTTCATCGTCTTCGTCAGGGAATTCAACCTGATCGACCCCAAGGAGACCTGCATCATGGACGACCTGTCGGAGGTGCTGTGCGCCCCCCCGCCCCCCCACCCACACAATCACGTGACCGAGAGATGAGCCGACCGCAGATCTGACGGAACTCCTCGCTGGAAGAACAAAGGAGGAAGATGACAAAAAAGCGGGAGGCCTCCATGGACGGGCCCCTCCATCTCTTTTCCCTCACCGTCTTAATGTGAACTGATCAAAAGGTGGGGGCGGGGGCCGGTGGTCTGCGGTCTGCAGTCCTTGTGCCAGCACAGATTGGTGTGAATGTTTCCTACAGGACAAGCAATCTGTCAACATTATCATTTATATAGGATCATTTTATATTTTAATTTGCTTTTTTATTATTATTATTATTATTATTTTTGCGCATGCGCTCTTGGAGGTTCTGTTTTATTTGAGGGAATGGTATTTCAGCTCGGCTCTCATCAGTGCCTTAGATATATAGCTAAGGTATTGTCTGTTTATATGCAACACTGTTTAGAAAATTATCATTGACCTCTGGCTCCCCCTTGTGGAGGGAGTGAAGTCATGCACCGACTGACTGTTTATGATCTCTGCAGCCTTATTTCACATAAAACTGTACCGGAGCCTCTCTCTTTTATATTCCAGCCATCATTCATTATTCAAAATGTACTCTTTAGCCTTTCAAGATGGGTTTGATGGTTTGAATGATGCCCTAGAGAAAGTCTGGACTTGCTTTTGTAGGTTTCTGACAAGGATACTAATGTTATCTGCGTGTCTGCACGCTCAGAGAGTCGATGCAGACAGGGACAAATAATCGTTGCATGGCAGTTGACTTGCCGTGTTGTATTGATGGGAGAGCGCATCCTCCAGTGTCGCAACCGTTATTTTAGTTTCACTTTTTATCTTTTTCTAAATTATCAGGTCATAAAAATTGTGGCAGCCCACATGTGTAGAAAATGCACATTAAGTTTTTTGTCTCCCAAGAAATAGATTGTAACTATATATATAAAAAAAAAAAAAAATCACAATAATTGCCTTTAGCGAGAGAGCATCCATCTTATTTATTTTTTCCTTTTTTTTATCTATTTGCAGAGTTCTTCCATTCTTGCTTTCTTTATATGTATTTTAATTATCTAAGTTAAAAGCCACTTAATATTTTAAGCTCTGCGAAACATAATCAAATAAAAACAAGAAATGCCACGTTACATCTGGATTGCGTTTACTTCATTAATGAGACGGTTCAGGTAAAAATAGAAAGAGTCCTCAATTTATTTGCATCCTTAGAAACTTGGTGAGGTTAGCTCAGATTTGAAAATTACATGTATGAAAATGTTCATCTTAAATGCTTCTCACATGAAGTAATTGTTTTGTGAAGAGTAATTTAAGGCTATGTTCAGACCGCCAGCAAATGACCAGATGGTACAGTGGCTGAGAGAGCTCAACCCGCTGCAACTGAAGAAAGCACATGCAAATAGAAAACCACCAGCAAATTAAGAGAACATTTTCATCAGTTTGACAACACATGTGCTGCAAATACTCACAATGCAACCAAATACAGAAACGCACTGCAAATACTCACAACCAAATACTGAAACGCACTGCAAATACTCACAACCAAATACTGAAACGCACTGCAAATACTCACAACACAACCAAATACTGAAACGCACTGCAAATACTCACAACACAACCAAATACAGAAACACACTGCAAATACTCACAACCAAATACTGAAACACATTGCAAATACTCACAACACAACCAAATACTGAAACGCACTGCAAATACTCACAACACAACCAAATACAGAAACACACTGCAAATACTCACAACCAAATACTGAAACGCACTGCAAATACTCACAAATAAATACTGAAACACACTGCAAATACTCACAACCAAATACTGAAACGCACTGCAAATACTCCCAACACAACCAAATACTGAAACGCACTGCAAATACTCACAACCAAATACTGAAACGCACTGCAAATACTCACAACACAACCAAATACTGAAACACACTGCAAATACTCACAAATAAATACTGAAACACACTGCAAATACTCACAACCAAATACTGAAACGCACTGCAAATACTCCCAACAC
This sequence comes from Opsariichthys bidens, assembly GCA_037194245.1. Taxonomy (NCBI): domain Eukaryota; kingdom Metazoa; phylum Chordata; class Actinopteri; order Cypriniformes; family Xenocyprididae; genus Opsariichthys; species Opsariichthys bidens. The sequence continues at coordinate 3,654,287 of CM074290.1, read as the reverse complement.
AACCAAATACTGAAACGCACTGCAAATACTCACAACCAAATACTGAAACGCACTGCAAATACTCACAACACAACCAAATACTGAAACACACTGCAAATACTCACAACTAAATACTGAAACACACTGCAAATACTCACAACCAAATACTGAAACGCACTGTAAATACCCACAACACAACCAGATACTGAAACGCACTGCAAATACTCACAACCAAATACTGAAACACACTGCAAATACTCACAACACAACCAAATACTGAAACGCACTGCAAATACTCACAACACAACCAAATACTGAAGCGCACTGCAAATACTCACAACACAACCAAATACTGAAACACACTGCAAATACTCACAACTAAATACTGAAACACACTGCAAATACTCACAACACAACCAAATACTGAAACGCACTGCAAATACTCACAACCAAATACTGAAACGCACTGCAAATACTCACAACACAACCAAATACTGAAACACACTGCAAATACTCACAACACAACCAAATACTGAAACACACTGCAAATACTCACAACTAAATACTGAAACACACTGCAAATACTCACAACACAACCAAATACTGAAACGCACTGCAAATACTCACAACCAAATACTGAAACACACTGCAAATACTCACAACCAAATACTGAAACACACTGCAAATACTCACAACCAAATACTGAAACACACTGCAAATACTCACAACACAACCAAATACTGAAACACACTGCAAATACTCACAACACAACCAGATACTGAAACGCACTGCAAATACTCACAACCAAATACTGAAACGCACTGCAAATACTCACAACCAAATACTGAAACGCACTGCAAATACTCACAACCAAATACTGAAACACACTGCAAATACTCACAACACAACCAAATACTGAAACACACTGCAAATACTCACAACACAACCAAATACTGAAACGCACTGCAAATACTCACAACCAAATACTGAAACACACTGCAAATACTCACAACACAACCAAATACTGAAACGCACTGCAAATACTCACAACCAAATACTGAAACGCACTGCAAATACTCACAACACAACCAAATACAGAAACACACTGCAAATACTCACAACCAAATACTGAAACGCACTGCAAATACTCACAACACAACCAAATACTGAAACGCACTGCAAATACTCACAACCAAATACTGAAACGCACTGCAAATACTCACAACACAACCAAATACTGAAACACACTGCAAATACTCACAACACAACCAAATACTGAAACGCACTGCAAATACTCACAACACAACCAAATACTGAAACGCACTGCAAATACTCACAACACAACCAAATACTGAAACACACTGCAAATACTCACAACTAAATACTGAAACACACTGCAAATACTCACAACTAAATACTGAAACACACTGCAAATATTCACAACACAACCAAATACTGAAACGCACTGCAAATACTCACAACACAACCAAATACTGAAACGCACTGCAAATACTCACAACCAAATACTGAAACACACTGCAAATACTCACAACCAAATACTGAAACACACTGCAAATACTCACAACCAAATACTGAAACACACTGCAAATACTCACAACACAACCAAATACTGAAACACACTGCAAATACTCACAACACAACCAGATACTGAAACGCACTGCAAATACTCACAACCAAATACTGAAACGCACTGCAAATACTCACAACCAAATACTGAAACGCACTGCAAATACTCACAACCAAATACTGAAACACACTGCAAATACTCACAACACAACCAAATACTGAAACACACTGCAAATACTCACAACACAACCAAATACTGAAACGCACTGCAAATCCTCACAACCAAATACTGAAACACACTGCAAATACTCACAACACAACCAAATACTGAAACGCACTGCAAATACTCACAACCAAATACTGAAACGCACTGCAAATACTCACAACACAACCAAATACAGAAACACACTGCAAATACTCACAACCAAATACTGAAACGCACTGCAAATACTCACAACAAAATACTGAAACGCACTGCAAATACTCACAACCAAATACTGAAACACACTGCAAATACTCACAACACAACCAAATACACACACACAATGTAAGCATTGTAACATGTCAGAAAACCTAATGAAATTCTGTTCATTTATCAAATATTTTGACAATCATCATACATTTCCTGTGTTTGTGTTGTTGTTTAAAAAAAAAACTCCCATGTCTTAAGCCCAAAGTATACTTCAGCCGTCCGCATGACGTATTTTTTATCATCTGGAAGGCTCACGAGCCTACGCACGCACACAGCCCAAAGTTCGAAAGAGTACAAATACGTGTTTAGGGCGACAAATTCATGAAAGGAGAAAAGTAAGAATGTATCTTCTGAACTATGTTGCAATGGTGGATGCACTATTTTTTTCTCCAATTTTGCCCAGTGAATGTTGATGACACGACTGCCTCCGATGTCTGGTGAAGAATAGAAAAAGATTGTACTGCGCATGTGTTGATCTCGGACAGCCATGGTTGAGTATACTTTGAAAGATGCGCGCTATGGCAAGCCGTTTTGACTTTTATTCATTATCAGGATATGAACTTGTGATATCAACAATTACATTGTTACTAGTGCAAATGTCTATTCTTGATATCGACAATTGAATTGCTACTAGTAAAAATGTTCATTTCTGATATCATGAATGTGATTGTTACTAGTAAAAAAGCCGTTTTAGATATCAGAAATTATCTTGATATCAGGAATTCATTTCAGATATCAGAAATGAACATTTTTACTAGTAGAAATTCAATTGTTGATATCAAGAATGGACATTTGCTACTAGGAACAATGTGATTGTTGATATCAGAAATTTGCATTTTTACCATCAGAATTGTATTCCTGATATGTAAAACTAGAATTTCAACTAGTAAGAAATGAATTCTTGATATCAACAATTGAATTTGAATGGCAGCCTATGGCAAGATTTCACTAGTAAAAATACAATTCTTGATATCAAGAATTATAGTTTATATTAGTGGAAATTGAATTGTTGATATCAAGAATTAACGTTGTTACTCGTGGAAATGTAATTCTTGAAAACATTAAAAAAAAATTCAAGAAAACGCATCATACATGTAATAAAAACATTTAATGTAGATCTACATGAACCTATTGAAACGCTTGCAAATGTTCAGTTTTGACTGCCTTTTGCTTCATAGGAAATTGGATTGAAACCGATGTAAAGCTCAATTTCTTTCTTGAATTATATAAAATTAACTAAGGGCAACTGTCACAAAAAGTGCAAAATGAAAAGGTGATATTGATTTTAATTGCAAAGTAATGTTTCACTGGGTAATTAATTTGAAATCATACCTCTGACTTTAATTAAATGTTAATTACACAGTTAAAAAATTACTGTAAATTTTACAGTATAATACTGGCAGTAGAGTTGCCAGCCAGTTACTGTAAAATTTACAGTAGTGTTACTGTAATTTAATTTACAGAATTTCCCTGTATTCTCTGATTACAGTAAATAACTGTATTTTTTTAATTACGAAGGGTCAATTTACAGCAATATAATGTAAATTTTAGTCAAACCAACATGTGACCCCAGAATGCATTGCAATTTACAGCAATATGCTGTATTATTAAAAAACAGCCAGCGGCTGTAAAATAATGCTGTAATTTTTACAGTAATTCATTACAGTGCACTGTTAAAGAAATTACTGTAAATTTTACAGTATAATACTGGCAGCAGGGTTGCCAGCCAGTTACTGTAAAATTTACAGTAGTGTTACTGTAATTTAATTTACAGAATTTCCCTGTATTCTCTGACTACAGTAAATAACTGTATTTTTTTAATTACGAAGGGTCAATTTACAGCAATATAATGTAAATTTTAGTCAAACCAACACGTGACCCCAGAATGCATTGCAATTTACAGCAATATGCTGTATTATTAAAAAACAGCCAGCGGCTGTAAAATAATGCTGTAATTTTTACAGTAATTCATTACAGTGCACTGTTAAAAAAATTACTGTAAATTTTACAGTATAATACTGGCATCAGGGTTGCCAGCCAGTTACTGTAAAATTTACAGTAGTGTTACTGTAATTTAATTTACAGAATTTCCCTGTATTCTCTGATTACAGTAAATAACTATTTTTTAAAATTACAAAGGGTCAATTTACAACAATATTCTGTAAATTTGAGTCAAACCAACATGTGACGCCAGAATGCATTGCAGTTTACAGCAATATGCTGTATTATTAAAAACAGCCAGCGGCTGTAAAATAATGCTGTAATTTTTACAGTAATTCATTACAGTGTAGGTATAACCCAAACCTTTTTCCACACAATACTTTTCTGTCAAACGATTCCAATATGAGTAAATACAATGCGGAGACAGTGTGTCTTTGAAATGACACTCTTAAGGATCTGTTTTGTGAGTTAAGAGAAAAACAAATATTACCTACATAAGAACTTACTGTAGTAAGGATCATTGTAGAATGTTAATTCTTATGTCTAAAGAGCATACAGACTTCTCCGTGATCCACCGTTATCAAACCAATGTTTCAGAAACAACGATTTGCGTTTATATATGTCCTTATTGTTTGGCACAGTGAAAAAAAGAAAGATGACTATTTGGCAATGCTTTTGCATTCTCTCGTAAATATTTTGCGTTCCCTGAGAAACTGCGTTCGCTCGCGAAGAACGAGATTTGCAAGTGAACGCAAAAGATTTTGCGAGGGATAGTTTTTCAGGGGAACACAAAAACGCAAAAAAGCAAAAGCATAGTCTTATTATTTTTCCTTCCCATCTCCTATTTTTTCCACCACCATGTCTCTTTAGGGGCTCCGTACTTGCCAAAGAACACAGTGCTACAGCAGAAACTAACCCCTAACCCTTCGCCAGTTGTTAGAATAACAAAAATTTTCCTCAGTGGTCTAACAGCGCTCTAATGTCAAAATCATTGAGGTGACCAATCGAGTCAAAGTAGGCAGGGTTTACTGTTCACAGAAGCAGAGCATCGTCGAAAGAGTTCGCATTTAATACATGTCAAACGAACGACAGTAACATCCAGTGATGCATACTCTGGTTTCTCAAATATGGCCGCTTTGATTTGAAAATATGCATTTACGTTTCATTTTCATTTTTCAGCAGACGCTTTTATCCAAAGCCACTTACAAGTGAGGCAATTAGGTGTCTTGCTCAACGACACTTTAGTCATGGTATTGAAGGTGAAGGTGCTGTTCATTCACAATCCCCACCTTCAATTCCTGCCGGCGTGGGAATCGAACCAACAACCTTCAGATTACAAGCCCGACTCCCTCACCAGTAGGCCACGACCCCCGTGACTTACATGATTCATAACTGAGACAAAGAAGAAACATTTCACGTTCTCGACATATTAGGCATACATATAAAAGTACATGTGTGCACATTTTAATGCAAATATTATTTGCAAATAGTTCAAAATGATTATTTCCCAACTAGAATTAGATCTAGAATTTCATTCACTGTTCTTCCTCTTTATGCATGTATTAGAATTAGATCTAGAATTACATTCACTGTTCTTCCTCTTTATGTGCGCATATATATATATATATATATATATATGGGGTAGTCGTGGCCTAATGGTGAGGGAGTCGGGCTTGTAATCTGAAGGTTGCTGGTTCGATTCCCACGCCGGCAGGAATTGAAAGTGGGGATTGTGAATGAACAGCACTCTCTCCACCTTCAATACCATGACTAAAGTGCCCTTGAGCAAGACACCTAACCCCTAATTCCTGATATCAAGATAATTTCTGATATCTAAAACGGCTTTTTTACTAGTAACAATCACATTCATGATATCAGAAATGAACATTTTTACTAGTAGCAATTCAATTGTCGATATCAAGAATAGACATTTGCACCCCTTGTAAGTCGCCTTGGATAAAAGCGTCTGCTAAATGATGATGATATATTGTGTGTGTGTGTGTGTTTAAAGTCATAAGCAAATTTTTTGTCATGCCCATTACTTCAACCTACAGATACCCACACTTACAGAATATCTCGATACCCAGGACACGTCAACTTCAGATCTAGTGCTACTTGGCCACAAGGTGGCAGCGTTTACGCGCTGTTACGACGCATATGCCTGGCAAGATTTACTGCTTCTAAGGCGGGGCCTTGGCTCATAAATATTGACAAAGTTAAGTGACTCCCAGTCACCTCAGTCAGGATGGTTGCCACGCAACATCAGCGTGTGCTAATTATATTCTGGTAAATCAGAGTTGGATTCGCTGCACCGAAATGTTGGCCTATATAAGCTACATTAATATTCACAATGTAAAAACCTTTAGCTATACTGTACACCAGTGTGTAAGAATTACAAAGCAATTGAGTACAAACAGGCTGGTTTATTTATAACAAGACAAGCATAAAACAGGGATTTTTATTAAACGTCATGCGCTTCCTCAAAGCATGTGCATAGTCATTCAATAACCTGAGAGCTTCATTCAAACGTGCAATAGGAGAGATCTGTGTCAAGACAAATCAGTGCATCCGTATTTCTTAGAACCAATTATCATTACTAAACGAAGATATGTAACATCACATTTAATATTGCTCTGATTTACTATACATACAAACTTAGTGTTTCAGCATTATTGACCTCCTGAGACTTTTAACAATCTTTATGAACTGTTTTTAACAATTTATCTCTGTCCAACATGCTGTTACAGTCTAAAGATATTTCATGTTTTTGTGATCATGTAAAAATATTTCTTTTTAACTGACGCTATCTATCTTTCTATCGCCTGTATAGGCTATAAAAATTGTACAGATAGATAGATAGATAGATAGATAGATAGATAGATAGATAGACAGACAGACAGACAGATAGATAGATGGATAGATAGAAGAAAAACAGATAGATAGATAGATAGATAGATAGATAGATAGATAGATAGATAGATAGATAGATAGATAGATAGATAGATAGATAGAAGACAAACAGATAGATAGATAGATAGATAGATAGATAGATAGATAGATAGATAGATAGATAGATAGATAGACAGACAGACAGATAGATAGATGGATAGATAGAAGACAAACAGATAGATAGATAGACAGACAGACAGATAGATAGATGGATAGATAGAAGACAAACAGATAGATAGATAGATAGATAGATAGATAGATAGATAGATAGATAGATAGATAGATAGATAGATAGATAGATAGATAGATAGATAGATAGATAGAAGACAAACAGATAGATAGATAGATAGATAGATAGATAGATAGATAGATAGATAGATAGATAGATAGAAGACAAACAGATAGATAGATAGATAGACGGATAGATGGATAGATAGATAGATAGATAGATAGATAGATAGACAGACAGATAGATAGATAGATAGATAGATAGATAGATAGATAGATAGATAGATAGATAGATAGATAGATAGATAGATAGATGGATAGATAGATAGATAGACAGATAGATAGATAGATAGATAGATAGATAGATAGATAGATAGATAGATAGAAGACAAACAGATAGATAGATAGATAGATAGATAGATAGATAGACAGAGAGATAGATAGATAGATAGATAGATAGATAGATAGATAGATAGATAGATAGATAGATAGATAGATAGATAGAAGACAAACAGATAGATAGATAGATAGATAGATAGATAGATAGATAGATAGATAGATAGATAGATAGATGCATAGATAGATTTTTTTTTATTAAAAAACGTATAACATGAAGACTAGTAGCCTATAAATCCTTTATATTCCAATCCAATTGTTTGAAATAATAAAAATGTCAAAACCTTTTGTTTGGTCTCAGGAGGTTAACGACACAATCAACTCCTCATTTTTCTTTGGTGTGTTGATGTTTGAGGATTCTTCTCCTCATCGATGCGCCTGCGCTGCTGGACTCCGGCATCTTGAAGCGCTCCAACCCTCCCGCCTCATCCATCGCTCGCGCGCTGCAGCTCGGCGTGGCCACTTTAATGGTCTTTCCAAACTTGGAGTAATCCACAGCATACATCCCATCTTCCTCAGACACCGTCGACACGAACCTCTCACCCCACAATATCTCCTCGGACAGGTAAGAGGTCCGCGCTTGGGTGGTGATGCCGGTGGTCTCCACCACCCCCTCCAGTATGACGATCACCTCAATGTCCTCGTGCTGCAGATCAGCCGCGGAAAGGTCATACAGCGGGCTGTTTTTGTCAATGACGTGACTGATGATGAGGGGAGACACCAGAAAGATGCTGTTGGTGCCCACAGGGTTGTCCATCTGGATGTCTATCTGGTCCAAAGGCACCATCTCGCCTTCATTGGTGACGGTCTTCCGCACCACCTGCACGTGGACGGTGGCACTGATGATCATACTCTTCCTCAAGTCACCGAGGCGAAACATGAAGCACAGCTTGTTGTTCCGAACCGTTATAACCGCGTGTTTGCTGAAGATGAGCGTTTCCGCCCGCCGGTTCGCTTGCGCGGTTTTCATGAAGATGCATCCTAGCATGATGGCATTGATCACCAGACCGACTATGTTCTGAATGATCAGAATCACGATGGCCGAAACGCACTCCTCGGTGATCATGCGTCCGCCAAAACCGATGGTCACCTGGACTTCAATGGAGAACAGGAAGGCGGAGGAGAACGAGTTGATGTCCGTTACGCACGGCACGAAGTCGTCACCTTTCGGGTCCAAGTCTCCGTGCCCGAAGGCGATAAGCCACCAGATCATCGCGAACAAAAGCCAACTGCACAGGAAGGACATAGTGAAGATCAGCAGAGTATGAAGCCATTTTAGGTCCACTAGAGTGGTGAACACGTCCTGGAGAAACCGTCCTTGTTCGCGTATGTTCGTGTGGGCGACGTTGCACGCTCCGTTCTTGGCGACGAATCTCGCCTTCCGCGATTTAGTCTTGAATTTGGGCTGTAACACATCCTCCGCCAACCGAGTCAGCAAATAGTCGTCGGGAATGAGTCCTTTTCTGGACAACATAGCTGGTCCATACTACAGTGCCGCGGCTGCGCTAAGTTGTAACATGACAGGTGCGCTCATCTTTTGCGCGCAAACTCTCTGCGCGGCGGTCGGTGTCGTTTCAAGCGCTCACACGCGCTGAGGAGGTCCCGTGGGAAGACGCCACTTTTAGTTCTCCGGCTGTCGCTGCCAGTCAGTTGCAACCGGACACTTTCAAGCACATCCTCAGATGTGACATTGGGCCGGACAGATAGACGCATTCAGCGCGGGGCGTGCGTGATGCACGCGAACTTTACCACAGTAACCGCTCTGCGTTTACAATTAAAAGACACATTACCGGTAAATTTTACAGTATAATACTGGCAGCAGGGTTGCCAGCCAGTTACTGTAATTTTTACAGTAATATTACTATAATTTAATTTACAGAATTTGACTGTTTTCTTTGATTGACAATTTAAAAAAACAAAACAATTTGCTGTATTGTTTTTTATTAAATAAGTCACTTACCACAGTTGTATGGAGGACCAAGAGTGCCACATTAAAATAAAACGATGAATCAATTAATTCATTTAATAATTTACACATAAAAATGTATATAAATAAATCACTTTTAAATAGGCAAATAAATAGACGTATTTAAAGTTGTTTATTTAATTCCCGTTTTTAAACGTAGATTAATAGAACAATAAAAAAATACATTTGTAAATCATTTTAAATCGCTTTTTAAATCGCTCTTTAAATGGCTTTTTAAAACGCTTTTTTTTAAAAAAGGATTTGCCAGTTGCTTTTCTCTCTCGGTTTGCCAAACGCTTTTCTTTATCCATTTGTCAATCGAGTGCTAAAATGCCATTGGACAGTCCACACGTGGGAGCGACCAATCAGCTTTCGCCTCCATTTAAAAAGAGATTTAAAATGATTTACAAATGTATTTTTTTTTATTGTTCTATTAATCTACGTTTAAAAACGGGAATTAAATAAACAACTTTAAATACGTCTATTTATTTGCCTATTTAAAAGGGATGTATTTATTTACATTTTTATCTGTGAATTATTAAATTAATTAATTGATTCATCATTTTATTTTTATGTGGCACTCTTGGTCCTCCATACAATTGTAGACCACTCCAGAATCTCAACCGTTGAAAATCCTACAATGCCTCTTTATGCTTGAAATTTACAGTAATATCCTGTCATTTTGAGTCAAACCGCCACGGCCCCCAGAATGCATTGCAGTTTACAGCAATATGCTGTATTATTAAGAATACAGCCATCTGCTGTAAAATATTGCTGTCATTTTCTATATATAGCACTATACTTCTGTCATGGTAAGGGCGCCAATTCTAAAGAGACAATAATAATATGTTATTTAATGCTACACTGCATTAACAACACAGCGTTAACCTAACCTATTAAAAAGAGCATTATTTATAATAAGTTAACTTTTTAACCTATTAAAACGTCTTTTAATTGCATTTCTCTAAATTATTATTTGTATTAGCGTACTATATTATAGACAACGACACTATCCTGCTATATTATGCGACACTCTGCATTAACAATAAAGCGTGTCTGAGTGCATTGCTGTGTTCAAGTCCTCCTCGGAAGTTGGGAAGACGGCGGTTTACCTTCTCTTCATTAACTATACAAAAATGCAGCATGTTTTTAATTAATATATGAAGCTGCTGTAAACTTCATCGGTACATTTTATATTGTTATATTACAATGCTATTATATTTAACGCAGGTGTAACCCCTCTACCCGCTCCGAGCGGGTTTCGAACCCGGGTTTTCCGGCATGGGAGTCGGACGCTCTAACAAAGAAGCTAAAAGTTCATTTTGTTGTAAATAAAAACCCTGACGATCTTATTCCGCCATGTTTCTCACTTGACACGCCCTCAATTCGAAAAGATCGGGACTTGAAGAAAATCCCGAGTTTCCCACTGGTATTTACGACCTTGTGGTCGCGTTCATGTACGTTCAAGTCGTAAATATATTTTCAACTTGATCTCACCACATCCCAGCAAATATTGGTCCGACGGCAACGGGCATAAATCGGTAAGAATATGTTAACAGAACATTTCCTAAAAAATGCATTCAGATACGTTTGTACTTTGTTACTTTAGCTTTTACTATTTACTATAAAACTACACCAACCTTTACTATAACTAATAACCCATATTGGCCTACGGCACTATGCTAATTCGCTGTGAATTAGCAACAGCTTTAGTTATAAAAACTACAGAATAAAATACAAAATAGCAAGCAGTTCCTAAGCACTATAGCCTACTATACCATACTGTGCCATACACTTCACTCTTCAGTAGTATACACTACAGAAAACAGTACTATAGCGTACTGTGCTTTAGACAACAGTGCTATATATACTTCGCTCTGTATTAAAAATAAACATTTAGCATCACTTCTAACGACAGTATATTATACTGCAACCAACAATGCTGTACTAAAATACGTTAAAGGCTACTAGTACTGTAAGAAAATCAAAAAGAGTTCACAAAACGTTTTATTTTCGGGGGAATATGACGCACACAACTTTTAAAACTTTTTTTTATGGAGTTTTGGTCTTCGGAAAGTTTTTTTGGACGGACGTTCCGTCAGCCGAACAATCGATATGTTGCCATAAATTAAATAAGCTGCTTCCCCGACTAGTATGTTGTAAAGTAAGGTTAATTATACAGGTTGATGATCTGTTATATTTATTAGTCCACTTATAATATAATATAAATTGTTTTTTGTTTCATTTGAAAATGTCAATTATATAAAGTTCTGTAATTAATAATAAAAACAAAACAAATGTAAAGATTTAAAAGAGCATACAAGTTGTTTATATATTTTTATTAAATGATATAAATGATTAATATTTTATTTACAAATGTGATCATGATAATTACAGTAATAAATAACTTATTATTCATGGTACAATTGCACTTTCAGTCGAGGCTCATTTGTCCGCTCGCACGAACGACGCAAACACGCTGTCCTCTTGATTCAGGAGAACCTCTGGTTTATCAAACTCCAGAATGACTCCTCTCTTCATCACGATCACCAGGTCTGCATTCAGGATGGTGTGCACACGATGCTGTGGAAAAACACACATCATGACTTTAATGGCTGGGATCTTGTTTGCCTCTTAATCACTACAAGCATTGAATGATCGTCCTGCTATTAGGCTTTAACCACAGCTAGACTTCAAATATTAAAGCCAGAAAGCATCCTAACAGGAAACTTACGGCGATGGTGACCACAGTTCTGTCGGCGAAGGCAGTCATCACAACTTTCTGTAGAATGCTCTCCTATTAAAAACAACAAAAACATTATTAATATAATATAATAACCTTTAAGACTAATCTATTAAAAACGAGCATTAGATTATATTATAATTTTTTTCATAATTTCAAACTTTGTAACCTAGCCTATAAAAAAGAAAATTATATATTTAATAATTCACACTTTTTAACCTAGCCTATAAAAAAGAAAATTATGTATTTAATAATTCACACTTTTTAACCTAGCCTATAAAAAATAAAATTATATATTTAATAATTCGCACTTTTTAACCAAACCTATTAAAAAGAGAATTATATTATGTTTTTTAATAATTCACATTTTTAACCTAACCTATTAAAAAGAGAATTATATTATATTATATTATATATTTTTAATAATTCAAACTTTTATCATATTTATATATAATATTATAAAAATGGCAGAATATTTATATTATATTATAATTTTATAATAATTCAGACTTTTATAATAAATATGTATTTATTTGAAATTAGATTTATAATATTTATATTAAATGTATTACAAAAATGGCATAAAATTGGCTAAATATAAATTATATTATTAAATATAATGTATATTATATTCCTTTATAATTTCAAACTTTTTAACCTGGCCTATTAAAAAGAAAATTATATTATATATTTAATAATTCACACTTTTTAACCTAACCTATTACAAAGAGAATTATATTATATTATATATTTTTAATAATTCAAACTTTTATCATCTTTATATATAATATTATAAAAATGGCAGAATATTTATATTATATTATAATTTTATAATAATTCAGACTTTTATAATATATATGTATTTATTTTAAATTAGATTTATAATATTTATATTAAAGGTATTATAAAAATGGCAGATAATTGGCTAAATATAATTTATACTATTAAATATAATGTATATTATATTCCTTTATAATTTCAAACTTTTTAACCTGGCCTATTAAAAAGAAAATTAAATTATATTATATATTTGAATAATTCAGAATTTTATAATTTATATATAAAATGTATATTATAAAAATGTCAGAATATATATATATATATATATATATATATATATATATATATATTAGAAAATGTCAGAAAAATGGCTAAATATATTTTATATTAATAAATATAAAGTAAAACATTTTAACCTAGTCTATTAAAAAGAGCACCATATTTTTATATATTTATAAAATATTTTTTAATCTCTAACTTTAAGCTATAAATAGAGCATTATTAATAAAAATATGAAAAATAAAAAATTATTTAATCTAACAAAATTTTTTAAAAATATTTTTTTATTTTTCAATGTATTTTTCCAATTTAATATATTTTTTATTAACAAATTTAGTTATTGTCATAACATGAATTTTAGTATATATTACTTCATATATTAATGTTGTAATGATTCAAGCTTTTTTATTTTTATTTATTTTGGCATTTTTATTTTGAGTTCTTTATATCCGTCTGTAGGTGGTGCAAAAACACCAATACTTTTCACACGGATGCTTTCCTTTCATTTTGAATCTATCAAATTGACCCTCAGTGTTGTCCGTTCCTCTATCAAACCAGTGCATTTAGTACAGCATCGCTTCATTTATTCAGGAGTGATGAAGGCAGAGGAGCATTTGAGGAGAAGGGTGCTTGAGAATAGTGTGAAGCGAATCGAGGTCGTCGCCCCTGGGGATTTCCTTCTCCCTCTTAGACCCTCTTACTCTTTATTGTCCTTCTAAACACACACACACACACACCGTAGCCATGTCTATGGAAGCAGTGGCCTCGTCCATAATCAGAATGCTGCTCTTCCGCACAAATGCGCGCGCCAGGCAGAACAGCTGACGTTGCCCCTGGCTGAAGTTCTCCCCTCCTTCGGTTATTATGGCATCTGAAACGCAAAGTAAGAGTATCATCAATCATATATTTAGATTAGTTTGATAGCTTTTGGAAAAGTATGGAATGTACAACTAGTTTGATGTCCGGAGGTGATGTGATTATCCCAGCTGACCGCACAGTCAATTTGATGTGCACCCTTTTAGAAATGTATCCATTTTTCAGCCAGTCACTCCAAAAAGAGATTAAGAACTGACCTCAGCCTCAGAAATCAACTGAAGATAAAAGACCTTAAATCTCAAACAGCATTACCAGTTGTAGTTCTTGTGTTTCTCTTTTCTTCAGTGATTCTGCTTGTTAACAGCAGGTGTTCATCAATAATGTTCAATCATCGCTTAATTAATTGCTTAATTATCTCATTAACTTTAACTCTGCTTCAGTGTTACTTTAACACTATTTAGAGAGGGACCAAATGTTGTCTGAGCAGAGTTAATTTAACTCTGGGGATTTTACTCGGTGTGTATTTATTCCATCTGTCTCAGTCCTGTCATTTATCGTCTTTAATGTTCCATGCTAGTGTTGATTTGTTGCTGTCTGTATCCCGTTCCCGTTCTGGTGAATAAACTCCTAAATATTAAGTCCGTCTTCTTTCTCCGCGCTTTCCTGCACTCACTCAGCGTGTGACACCCTTTAACATGTGACTTCTATCAGTACTGTAATGAATTACTGTAAAAATTACAGCATTATTTTACAGCCACTGGCTGTTTTTTAATAATACAGCATATTGCTGTAAACTGCAATGCATTCTGGCATCACATGTTGGTTTGACTCAAATTTACAGAATATTGCTGTAAATTGACCCTTCGTAATTTAAAAAAATACAGTTATTTACTGTAATCAGAGAGTAGATGGAAATTCTGTAAATTAAATTACAGTAACACTGCTGTAAATTTTACAGTAACTGGCTGGCAACCCTGATGCCAGTATTATACTGTAAAATTTACAGTAATTTTAAAAAATACAATTATTAACTGTAATCAGAGAATACATGGAAATTCTGTAAATTAAATTACAGTAACACTGCTGTAAATTTTACAGTAACTGGCTGGCAACCCTGCTGCCAGTATTATACTGTAAAATTCGCAGTAATTTTTTAACAGTGTATCTAGCATGTTTTGAGTCTTACCTAGTCCTCCAGGCAGGGTTTTAACTACTGGTTTGAGTTGTGCGATTTCTAACGCCTCCCACAACATGCTGTCTGTGGCCTTCATCTCTGGATCTAGATTAAAACTGAACACAAGAAAATGAGATATTATAGAAAATCTCATTATAAATTCAGTTTGCCCCAGAAATCCTCCAGCTCTCCAGCCCCATAGTGATGTGTTATGGGGCTTTTGAAAACACTGAAACAGGACAAAAAGCTGAGGTAGATTCAGAGAGAACACAGCAATGATTAATAATATCTGGACTGCTCATTTATGCTTGTCTGTCTGCTGTTGGAAATGTAAATCTGGGGCAGTTTGGTCTGTGAAATCACAACCGAAGTGTCCAATTCAAACTGAATATGTTGATCAAAAGTACACTCATTTTTTATTTCTAAATGCCTAGGATTTTTTTGGGACAATTTTATTCACTCATGCAGTATTCCGTTTCGAGAGACTCACCGGATGGTTCCGCTGAATAAAAAGGGATCTTGTAGTATAATAGAGAAGCGGGACCTCAGCGTCTGAAGAGGCAGCTTCGCTATATCGATGTCATCAATGATTATTCGCCCTGTGGAGTATAAAGTTGTAAAAATCTATGCCAAAAATTATTCTCTGTAAATTAAATTATATTAGCTTGACCTTAATAAAAAGAATGAGAGTCACCCTCAAACGTGTCCACCATCCGGAAAAAGGCTAATGAAAAGGACGACTTGCCACTTCCTGTTCTACCACAGATTCCAAGCTGAAAGTCAACAAAGTCAACAAAGTCAAGGATTTTAGGTTAACCTTTACCAATAAGTAACCATAATAAACGTCTCTCTCTTTCGCTATATATATATATATATATATATATATATATAAAAATATATGGTAACCCTTCAGTATAGGGAACAATTATCACTTTTAACTAGTTGCTTATTAGCCTGCATATTGGCTGTTTATTAGTACTTATAAAGCACATTAACACTGTGACGAGCAGGGCGTCAGCTGCGCGCTACACCGGTCTCGTGTCTCTCACGGAGGAGCTCCGGAAGCATAAAAGAGGATCGACGACAGTGAAGGACGAGAGAGGACCAGGCCTGGACTTTATGTTGTGTTTGATTTTGTTTGTGTGGGCGGCAGTCGCCGTGAGAAACTGCCGCCCTTTTACTTCCGTTTTATTGTTTGCTTATTTGTTTAATTAAAAGTTGTTGAATGTTCACCGGGTCCCGCCTCCTTCTTCCCATATTTACGAACTGTATTTAATATACATATTTTACATCCCTTAATCCTACCCAATACCTGAACATAACCACTACACCAACTACCTTACTAACTAATAATAAGCAGTAAATTAGGAGTTTATTGAGGGAAAAGTCAGTTAATAGTGAATATGTGTTCCCCATACTAAAGTGAGAGGGGGTATGCATTGACGTCACTTTCCCACCGGGACACACAAACTTAATCACATGAAAAACATTGGCAAAACATCCTGCAACATGTCTGGCTTTAATAGGGGCTTTGACTCAACTCAAGGTAATTGGACTAAACTTGCTTTGTAAGGTAAACTGGGTTTGTCCTACATTATCCAACCATGGTCATCGTGATTTTGCCAAGTAAGTCATGGAACAACATTCCTGTCCGAGAACATAGTCCAAACCCTATCCCTACCCCTACCCCTAAACCGAATCCTACCCATAATTTATCCCTAAAATCAGAGAGAAATGACATATGAATAAGAAGAAGCCCCTAACTTTTGTTGTAAACAAAGATGTTGATCCAGGAACATGTTGTACTTGAATAAAATCAAGTTCGCCATCCAACCATACCCCGTTGTAGCTCATCATAATGGACGTTTTTTAATAAACGCTGACAAAATTTTACTTCACTATCCACTTTGGATTGGCGGTATGGTCCTGTTCTAGGCAAGAACTTTAGGGTAAACAGAACAGAACCAACATAAATGTATTGCGGATATCATTAAAGTTCCATAATTTAACGTACAACATAATTCGAGAATTCAAAGGGGAATCAGAAGTCCAAATCCTGACTGGACGAGAGGAGGAGCTGGGGATGGAGAAAGGTAATTAGTTCCTGAGAAACATGACAGCTGCTGATAATACTGTTGGACCAAATATATGGATGCTGTGATAGGCCTCTTATTCCTATAGGTCAGGGATGGGGATTGTTGTTCCTGGAGGGCCACTGTCCTGCAGAGTGTAACTCCAACCCTGATCAAATTCCCCTGCCTGTAGCTTTCTAGTAATCCTGAAGACATTGATTAGTTGGGATGGTGAAATGAAGCTTTGCGAAGCACCGAGGCTTTCTACTCAACTGTATCGTAAAAAGGTTCATTACTCTAAGCTTTTCAAAAGGGTGCACACTAATGATATCTTGTGGTCAAAAAGTGTAAAAAGCTGTCTTTGCGTCCCAGACAAGAGTGCCATAAGAGTTCTGGGTAGTCATGGCCTAATGGTGAGGGAGTCGGGCTTGTAATCTGAAGGTTGTTGGTTCGATTCCCACGCCGGCAGGAATTGAAGGTGGGGATTGTGAATGAACAGCACTCTCTCCACCTTCAATACCATGACTAAAGTGCCCTTGAGCAAGACACCGAACCCCTGATTGCTCCCCTTGTAAGTCGCTTTGTATAAAAGCGTCTGCTAAATGACTAAATGTTCTGAAAAGAGAAGCCAAAGCACCTTGATCGCCCCCAGGTGGTTGGTCTCAGTATAGGTCTTAAAACCGGCCCTTTCCACGTAATTTAATGGGACACGAGACAAATAGTTAAATTACACTTAAAATATGGTTTCTGTCATTTTATGCAGTTTTTGTCACTCTGATGTAAGTTCTAGTGTTTGTTTTTTAAATAAGTTTGGTTTTAGTTAGTTATTTGATGCGACGTCAGCTTCTCTGAGCGAAATAGTCGCTGAGGCACCAACGGACTTTTTTCACGAGGAGATTGGAGCTTTAACTTTAATTTCTACATTTCCATTTTAACTGTTCATTTCACGCCCGACATAATGAGTTGTTCTGCATTAAACTGTGCTGAATGATTCTGTGGGAATGTGGGCGGGGCTTTGATGCACGCCCACTACTGCACACTACAGGTCCCGATTCAGCACAAGATGTCACTGGGACATTGGTGGCTTCACTTTTCTACAATGGAAGAGAGTGGAGGTGCGTCGTCCATATTTTTTATGACGACCCTAGACGACCCAGCCATTTTTGGACAGTTTCATGTCATAAATCAGTTTGTGACCTGTCAGAATATAAGGATTTGAGATGAGTCGCCAATGCAATTATAGGCCTAAGCGTATGATTTAACCCCAAAATTCAACATATTTGATATAAAATGGTAACTGCAAATCCACGTTCAAATCTATTTGCTTCTCTGTTCTGTATCTTTATCTTCTGTATCAGCCTAGAAAAAGATAACTTTTTTTTGTTGAATCTATTTATGTAATCATTTGCGCATCTCTTTATTTTTAGCTGAGTTTTTTACACTAACGCGGCCACTCAGTCTCTTTGCCACCTCACTTACAGTGACGTCATGTGCATATACCCTCTATATACATCTTAACGAGTTAAATATAATTTGAAAATGTACCTTTTGTCCTGGGCTGATGTGAGCATTGACCTGTTTGAGGACAGGCTTCAGGGTGCTGTCGTACCTCACGCTCAGATTCTGGATCTGAATCTCACCCCGCTGAGGCCAACCTTCTGGAAGCTGAGAAGCAGCTGAGAGAGGAACATTTAACCGAAGAGACAAGAGGCGTAAGACATACAGAGAAAGGCGGACAATGTAGGAGACAGATGCTGAATCCAGTCGCTCGGAGCGTTGAGATACTCACAGAGCAGACCCTCATAGTTTTCAGGTTCTGTCTTCAGCAGAGCTTTTATTCTCTTCACGGCTCCCAGCTGCACCTCCATGTCTGCCAGATTGCGTACCATCCAGTTCAGGTAGTTGGACACCTTGAGAGGTAAAATACAGCAACAGAAGTGATCTAATACTGCTGATGCTAAGCATGTAGATAGTTAGATGTATGTACGTGATGTCTTGCCATGAGGGCGTATGTGAGTCCCAGCCCCACCAGCCCAGTGGATAGATGATTGTACTGGGAGTTTGTGATGGAAGCCACAGCTGCTATTAAGACAATACAGGCCCCGATGTACTCCTGCACAAGAAATACAAGAGTTACTGGTGACTTGACCTATTTTAGCTTGCATTGATCAAGTGAAAAAAGACGTTTATTTTTAACATTATATTAGCTCGAACAGACAGTAGTAGGGTGGCCAGATTTGTCATGGTGGAATATGGGACGGGATAAACTCTCAATTGACCCTTCGCAAAGACCAGCCGTGACACTCTCACACATTCTCACACGGTGCGTCGACAGACAAGACAGAGCAGGTTACTTCTGACCTTAACAAAATTTCAAATATTGTAATTTCTTAAAGAGGTTCAAACAATAAATACCAATTAGTTGCTCTTTAATGTGTGATAATGACAGATCGCTGTAGCTCCTCGATCATCTCTTCATACTAGTTCATTTATAGCATCCAATAAACATGAATGAACATCAGAAGGAATGTCGTTTCAAGCGCGGAAAGACGTGAGGACGCACAATTTTTCAAGTTTACCAACGTTAATCTACTAACTCCCCTGACCGCTTTGTCAGACAGATCATGATTGGTTAGATCGCCTGTCAATCAAACTCCCAGCGAAGGGTCAATTCTAAGATAAAAGTCATTTTCCCCTCACAATTAGCATTTATAAAGTTAGAAGTGCGTGATATAAACTTGAAATTGCGAGGAAAAAAAAGTCAGAATTGTGAGATTCATTTTTTTATTTAGTGGCGGAAACAAACTTCCATATACGGTATATCAGATATTTAAAAATACAGTATTATATATGTATATATATATACAATATATAAAAAAAGAACAAAAAAGCAAATAATAGGACAAATACAATAGAGATACAAATGAAATAAACTATGTCTTTGTCAGTAGGTTTACTCAACATGCGTACATTTATTTACCATCTTTTGTTGTTTGATTAACATTAAAGACACAGTCAGGTATTTTAGGCTGCTGTCACTTTAAGACCGAACGCTTAGATCTAATGTACTGATACACATCCGGTTTTCACCAAGCTTTTCACAACGTTCACTTCAGTCATATTCAACTAATCACATGATGGACATTTTGAGAACTGTCTGTTTTGACCATTCAGACACAAGAAGAACTAAATTCAGGACTTCAGAAAGAGCGCTTCTGGTGCGTGTCATTCGGCGTGATACCCCATGAATTCAATGTGAATTTAGCTCCCCTAATTCTAACCCCAACTTTTACTAAACTCTTTTGAAGCTTCTTTGACATCTTCGGGTCTGACCTGATCTCCTCGCGCTCTCTAATGACAAACTGATCGCATGGTCATTTTGTTCTTCAAAATATACTACGACGAGATTGGCTACCTTTGATTAGGCGATTCTCCCGTGACAGAAGCTTTTATGATCACCAAGCAAAGACAAAACTTCTTCTTGGAGAGAAGAAATACAGGACAAAACATGATTTTCTCATCATAAGTCGAGCCACTACAGGACTGTTCTGGGAAAAAAAACCTGGACGTCTGGCCACCCTAAACAGAACCAACTCTACAGATGTCACATACAGTAACAGACTTCTATGGCCTATAACCTCACCATTCGAACCTCAAGCCAGCGGTTCGCCGCTGTGAGGAAAAGTGAGGCCATGTTATTGGCATCTGTGAATTGTAGAAGTCTCTGTCTGAATCTAGGCTCATACCTAAGAGAGGAAAACACAAGAAGAAACTAATGCATTTATATGGAAGGCATTTAGCAGATGCTCCCATCCGCAGGGAATGAAAAAGACGGCCACGGTCAACAGATGAGTAAATAAAGCATTTTGCCCACCTGAACGCTCTGATGGTCGTGAGCCCCTCTACTGTCTCAGAGAAGTGTGAGAGCAGAGGAAGCTGTGTGCTGTCGTCGAGCTGCTGGAGATCTCTGGAAATGCAAGCAAACAGGTAAACATAACACTGAACATCTCAATAGAAAATAAAACATCTACTCACCTTCAAGCCATCACCAAAGGAAATGAGAGGCCATAACCTCTAGCTCCTCCTCTCTTGACCTACTCTGGGCATGATCGGTGGAGCTGCATCCCCCCCCCCCCCAACCATAACTCTATCTCTCCACCCATTAAATAGGTCAAGCTCCACCCTTGAGCTCTAGAGAGGTGGAGCTTGAGGTTATTATGCTCTGCAGTGAGCACTACTTTCCTACTAAGGAAATTACTTTCTTTTTTCAGATGAACAAAAAACAAGGATTTTTAGAACAACAACCGATCTCTTTAAGTCCAAATTAAGTTTTAATCCGAATTGTTCCGCCGGCGGGCAAGCGCGAAAAAATTCATAATCATATTACTAAGCAACCACTAGAAGGAATGACACAACAGAGGCATCATTTTAAAGCTAAGAAACTCAGCTTTCAACTCTTAACGAGTGCTGAGTTAACACTCTAAAACGGAGTTTACCGCCCACGGGCAAATCCTACCTATAAAAATATTAATAATCATATTTTTCAAAACTCAAGCCTTCTTCATCACAAAACAGGTGTCATTTGAAAGCTTAGAGTCTGAATTTTACAATGAATGTAAGCACTTTGAATAAATCCAAGACATTGTCTGAATTTAATTTATTTATTTTTTTAAAGTAAAAACTTATGTTTCAAACGATACCAACTTTTTGACTCTCCTTGTAAGAGATTTGGGGTTATGAGTCATTATTTCGGTGCATGTCAAAAATAAGATAAAAAAAAAAAATTACAATTTTTTAATTTGTTCCCAATGCTGTAACTTTTGAAAAATTTATCCGATCACCTCAAAATTTGATCCAGATACAGCTCACATATAGTGGAACGTAAAAAAGAATGAACTCCCAACCATATTTTCTTCATTTTTAATTCCTTTTTAAATATAAATATATGAATTTTTTTCATTTTTTCCTTTTTTTTTTGGCTGTTTATTTGCTGTTTCTCAGCATACGAATGTCCACAATAAAACATTTTTTATTTGAAAATGTAAAAAGTTTCCTTTCAAACGACACCCACCTTTTGACTCTCCTCGCCATAGTTTTGGAGTTACGAGTCTTTGCGTTTTTGTGTGTCACTCAGAGAAAAAGAACTCTGAAAATACCCTTAGGGTGTAAAGGGTTAAACAAAAGGTGGGTTTAAGAAAAATATGAATATTTAAATTATTGCTTCCAGCCATCAGTGTAAAACGAGTTCGAGTTTAAAACTTAATTTTTGAAGGTGGCAAAAATAATCAATCATCTCAGCTCTGCGTTTGAGTTTGTTGACCATGGTATGTTGTTCTCTCATTTGGAGCGCTGCATTCTGTCCTTTCTGTCCAACAGAAGATGCTCAGTAAATAGAGGGAAGCATTTTTCTTCTTGTAGTGCATGGTTACATGCGGTGTCCCTCAGGGTTCAACTTTGGTCCCGTTGCTGTTTTCAATGTACATGTCACCCATTGGTTCCATATTGAAAACAGATCTGAGCACAGTTGACTTCGGTTCTCTCCCTCCATATCGTTCTTTTGTTGCCAAGGATCTGGGTTTTATTCTGGATAGTGGCCTAAAGCTAAACAAACAAATCAATACTGCTGTCAGTTCCAGCTTTTACCACCTTCAAAGATTAGCGAAAGCAAAACCCTTCCTATGTAGGACGAGTTTTGAGTCATGTTTTTATTTCATTACGACTTGATTATAGCAGTTTGATGTGTAATGGGCCGCCTGTCTCATCTATTCATAGACTTCAGCTGCTCAGGATCAGTCTCAAACAGGACCACATCATGCCTATTCTATGTTCACTGCACTGGCTACCTCTTCATTATCGCAATGAATTCGAAATTTATAATCATTAAACAGTCTTGCTCATCACTACCTTTCAGAGCTATTAGCTGAACACAATCCTGTCATCTGCTACAGGTCTCCAGATCTAAACAGCAAAGCAGGGGTTACAGAGAGGGAGCCTGTGGAGTAGTTGGCCCCAAGTTATGGAATAAATATGCAATAAATTATGGAATAAACTGCCATTATCTATCAGAACAGCGACCACAGTATCTGAGTTTGTACTACTGTGCTTTTAATGTTTTGTGAATGCATATTTTAATTTCGGTGATGGACCTACACTGTAATGAATTACTGTAAAAATTACAGCATTATTTTACAGCTGCTGGCTGTTTTTTAATAATACAGCATATTGCTGTAAACTGCAATGCATTCTCGGGTTTGACTCAAATTTACAGAATATTGCTGTAAATTGACCCTTCGTAATTTAAAAGAATAGTTATTTACTGTAATCAGAGAATACAGGGAAATTCTGTAAAATAAATTACAGTAACAGTACTGTACAATTTACAGTAACTGGCTGGCAACCCTGCTGCCAGTATTATACTGTAAAATTTACAGTAATTTTTTAACAGTGTAGGCTATTTTGCACAGCACTTTGCACTGTAATGAATTACTGTAAAAATTACAGCATTATTTTACAGCCGCTGGCTGTTTTTTAATAATACAGAATTTTGCTGTAAACTGCAATGCATTCTGGGGTCACGTGTTGGTTTGACTCAAATTTACAGAATATTGCTGTAAATTGACCCTTCGTAATTAAAAAAAATACAGTTATTTACTGTAATCAGAGAATACAGGGAAATTCTGTAAAATAAATTACAGTAACACTACTGTAAAATTTACAGTAACTGGCTGGCAACCCTGCTGCCAGTATTATACTGTAAAATTTACAGTCATTTTTTAACAGTGTAGGCTATTTTGCACAGCACTTTGCACTGTAATGAATTACTGTAAAAATTACAGCATTATTTTACAGCCGCTGGCTGTTTTTTAATAATACAGAATTTTGCTGTAAACTGCAATGCATTCTGGGGTCACGTGTTGGTTTGACTCAAATTTACAGAATATTGCTGTAAATTGACCCTTCGTAATTAAAAAAATACAGTTATTTACTGTAATCAGAGAATACAGGGAAATTCTGTAAAATAAATTACAGTAACACTACTGTAAAATTTACAGTAACTGGCTGGCAACCCTGCTGCCAGTATTATACTGTAAAATTTACAGTATTTTTTTAACAATGTGACCACTTTAAATGCGCTTTATAAATAAATTAAACTTGAATACAACGATTGGTCAGAGACGATGGTTTATCCGTAAAAAAAAAAAAAGTATGAAATATTCATATTTACATTCTTACACCAGTCATTTTGCTTCAGAATATTCATCCACATGATGGTTGTTTGTGCCGACTTTTGGATGCCAATTGATATGGGCATGATATGGACACAGAGATGTATATTTGTTTGTGTTCATCTGAAGAAAGTAAGTCATACATCTGGAACACATTTCATTTCTGGGTGAACTATAACTTTAAGTATTGAGAATTAATTTGTAGCCAGAAATGCATATTTCGGATTCTTTCAGAATGAATACAATTACACATGAATATGTGAATTTCACCAATCTCTTGGACAAAAAGTTGTAACTGCAATGGAGAAGTAAATGGCTTCAGATACGTAATAATTTAATCTGATTGGTTACTTTGATGCGACTCTGAAGTATTTCTGGATGAAGTAGCAGGTGATGGCCAGCGGTACCAGTACAATGAGGAAAACTGGCGTGACGTATGAGATCACTCCCAGAGCCGAGACACACAGCAGCGTGGAGCGACTCAAACACTCCAGCGTCGCGGGAATGTGCTGAAACATAAAGAAACAAAAATGTTCAAATCGCTGATATTAAAGCTTACTACGAAATGCTTTTTCTAATAGTCACCAAGGGAGGAATATCGCCTCACACACAGAAACGTTTTATGATTTTGGCATCGTAACAACATACCTGATCTATCGTATTGGTATCCGAAGAAAATCGGTTTAATATGCTTCCTAAAGGAGTGGTTTCGAAGAGCCTGGAAAAAACGGTTTGGGAAAAAAAAGTTTTAAATGTTAAATCACTTGACTCTTAAAGAAGTATACTTAGAAGAAAAAACATCCTCCCACTTCTTTTTTCCAGCAAATTTCTCATTATGTGTAAATATTTGCATGGACGTAAAAAGATTCAACAACGGAACAAATTTCACCGACATTTGACGAACAGAATTGGAACGAGTCCCTGAACAGAACGGGGATCCATATCAAAAGCAGCGGTCGGTGAGAATCGTTCTGCGGTTTTTCAGAGTCAGTAGAAGGATCTCTTTAATATTACTGTGACTTTAATTTAATCTTCCGACAGTAAACTGTTATAGGGTCAGATTTACTAACAGCTTGCGCCAGCGTGAACCCTCTTTTGTCGTTAAAAAATTAATGTCGGGATTTACTAAAGTCACACAGTGCAAAATTAGCGCTGAAAAGGCATGGACTGAGTTGTTTTTGCGGCTGACCTTATTGCATATGCATTTGTAGGAGTTTCCCTTTCAGACACTAAACTTATTTAAATGAACGCAATGATTTACTAATGTTTATGCTAGTCAATTTCCTGGTGTTTAACACCCCCAAAAAGCATGTCTTAACTCATTTTGCCACATGGCTGCAGTTTTTGCTGCGAGGAGGACGAACGACGCAGAGAACAGAGATCACGTGGTAGAACGGAGAAAATGTTTTCCACTCGTATTAAAATGGGCCGTTTCTTTTTTTTTTTGCAGTGTTTAGTTCACCCAAAATGTATTTAGTCATCTGTGACTTTTTTGAGAGTTGTAGTTCCCATCCACTTTCATTGCATCTACTGTAAAAAGCAACTTCCACAGAAAATCCAAAGAATTAAAAATATTACATTTATTTACAAAGGCAAAGAGCAGTAAAACATTCATAAACTCTCTGTCCTATGCAAACACAGGCCGCCCACCTCGTGTCCTCTCATTCTCACACACGTTGTGTTTTCATGGTTTATGGGGACATTCCATAGGTGTAATGGTTTTTTTCTACTGTACAAACTGTGCATTCTGCTAGTTTAGATTTTCAAAAAAGATAATTCTGTATGATTTATAAGCTTGTTTCCTCATGGGGACCAACAAAATTGTAGGTAAACAATGTAAGGAAAACAAGTACATGCACAAACACACACACGTTGTGTTTTCGTGGTTTATGGGGACATTCCATAGGCGTAATGGTTTTTATACTGTACAAACTGTACATTCTGCCCACCCCCCCACCCCAAAACTTAACCCTCACTGAAAACATTCTGCATTTTTACATTTTTAATTAAACCTTGTTTAGTATGTTTTTAAAGCTGTTTGAAAAGTGGGGACAGATGAAATGTCCTCATATTTCATGTTGAAGTCATTATACACATTTGTGTCCTAATATGTCACAAAAACGCACACACGCACACACACACACACACACACACACACACACCTTGAAGCATGTCAAATTATACAAAAAAGAATTCCACTTAAATACTTCAGGAATATGATGGTTTCAAATGTACCTCATTGGGGCAAGAATAATATTATTCAGCAGATTGTGGTGCAGTTCTTTGGCCACCCGCAGGCCTGTCCACTCCACGGCCACTGATGTGGCCAGACACAGCACGATACCCAGACAGCACAGCAGGCTGAACACCAGCAGGTATGACGAGTGACTGAACCCAACGTCCTGCGGGCAGAACAACAGTGACACTTAAAAAAATGCCAAATCACTTTGTTCATAGAGCAGAAACAATTCCTACACATGATCAGGGTTATACTTTAAAAATTGCATATTTTAAGCATTTATTTGCCAATATTATTGTTGCAGTTCTGCTAAACTTCTGTTGTTGAAGGGTTAGTTCACCTAAAAATGAAATTACCCCATAATTTAGTCACCCTCAAGCCATCCTAGGTGTATATGGGTTTCGTCTTTCAGCCGAACACAATCAGAATTATATTAAACATATCCTGGCTCGTCCAAGCTTTATAATGGGAGGAACAAGAGGATGAGTCCAAAAAAATCCAATCAATTATAAAACGTACTTCAAACACATTAGACATACGTCTAAAAGTGTTAACTCCCATGACGTTCTATGCGTTATGACGCAGGACAGAGCATAGAACGTCATGGCATTGTGTACTACGTCGCAGAAGTTAACACTTTTTGGATGCTGTTGCGCTGGAAGCTCCTTAGTTTACTTTATAAAGTTTTAAATAAGGATATTTGTCTTACAAAAATGCACTTTTTTGGACCAAAAACCCATCCTCCACTCCCATTATAAAGCTTGGATGTGCCAGGATAGTTTTAATATTACTCTGATTGTGTTTAAGGCTTGAGGGGGAGTAAATTATGGGGCAATTTTCCTTTTTGGGGTGAACTATCCCTTTAAAGTCTGTGCACCAAGAGGCTTGTATAACTAAAAACGATATATATATCTATTCTATAAACTACTGACATTTTTCCCAAATTCCAAATAAAAATATTGTAATTTAGAGCATTTATTTGCCAAATGCAACAACTGGTCAAAATAACAAAAATATGCAGTGGTCTCTTCATTTTTTCCAGAGCTGTATATATATAACTATATTAGTGGCCACAGCAATTGATGATAATGTTCTGCACATGCTGCAGTTTTGTTGCCTGTCCCTTTAAATGTTCAGCTATTTAAATTCAGGTGGATTCTGATTGGCTGTCAATGTTTTTATGGTTTTTCAGCAAGAAAAAAAGTCCAACATCCAACAATATGATTTCTCATGTCCTTATTAGTATGGTGTAGTTTTCCCCGCTTATATAATATTATAACAATTATTAATACTCTATGTCATTAGATTTATCATCTGTGGTGGAAAAGAGCCTTAAGTTCATTTACTGTATGTACACTCTGTATGCGAACTGAGCTGAGCCGGACGATTACGTCACTGTTTTCTCCAGTGCTGATAAACATACATTAACTAGACTAATAACTATTGATCTTTGCAACAGAATGAATCAATAATATATGACACCATTTTCTTTGGGAGCTGCTGTGCATCCAAAATTATTTGCCAATTATTAATGAAAAAGCCACAATTTGCATTGTAAAAAGCGC
The DNA here is from genome assembly GCA_037194245.1 of Opsariichthys bidens. Taxonomy (NCBI): domain Eukaryota; kingdom Metazoa; phylum Chordata; class Actinopteri; order Cypriniformes; family Xenocyprididae; genus Opsariichthys; species Opsariichthys bidens. The sequence continues at coordinate 3,625,875 of CM074290.1, read as the reverse complement.
TATATAAATAAAGGTGACTTGACTTGACTCGACTCTGCAAACAGTCCATAACACTGCTAGCAGCCAAATTATTTCAATTACACACGAAGACTGAGGATTTTCTGACTGATTCTAATTTACGTACTGCAACCTTCCAAATGCTAATCGTAAACCCTGAAGGAATAAAGTGAAAGAAAATCAATCTGGCAATCAAGATGACAAAAAGGCTATTCATTATCGTAAAACTCCAGCAGAAAGCATGTGAACCCACTCAAAAGCATAAGAACTGACTAGTGGAAATCTAAATCAGGGCTTATTTCTACTCTGCATTCTGTGTGGCGGCAAGGACTGCAGCTTCAAATGAGTTAAGCAATTACCTGAACAGTTTTGATTGGGATGAACTGATTTGGGAAAATATGTCTCTGCTGAAGAGAAGCACGTTTACATTTTTTTGCACTAATTGCACAGAACAGCGATGTGCAGATGTGGATATTTAAGCAAAAGTGTTGAGCTGGACCTGTGTGTCTAGTAGCTCAATTTTAACCATCTGACGGACTCAGGCTGAGGTTTATTAAATAAACTGCCTTGTCTCTAACTGTGTCTGGTCTCACGGTGTTATCTGAGCTGTCACAGCACACCCTCGAGGCTGATTCACCACAACATGCTCTTCCTCAGCGGCAGGGTGGTCTATTAATAAAGTGAAGTGTTTGTATCGGACTCCTTCTCTTGAGTTTTCCTATGCACCATTCAACATTTATGTGCCTTATAGAAATATATATATATAAAAACCTTCTATTATAGGAAATTACAGTTGGGCATATTCATCATGGAGAATTTAAATAAGCAACTCAAGCAGCCAATGAAATCATGCATCTAAGCCATCTGAAGACTTGACCTGCAAACCATAAATTATGTAAATTGGAGCCTAAATTATTCAAGAAGGGACCCATATGTAGAGTCAAATTTTCAAAGCAGAAATCAAAGCATGAGCCAGATACATAAATATTTCAACATTTTTCATATTTTTAACAACTTTGACCAGTTATCCTAGAACCCCCCCCCCCCCCCCCAACCATCCATAACACTTCTGCAACCCCTGACAACCACCCACAATCCCACAATGCATTAGGTTTTAGCCACTCACGTTCTTCAGAAACAAATGACCGTCGATCTTTACCTGCACTAGGGAGCAGTTGTGTGCAGCTGCGTCGGTTTTGGCTGTGATGACTTTGGATGTCCAGTAAGCGAGCCAATAGTCGATGGCCACCAAAAAGGAGTGTTTGAGGAGCTGGGACAGCAGGAGCAGAAGAAGCAGGAGGAGGCCTGCAGAGCTCAGGTACGTCCCACAGGATTTCCAGGGAATGGTGGCTCTGTGCCTCATCACTCGAGACAGGTCATCTTCATCCTCGCTCTCCACAGACTCTTCTATAGATATGAAAAGAAAGCAGATTTATATATAGATAGGCAGACAGACAGATGCCACAGGTGCATAAAATCACTGCAACTTTTGAAATAAGTCAGTTCATGAAATTTCATTCCTGTTAGATTCCGCAGTCAGCTGTAAGAGGTATTATTGGAAAGTGGAAGCTTTTAGGAACAGCAGCAACTAAGTCACTAAGCGGAAGGCCACGTGAAGTTAAAGAGCTGAAGAGTTCCAAACTTCTACATGCATCAATATTAGGACAAAAACTGCAGCGAGAGCTTCCATGACCGAGCAGCTGCATGTAAACCTCACATCACCAAGTACAATGCCAAGCATCGCATGGAGTGGTATAAAACACACCGACACTGGACTCTTGAGTAGTGAAAAATCTGTCGTTTATAGTGGAAAGTCCGGGTTTGTTGGATGCCAGGAGAATGTTACCTGCTTGACTGCATTGTGCCAACAGACAGAAAAAACACAAGTATAGGTGGATAGCAAAAGGGGGGAGCGATACTGAAAGAAGGAATAAACATGAGGAAAAAAGCTGTAAAGCCGAAAGGCATGTAACACTTCCACTGTGCCAAGAATACCCTTGAGTGCCAGAGCAGTGATGCTGTGTGTATATATCATGTTTAGGTCAGTCGAAGAGAATTTACTACCACAGCAAATTGGCCATCATGGAGGGGAAAAAACCCAACCCATTATGGTTTAAGCACTCAGCATAATCTCAGTGCTGAGGCAACAGAACCATCCGCACATTGATTATTCAGTAATTCGAGAGTGGTCAAGTCCATCAGCAGATGTTAAATGCTTTTGCTCACTCTCCCACACTACAACTAAAATCAAGAATGCTTAGTGAAAAAAAATCGAAAATGTATTACGATAGCCATAAGCAAGGGAGTCTGTAATGGCAAAATGACCGGCACAGAGAATACAACATGTGAGGTGACACTTCTAGAAGAGTTTCTGGTCACTAATCAATTTTAAGATTACATTTTCTGGAAAAGAGTCTATTCTTTTGTAAGTCAATGCAGTGAGAAGGCTAACCTTTCAATATAGCTTCAGTACTGAAGTATACTGATATTTGGCCAAGTGCCATATAACTGGCACACAGCCTATGTCTGCCATCTAGAGAATAATCAGTTTTGAAGACAAGAGGGTGCAGAAATGTAGAACAACTTCAGCCTTGGTGGGTAAAAAGTATACGCCAGCAGGTCATACCAGGTTGACCTACCAGAGACCTTGATGAAGGTGATGGGGTGCTTTTAAAGAACTGTGCAGATGGCATCTCTGGTTAAGTCTTCTGGTATTAATGAGGAGGAAGAAGCGTTTCTCTCGCCTGTTTTCACCTCGGCTGTCGAGAGGTTTCAGGAAGCGCAGAAGCAAGCGGTAAATCTAATTCTAGATCTGCGTCAGCAACATGTAAGCTTTTTGTGACTCAAATCAATTCGGAGGACTGGTTTGTCACGATAGATCTCAATGACGCATACTTGCTAATGAAGAGTCCAAAGGCAAAAACCTCTAAGTCCATCTGATATGTTTTCTTTTAAATGGGAATTTTTTTTTTTTTTTTTTTTTACCAGGCTCCTATGTTTTGGTTCAGTAGTTTCACTTTAATGGCAATGAATGTTATTGAAATGCTTTATTTTCAAAAATATCCCTTTAGTCAATTAATTGGTATTTAACTCTTCTTCTTTTTTTTTCAAAAACCTCTAAGTCCACCTCTCGGACAACAAGACACAGCAGTAAAACATCCGTTTCTGTCAGTTTGACATCAGCAAAAGGAACACTGTTGCGTTTACTTCTTGCAAAATCCTGTCATTGCCACTGTAATGATGGGCCAAACATGATAAAAAAGTGCAGTTTGAAAATTGAAAGCCGGCTCATTCATCTTGAAATCATTTCATTCAATTCGCATTTTCCGATTAGTTCTTCTGTGGACTTACATGCTTTTGCTGACAAAGGGAAGTGCCGTTTAGCAGTTTCTGCCAATGAACCGGTATTCCTGAATGGTCTGACACTGGGATTTAGTGAATTTGAAGCGAAAGTATTTAATGAATGCATACTATATGCAGAGAGCATTCGCTCAATATCATTATCTCGTTTTTGACAGAGCTTTTGCATCTGAACTTTTCAGTTCTTCAGGTTTGCTTTCAAGGGTGACGCTTACCAGTATTGGGTTATTCCTCACGGCCTAGCCTTGTCACCCTGCACCTTCACAAAGTGTATGGCCAAAGTTCAAAGTTCTATGCCAATATTGTGATTGTTTTAATTAGTCATATGTAGGTCCCTCACTTTACATAAACACACCCAGAGAATGCACACATGCACTACGTGATGTAGTCTATTGCGCTTAGCACTAGTCTCGCCTACTACAAGCTTTCATAATTGAGCCGCAACCAGATGTCAAGAGTTTAAATCCCCCAATCAGAGCTTTGTTAAAAGGATACATTGTCTTCCGGTGTTTTACTTCATCTTTGCGATCTGGCAACCAAGTGCACACATTTTCTCTACACTGTGGAAGTGATCTGAACAAACAGACAATCAAGTAAGCTGGAGTTTAGAGATCTCCGTATTGATTAAATTAAAGAGTCGTTCAGCCAGTCTGGGTTCTGTGTTCAGGTCTGAAAACACCTGAAACACCTAATCAGGATTATTTGAAAATGACAGGTGTATTGGAGTAGGGTTGTAGCTGGAAGCAAGCAGGAGCAGGATTTACTACCCTCTACAGCAACTGTAGTTTGCTCATTGCAAGCAGAGACCTGGATGATGCCAATAGTTGCTCTGTCTCACTAGGAGGGAGAATTAAGTGATGATCTTATTTTGTAATTACAGATTCATTGCAATGCTCAGCAGCTTGACAGATGGTGAAGGGTGGGCATCCAAAAATCTTGGCATAGATAATTCACTTCAACAGCTTGGTCAGGAATGCACAGCATATTATCTCGGGAGCCTGAGTAAGTTCAAGATGCTGCCCCAGGAGATCCATTCCAGGTGGACCAAGGTGGAAAGCAATCACACAATGCTACAATCAGACTATTGATTTTTTTTTCTCAATGCTTCAGTCAGCAAAATAAAAAAAAAAAACTACAAAGAGAAACAAGTGGGTACTACCCTCTTATCAAACAGATCTGTAAAGAAGATTTATGAGGATTCCTAACTGGGACTTACATAATTAACAATGCAACAACCTATTGTCGTTTTTTGCGGATAACTTGCAGGAAAAATCATTGTGCCAAATGAACATGTGATATAAAACATACATTAGTGTATTTCTACATGTCTATCTACTCTTACCTTCCACTTCCTCTTCAGTTTTCAAAGCCTCTCTGGAGTACATGGCTCGCCTCAGGTTAATTCTTTCCAGGACCGTCATATTCTCATCAACTGTCTCCTGGAACACAACAAAAACACAATGCCTAAACATCTATGGAGAACAGATCAGTCTGTTAGCATAAATCAAATCAAGTCAATTTCACTCTTTTCCAATTAATTGGGTCTTTTAAAAAGTACACCGGATAATAGTGACAAAACATCCCCCTGCAAATCTTGAAAGATTTGAGCCTATCATGAAGGGATCATCTATGAACATCTCCAGGTAGTTTGGATAAAATATTTCATGTGGAAAAAGAACAGGAAGGGACCCAACACAGTTCCTTGAGGTACTTCAGTGTTGTTTGATCTTCAACACACAGTTGTGTTGCTTAATTGTATTTTTGGACAAAGAAAGATAGTTTTGAGACCTGATTGGCTGCTGTGTTGCCCACTAGATGGCATATTAGACAAACTCAAGGAGACTTGAGTTTATTACAGTCACTTTTTTTTTTGTCCCAGTCCCGCTTAGTGTATCCAATGTACCCCATCTTCTTGATTACCAAGCTTGTGTTTTTTTCAGTATAGACATAGAGATTCTCTCGAACAAATCAAACAAATGTCAACAAAAAGGTCAAGTGAGTATTTAATTCTTTGCTGACTACCTTCTCAAATTCTTTGTCTTGTCTGTGCATCAGAGACTTCCACTGCTCAAATAACTCAGGCTGACAGTTTTGGATGTCTTTCAAGGTTCCTTCTGCTTGTATGCTTCCATCTTTCATCGCAATGATCTACAAATGAACGACAAACATTCAATTATTGCTTCATTCTCCTGCCACAACATAAAAAAGAAGGTGGGAATTTTTAATTCCCCATGAGAAGTAAAGCCGATATTTAACGGCAAGCCTGTCCCTTTCCATCTGGCAGTTTAAAGTGGCTATGTCTAAATAACAGAGAGTTGAAAAACTCTTTTCTAACCGCTGGTGATTTATTGAGCGCCAGGAGGAGGAAGACTTTAACAAGGCAATTCATCACCCAGAGCCAGGGTGAGAGAGACAAGGGGCTTCATTCATTTCTAATAACAGCAAGGTTGATGATGACAACAAATGTTTCATGAGTTTCGTGAAAATGCACAGTGCCTGTAAGCCTCCTCTGGTTAGTTATGTTGGGTCAAAGCATTTGGAACTATGTATATTCTCTTAAGTCTCACTATTATCTAAATTTAACGGCTAAAGTAAATTTATATTGTTTTACAAGAAACAAAACAAACAAAAAAGCAAAACAATGGAAATGAATGTGGCCTATTTGTAAACATTAAAATACCCCGTTTCAAAAGTATAACCACAGAATGTGAACAATATGCACGTTCTTTACCATGAAAACATAAACCCTAAAACTACTCTAAAAGTTTTTGAGAACAACGTTACGGTGCAAATAATTTTAACAGAGAAATGAACGTATATGTTTATTTTTAAAAAAACTCTAAGACCAATGTTTCTCCAATAAATTAATCCAAAATCCTCATTTTTTTCAATGGTATTTAACATTATGCTACAAATGTAGTGAACCTGCAATTTTCCTTGCAAAATATTGTTTTTCGGATGTGTCTGGAAAACAATATCGGGTTAGGTGGATTTATTTGCTTATTATAAACCTGTAGTGACCTTATTTCGGTTGAACGGCTTTGGTTTGGTCTGCAGTTTGATTCCTGTCATTACAAACAGTGGCCAAATGGGGATTTCATTCGTTTTTTTTTTTTTTTTTTTTTTTTTTTTTGTAGACCAGATGGTCTATTTAACTCAATTCGATGTATAATGAATTGTGTTAGTAGGATTTGCAGTCGAAAACGTGAAAATGAACTCATCCTTTACAACAGACTCTTATCCTGGACTATAAATAAAATACACTACGGAGTTGCTCTGAAATCATTTCTATAGCTTCAGTGGGTATATGACAGCTGATGAACGAATAATTCATAATAGATTTGACTTTTAAATTAGGCTTCAACGTCTCACAGCTCACCTATCGAGTAATTCCTTTGCGTGTTCATTTTCGATTTAACAGAGAAGAGTGTGAGGTCCAGGTCTGCTGTTCACTTTTAAACCTGATCTACCCATCAAAACGGTTTAAATGAAGAAGTTCGAGTGAGTGCGTTCGGTTATGAAGTACCCAGTCTGCGTGAGGGAGATACTGCAGTTTGTGTGTCACGAGCACCACCGTTCTCTTCTCCTCTCTCAGTAGTTTAAGGATACCCTCCTGCATCAGGTGATCACTCAGGTGAATATCCAGTGCTGAGAAAGGATCATCCTATGATTAAAAAAAACAAAAAACATGAATTGAATTCTCACTTCATTGCTTCGTGTGTACACTTGGTAGTGGACTTACCAGAAACACCACATTGGTGGTTTGATAAAGAGCTCGAGCCACACTGATTCGCTGCCTCTGGCCTCCAGAAAGAATAATGCCCTGGAAATAAGAACGAATAGGAAAGTGAGAAGGAGGCAGGTGGTGGAAGTTAAGGTAACCGTTCCACACACAAATGGCATGTGGATGGATCATGTTGACTTGGTGGGTACAACCTGAAAGCCATTTACAAAATTAAACGTGACCTGAGCTAAAAACCCGAACGGGTCCAAGTAAACAGCTGTCTTTTAACGCCTCCCTGGATACTAAATCATGACGATGTCTCCGACTGAATATGTATGTTCATCAATGGAATTCAACATGACACATGATCACTGCAAGTCAACCATATGCAGTATTGAAACCATTCCAGATGGCTGGTGATGAAACGAGTCACACGGGCGGCACACTGACCCGCTCTCCGATCTCCGTCTGGTCCCCTTGGGGCAGGATGTCAATGTCCGGCTGGAGAGAACATGCTTCAATTACTGCTCTGTACCTGCAAACGACAAAAGATGAGACGGAAGCACAGCTGGCTAGACACCTAACACTATGTGGAATCGATCTTTATTACTTTTTAAAATATTGATGTTGAAATAAAATTGGTGGTTAATAATGAATGACTGATTCCCTGCATGTCACTGATATTCTAGTATTTCAACCGATATTAAAATGACAAGGATGCCGTTTTGGACTGGTCCAGAAATGCTTATTTCCATCTAAATTTCATTTATCGAAATTTCGGTGTGCAAGTTTTAAGAAATTGCCTGTCCACAATATTGTGAAAATGGACACAGCCAGTGAGAACCTTTATACGGAAATGCAAAATGGGACAGTTGGCCAATGAGGTTTCTTTTGTGGAACAGATCCGCTCAAAGAAAAGTCGCTACTTCCATTTCTTCCTCAACAAACGTGTCTGTCCACGATAATGTGAAACTGTGCACGACACAAAGACAAGCAATCAGTCACTTTGAGATGTTTAATACATGCATTTTAATGTAGAAGTATTATATGAATGCTAAATAATCCTTTCCTTGGACAAAAAATTACAATAAGAAGACAACAGTGTAAAATACTCCAGTATGCAGAGATTAGCCAATCATAGCAGAGATCATTTACATACAAGAGTCTTTAAAGGTATGGACTTTGTTCGCTAATGTAACCGCACCTGGACATTATAAGTGAACTGTAAACAAAGAATGTGTCCTCATGTATTATACATGGAGTACAGACACCAGCTGTGAGGCTCCCGGGAAGGTGAATATACATTCGAGATTATGAGAAGCGTCGACTCAGACACACATCTGTCTAATGACTTTAAAGAGGCGAGAATGAGAGAGTGTCAAATGGAGAAAGACGACGCTTTTCTATTGACAAATGGACATGGGGGAATATAAACGAGACGAAAAAGGATAGTAAACACTTGACTTTTGCACATCACCAGGGCAACAAGGCGTTAGACGCAGGTTAATGCGTTCGCAAGGCACATTTGGCACAAACGTTGCACCCAGTCGGCATATGGTGGCGATTTTGTTACATTATTACGTGGGCGGGAAGTAAATGAAGGTAATTTACCTTTGCTTTATTAAAGGCATCTCAAAAGTGATGTTCTCCGCTAGCGTGGTGTTTAGGAGCCAGGGCTTCTGGGAAGCGTATGCCACAGCACCTCTTTTCCTGTCAGAGGGGTTGCCATAACATCAGTGACCTCCTTCACAACACCAATGTTGCTCTTAAATATAAAAGAAAGGCTTGTTCAAGCTTTTATTATTGTTTTTTATTTATAAAGCTGACCTACATTGAGAACGATAATTTAAAGGAACAGTTCATCATAAAATGTCATCATTTTCCTTACTTTAATCCAAACCCGAATGCTGTTTATAAAACTATGAAAAGTTATTTACTACATTTGAAAGCTAAAATGGAGCAATTTTTTTTTTTTTTTTTTAGTAAATAACATTTTAAATTTTATATGCTACTTACGAAAAACTTAAATATGGCACACAAGTCATAACTTTTGATTTTATTTATTTATTTTGATATCTATGAACCATCATTTGGTCTGGTGATTATTATTATTTGGTTATTTTAGTGTTTAATATACTATTAAAGTATTGATACATTTTACATACAGTTTAATACTGGACAACTATTTAATAATATTTTGAATTCGCTTTTATTTTTACATTTTTAGTTTTCATGTTACACTTAAATTTGAGTCATTTTGTCATGTACTTATATGCGATTTTTTTAATTATTTTTTTTGTTTTTTATATAAATTTATATTTAGCTACTTCAGTTTTAGTTTTTGTTAATAATAATCAAAAACTGTATAACTGAAAACACTTTAAAAAATGTTCCAAAAAAATGGAGCCCCACACATGATATGCGGACATTATATATATATATACACTGTTAAAAAATTACTGTAAATTTTACAGTATAATACTGGCAGCAGGGTTGCCAGCCAGTTACTGTAAAATTTACAGTAGTGTTACTGTAATTTAATTTACAGAATTTCCCTGTATTCTCTGATTACAGTAAATAACTATTGTTTTAAATGACGAAGGGTCAATTTACAGTCCAACCAACACGTGACCCCAGAATGCATTGCTGTTTACAGCAATATGCTGTATTATTAAAAAACAGTAAAATAATGCTGTATAAAGCTGTAAAATAATGCTGTAATTTTTACAGTAATTCATTACAGATTTGCGTTTGTCAGTTGTGTCTTTTGTTTATTCAATCTTTTCAATGTAAAAGTCTTCATTACTGACCAATCACACTCATAAAGACAGTCTTTGCCGCTATCGAATGGCGTAATAATGTAACTTTGTTGCTGTGTACAGTCAGGGACTATTTTTTCCGGCGGAAGGAATGCTATTATTCGAAATTTACTTCATGAAAGTTACATTGATACATATTTTTGGCTTTAATATTTGTATTGTGTGGTACCCGTTTTATAAAAGCACCCGTTATATATATATATATATATATATATATATATATATATATATATATATATATATATATATATATATATATATATATATGCCACAAATTAAGAATTCGTTCTCTTGTTGTAGTTGAATCAAGACCATGAATTAAGCATTTTTTTTTCACGGCTTAGTTCATTCCCTCAGTTTAGTAAACCGTGCCAACGTTGTTCTGGTTCGTTCCCTCGTTTTGATATGACTAAAACAAGTGAACGAATTATAACAATGTGCAACTAATTATATCATGTGCATGATTTAGTAAAATGAAGGAGTGAATCATATCGTGCAGTTTAGTAAAACGAAGGGACAAATTGCTATAACGTTTGCATGATTTACGAATTAGTAAAATGTGCTGATCTATTAGTAAGTCGTGGGAACCAATAGTTAATCCGCAGCCACGATATACATATTCTCCCCACATGTCGCGCATTTATACTTATTTGTATTCTATGCATATACGTTTGGAATGACATGAGTTAAAAATCCTCCTTTTAAGTGAACTGTTCCTATAAAATTTACTGTGCGCTGTAACATACAGTTAGATGTCAGTAGCCATGTCTTCTGGCGATAATTAACCTTTGTTTTTTATATGTTTGCAGACAAATGATGTGATATTAATTAACTCATATTTTTCCCTTTATTCTGAAACGGCTTTAAAACAATTACATTTCAACTAGTTAATCATGTGTCGTGTGTGTTTGTTTACACACCTGATATCTCCCTCTGCAACTGCATCTGTGGGGCTGAAAACACAAATACATAAATACCGCTTGAAGAAAGAAGCATCATAAAAAGACATTTACACAGGGATCGCCGAGCATATCACAGTGACCTCTGCCGTACATTTCTCTGAGCGCCACCACACTTCACATTAATCCTGAAGCACTGCTGCTGATGCCGTGTAACAGGAGACCGGAGATGTGCTGCGTAATCGTGGGTGAATCGCAATGCAGTGCAGCTGAGCCAATGAACGTTTATATAGGGATGAGTACAGTTATGGATTTGTCTATGGAGCGTTTGGCCGTATAATGGAGAGTCGTATAGATATATCTAAAAACGATCAAGGCTATGCGATTTCTGCATAAGTGCACTGCATATACAGCTCTGGAAAAAATTAAGAGACCACTGCAAAATTATCAGTTTACTATTTATAGGTGTGTGTTTGGGTAAAATTAACATTTTTGTTTTTATTCTATAAACTACTGACATTTTTCCCAAATTCCAAATAAAAATATTGTAATTTAGAGCATTTATTTGCCAAATGCAACAACTGGTCAAAATAATAAAAAATATGCAGTGGTCTCTTAATTTTTTCCAGAGCTGTAATACACTGTGCTCAACCTTGTTTGAAATCAAGGTAAATCAATAATTCATTTTAAACATTAATATTTTTTTAACTCATTTGATCAGTCTCGATTTCAATTTATCAAGTTACTAGACATAAACTTGTAATTGCCAGAAAAAAAGTCTCAATTATCTTTTAAATAGTTTTTTTTTTTTTTGTGGAGGAAATAAGCTTCCATATAAATCGAGATTCAATCTGTCACACCTCGTGTCACCTGATCACCACATGGACTTTCAGTTTGTTGTCATTTTCATAGTCACATGTTCCTTTGTTTGTATTTCCCGCCACAATCTGTTACCATGGACACTCCACTGATCACCAGGGCTGGGTGGGTTACTTTTAAAATGTATTTCACTACAGATTACAAAATACAAGCTTTAAAAAGTCATTTGTAACGTATTTCGTTACATTACTCAAGTTTAGTAACTTAATCTAAATACTTTAGAATACTTTGGAATACTAATAAGTGTGAAACAAACACAAAAAAGGTCATTGTGAGTTTTTATCTCACAATTCTGACTTTTTCCCTCAGAATTGAGTGATATAAAGTTGCAATTGTGAGTTATAAAGTCCGAATTATGAGATATAAACTCACAATATTGAGAAAAGTCAGAATTATGAGAAATAAACTCGCAATATTGAGAAAAGTCTGAATTATGAGATATAAACTGACAATATTGAGAAAAGTCAGAATTATGAGATTTAAACTCACAATATTGAGAAAAGTCTGAATTATGAGAAATAAACTCACAATATTGAGAAAAGTCAGAATTATGAGATATAAACTCACAATATTGAGAAAAGTCAGAATTATGAGATATAAACTGACAATATTGAGAAAAGTCAGAATTATGAGATTTAAACTCGCAATATTGAGAAAAGTCAGAATTATGAGATATAAACTCGCAATATTGAGAAAAGTCAGAATTATGAGATATAAACTCACAATATTGAGAAAAGTCTGAATTATGAGAAATAAACTCACAATATTGAGAAAAGTCTGAATTATGAGAAATAAACTCACAATATTGAGAAAAGTCTGAATTATGAGATATAAACTCACATACTAAATTCACAATTGGCGCATTAACGAGTGTACGTCGAACGTGCGCTCAAAATCAGAGAGGATTGTGGGTAAAAGCAGTGAACGAATGTAGGGAATGCAGTCGTTCACTCAGAATTCGGACAGCGCTACAATATAGCCGACACCCGATATAGTGCACTATATAGTGGATAGGGAGCGGTTTCGGACACAGCTCTTGGCTTTGTAATGTCTGTCACAGAGATTGCTGCCAACAGTAATAAGAGATGTCTATTCTTGGCTGCCATTCCAGCTCAATTGCCAAATGCCAAGAACAGGACAGACACCTACACAAGCACACTCTCACACACACCCACATTCACACACTGTCACAGCGCGTGTTGTTTTATTGATGACCGGAGGGACGGTGGCACATTTTATCAGCAGCCCCAACTGTTGGCTTTAAAGCAAAACGCTTTTTAATAGTCCTCCAAAGAGCTAATATCTGAGCTGCTCCCTACAGAGTTCATGTGTTTAAGAGAAAAGCCAAATGAGTCCACCAATTACAGTAGATAAGAAAGCCATTAAAATTGCAGCTGTCTCTGTCGGCTCTACGCTTTACCGGTTAGTGTTTGTGCACATGCAAGCCAGACAAATCCAGCTGGTGTCATTTCCCAATCTGGTTTTCTCATCATTTTCTATCCTCATTCCACTTGCCATTTAAAATGTGCCCAAAAAAAACAGTGGTCTCAAAACCTAATAAGCAGCATGACTAGACTGGTTTTTAACCACAACATGTCCAAAATTAGGTATTGCAGGTGGCAATACATATTCATTTCCAACCATTTGAGACAAGCTTTGTCTCTACAGCATATCAAACTTCTAAAGTCATGTGAGCCTCTGAAATTTCAAACGTCTCGTATGACGTAACGAAGCCTCGTTTAATGAAATGACGCGACTTTGGTGGTTTGATACATGCGCCGAAACACTGATTCGAAACAAAGGATTCGTAAAGCTTCATGAATCAGTGTTTTGAAATCAGCCATCACTACCCAGGTAGCAAAGACTTCCGGCCCTGATTTGGCATGAAGCTGGCACTGGCATAAGGCATGTGAACCGAACATGGCCCGGTTATGGTGGAGATAGAACCGTCTTTAAGACGGCAAACAAGATATGGGCCAGTTGTTAAGTGTATTATTTGGCCCACATGTAAAATATAGAACTGTGGGCCACACTGTCAAAAAATTACTGTAAATTTTACAGTATAATACTGGCATCAGGGTTGCCAGCCAGTTACTGTAAAATTTAAAGCAGTGTTACTGTAATTTAATTTACAGAATTTCCCTGTATTCTCTGATTACAGTAAATAACTGTTTTTTTTAAATTACGAAGGGTCAATTTACAGCAATATTCTGTAAATTTGAGTCAAACCAACACGTGACACCAGAATGCATTGCAGTTTACAGCAATATGCTGTATTATTAAAAAACAGCCAGCGGCTGTAAAATAATGCTGTAATTTTTACAGTAATTCATTACAGTGCACTGTTAAAAAATTACTGTAAATTTTACAGTATAATACTGGCAGCAGGGTTGCCAGCCAGTTACTGTAAAATTTACAGCAGTGTTACTGTAATTTAATTTACAGAATTTCCCTGTATTCTCTGATTACAGTAAATAACTGTATTTTTTTAAATTACGAAGGGTCAATTTACAGCAATATTCTGTAAATTTGAGTCAAACCAACACGTGACGGCAGAATGCATTGCAGTTTACAGCAATATGCTGTATTATTAAAAAACAGCCAGGGCTGTAAAATAATGCGGTAATTTTTACAGTAATTCATTACAGTGTATGTGTGGCCAGTCTTTTCCCGCAGATATTTCATAACTGATAATATTTTCATACACACAGCTGTTTCCCCTATTTAAAAATTTGTGCTCTCTCTCAAAAGTTTTGCATCCCCCGAGGAACTTTGTATTGCATTAATATGTAAAACGTTTGCTTTGTCTTGTAAATGTGCTACGGTCCCCCCAAGGAACATCGCTTTTTGTCCCTTTAGGAGCTCTGTACATTTCAGCAGGAATGTTATTTATGTAACTGCACATGCAGACAATCATCTTCAGATCTGTTCTGAAACCTATTGAGGAGATATATAAGTGTATATAAGCATCTACTGAGGCCCATCCCAACTTATTTGGAACCTCATAAGGGAATAACACAATACATATGTTAGAACGTTATATATACACAAAATACATAAGACAAATACTGGTTAAAACCGTCTGTTTTAATTAGACAAGTCTTGAGCTGTGTCCGAAACCGCCCACTCGTTCACTCGTTCACTAACCCCTATATAGTGCACTATATCAGCAAAGAGTGAAGGAAAATGAGTGAGCGAATTCGGACGCTGACGTTAATTTCGTCATTAACATTTCCTGTACCCGTCTGTAATATGTCCTGTTCAGCTTCATGAATTGTATATTACTGTTTATTTGTCATGTTTATTGAGAATAAAAACACCTGTGTCATGCTATTTAGTAAATGTATATATATATATATCATAATAAGTATGTATATTATGATATAAACCTGTATCATTTCGCTTCAAAATATCTTTACAAAGACGTTCTAATTAATAAAAAATGACACTTACGTTTGTAGAAGTTGCCGCTTCCCGTATTGCCGTCCGCCGTATTTATTTTTCTTTCGCCCTCGATCGTCTTATCGCGTTGGATTTTGGGTGACGGCGCTTTAACGAGTGTACGTCGAACGTACGCTCAAAATCAGAGAGGATTGTGGGTAAAAGTAGTGAACGAATGTAGGGAATGCAGTCGTTCACTCAGAATTCGGACAGCGCTACAAAATAGTGCACTATATAGTGGATAGGGAGCGGTTTCAGACACAGCTTATGTTCATCTTTCTATGCTTTCTAGACTTTTTCAACACAATGCATTCTGGTATTGGCATGAAGAATACATGAAATGCTGTCTAAGATTTTATCCAAAATAGGGCCACATAATTTGCTGCATACCATCTCAAACAAGCTTTGCGCAAAAAAAAAATAACAATGTACAGCAACAATGATGGCAGATATATTATAAAATATTATCATAAATTAGCTGAGGGTGACTGAGGAAACACAGAGACCAGAAGAACAAAGCCGAGGGCTTATGCCAACAAACCACAGAGAAAAGGATCAGCTGCACAGCATGACAGGACAGCTCCACGCACCCTCATCGAGTGCTCACGATCATTAAAAGCCTCTCTGTAGGATGGGCTAAATGTTTGTGCTTGTGTTTTGCAGCTTTGTTATAAAACAGAACCTACCTTTCACTTTCCTGTCCATCCAGAGTGGGCAGTCTGCAAAATAATACACAGAAAATGAATAATAAGGAGGAGAAATTAACATGAGAAAGATACTGATGTGCATAGATTTGGATAAACTGTGCTGAAAAAAATAAATAAAAACATAGTCAAGGATTGTGAACGTACATCAGAGCTGAAATCAGAAATAAATACATGTAATAATTTATCTACACTGTCAAAAAATTACTGTAAATTTTACAGCATAATACTGGCAGCAGGGTTGCCAGCCAGTTACTGTAAAATTTACAGTAGTGTTACTGTAATTTAATTTACAGAATTTCCCTGTATTCTCTGATTACAGTAAATAACTGTATTTCTTAAAATTACTGTAAATTTTACAGTATAATACTGGCAGCAGGGTTGCCGGCCAGTTACTGTAAAATTTACTGTAGTGTTACTGTAATTTACAGAATTTCCCTGTATTCTCTGATTACAGTAAATAACTATTTTTTAAAATTACTGTAAATTTTACAGTATAATACTGGCAGCAGGGTTGCCGGCCAGTTACTGTAAAATTTACTGTAGTGTTACTGTAATTTACAGAATTTCCCTGTATTCTCTGATTACAGTAAATAACTGTATTTTTTTAAATTGCGAAGGGTCAATTCACAGCAATATTCTGTAAATTTGAGTCAAACCAACACGTGACCCCAGAACGCATTGCAGTTTACAGCAATATGCTGTATTATTAAAAAACAGCCAGCAGCTGTAAAATAATGCTGGATTTTTTTACAGTAATTCATTACAGTAAATTTCCAAGAGATTCCAGTGAATGATAAACATGGTGCTATACTATTGCAAGGATTCTGAAAGGCAAGATACAACGGTTTGCAAAAAAAAAGGTGTTACTGCAAGAATTGAAATCAGCTTTGAGGCTAAACTAACAGAAAACTGTCCTTGAAAAGTCAGCCGGAAGATAAATAAGAGCTTCTCTGCTTCCTGAAGGCATTAGCTGCAGTTGTAGCTCTTTTGCTCTGTTCTTTCAAAAAGGGGGCTTTTAAATTTAAAGCCATAATATGCAGCTCTCTTTAATGTTTTCCCATGTTGGCTTTGTAGTTAAGCTAGGCCTCTTAAGAGAGGCAGTTTCGGACATGTGAAGTTCTGCTGAAATGTGTTCCTTCATTATCTCTTCTTAGTAATTGTTTTAGTGGTAATGTAGAATCAACTGTCAATCCACATGATGGACGACTGTAGAAAGCAGACGACATATGCGGTTACAGGAAAGAGATTTTTAGACACCATACGGAGAGATGTAATTAGCCACTGTGTGCCATTATAAAGTGATGGACATTTTTTAAAATCATAACATAGCATTTGAGCTAACGGTGCCAGTCCAAAGCTGTGTCCGAAACCGCTCCCTATCCACTATATAGTGCACTATTTTGTAGCGCTGTCCGAATTCTGAGTGAACGACTGCATTCCTTACATTCGTTCTCTACTTTTACCCACAATCCTCTCTGATTACGTTCGACGTACACTCGTTAAAGCACCGTTACCCACAATCCTCTCTGATTATGTTCGACGTACACTCGTTAAAGCGCCGTCACCCAAAATCCAACGCGATAAGACGATCAAGAAAAATAAATACGGCGGACGGCAATACGGGAAGCGGCAACTTCTACAAACGTAAGTGTCATTTTTTATTAATTAGAACGTCTTTGTAAAGATATTTTGAAGCGAAATGATGCAGGTTTATATCATAATATATATACTCATTATCATATTTGGTTGATTTTTCTCATATGTTAGTGAACTGTTGTACAGTGTATTTAACCTACGTCTTAGAATATGATGTATAATATAACTACTGTATACCACTGGCGTCTACGCTTATCCCGAGGTTTACCAATTAACGTGATTGGCTGGATCCGGGCCGTGTCCGGCAGCAATGCGGCGGAGACTGTGTGAACTAGATCATCCTTTGTGAAGATCTTACCGACTCATCAGCCAGTGGCACATATCCCAACAAACCGTCCCATACCGGCGTGATCAAAAAGATCTGAAACTAGATGGAACTGGATTAAATATTTTGACTGTTGCAGTTTAATGACCTGTAACTCTGAGTATCGGTCAAGTGTCCACTGTTGTCCAGAGGAGAACTGACCCCGACTAATCCTGGTTTCTCCCAAGGTTTTTTTCTCCATTTGTTGGAGTTTTGGTCCTTTGGCTTGCTTGGTCGGGGACACTTGATATTCATCAGTGTTTTTGGTGTCGTTGTGTGTGAACTGAGCTGAGCCGGACGATTACGTCACTGTTTTCTCCAGTGCTGATATACATACATTAACTAGACTAATAACTATTGATCTCTGCAACGGAATGAATCAATAATATATAGAATAAGCTGCACAATCACACCATTTTCTTTCCGTGCAGCCAAAATTATTTGCCAATTATTACTGTAAAGCTGCTTTGCCACAATTTGCATTGTAAAAAGCGCTATATAAATAAAGGTGACTTGACTTGAGTACTATATAAAGTGCATACAAAAAAATAATGAAAAAAACAAAACAAAATAGATTATTGATTTACTACTTCTAATATAATGACAGCTAACTTCACTACAATGTGTCGAAGATTTGCGTCATGTTGACATATTAAAGTCCTTTATCTGTGCAGATAACCGTTGTTTGATGAACGATTGAGTTAAAGGAGTTGTTTATTCTCTCTAGGGCTTGTTTGTAAAAACAAACTTAAACTTGAAACAGAAAATTCTGCATTCATGTGTTAAAAAACATCATTATTAGCTTATAAAGTAACTATCTGTGATCTCTTTAAAACAAAGCACATCAGTTTACCAAACATAAACAAACTGTAAATCTTCACAGCCAACAACTGTCAGGGATCAAAGACTATTTAGCTTATCTATTACTTAAGGCTTATTTATAACGTTTAAGCCGAGACATGTTGAGATCAGAAGCTGCCAGAGTGATTCACGTAGTCATTTGTGTGATAAACAATTCAGATAAAAAAGCCAAAGCGCCCGATACTCTCTGATCATCAGCCAAAAGTTGTCATAGCCAGCATGAACATTTACACGTAAAAACCATTTCCTTTAGACAATTAGACAACACCCAGCAAACAGTCATTTTTTGTAGTGTAAACGTCTGATTTTTAAGACCCACATTTAGTCTGCTTGGAGAGTTGAACGGCTGTTCAAGCCATAAGGCTTTGTAGTCTATTTTTAGAGAAAACATAAATCTCTGCTAGCACAGTCAGACTGGGCGCAATAGGATACCGTAGATGGTTCTCATCTCTAATATTGAACATGGATAATTCATCTTATATGTCAGCATGCATACATTATGCATGTAGAAAAACGCTGAAGCAAATGCTTGGCTAATGCATTGTGGATTCATTAACAAACCTCGGGCTAACATGCAAGTGCCGTTACAATAGATGCCATTATTCAGGTTTAACTAGTTTAGGCTGCATTCACACTTGTAGTTGGTTTGATTCGGACCAAAAAACAAAAACAAAACATATAGTCCTGGTCCTCTTAGCGTTCACACTGGCATTTTTAAGTCACCGAACCGAAGGCACAGGGATACGGTCACGACCTGATTGGTCGCTTTTATGACGTATATTTGGCGACGCTTACCGAACATTAAAACAACGCTGTGTTCTGGATTAAACGCCATCATTTCATGCTTTATTTTGACCAGCTGAGAATCACGAAGAGCTCATCAAATGTTCAAAACATTCAGAACAGCAGCAGGATTTCCTCTGAAACTTCACCTCCTCGTCGCTCCACGTTTGCCCTCGACTCATTTTGATACTCCGATCTTCCCGTTTCGTCAAATCACGTCCTGTTTTTGGTTGGTTCACACGTCTTTGGTCCGTGTGGCGTTCATATATCAACCGAACCGCACCAGAGTTCGTCTGGAAGCGGACCGAGACCCATCTTTTGAGCGCTTGTTTGGTCCGCACCAGGGTTCTGATGGCAGCGTTCACTAACTGAGCGATCGCACCAGGGTTCGTTTTAATTCAACCAAATATGACAAGTGTGAACGTACCCTGAAAGAATATTTGTTTTGGGTCTAAGAGGGTAATTTAATTCAGAATGCTCAAATGTGCAACATTTAATTGACTGACCCCTTTTGTCTCACTGACTGATGCATCTATCCTACAGGTTTATTTATATTTTAATCTAAAACACAAGTGGATCCACATTGTCTGTCAAATCCCATTGCTGACTTAAGAAGGCCCTTTGATTTGGGCTGAATTGGTTGATTGTTGCCAGGGAGAACTGGCACTTGAATAAACGCCTATCTGTATTGTGCTCGACCCAGGATGTGTTTCATAAAAGGGTGTGCGAACATCAAAACACACGCCCCAAATCAACATTGTAATCCCTAAGAGCCTGTTGGACAGCACAAGCTGAAGAACAGGTGACTAATTTGAGAAGAGGACTTGATGGTGATGGATGGGTACATCGCAGCCTCTGTTTGACCCCTGAAGCTCACGTGTGTATTGTGTTTCTAGTGCTCTAATGTCAGTGTATTTCTGATATGGCCTTGTTACCCTTGATCTTCTGACATTTGAGGTATTATGGGATGTAATAACATATTATGACCTTTTTCTTTTAATGACCTTTGAATCAAGACCTTTCGAGGTGATCAGGGATTGTTTCACTGGGATCACATTGGTGAAAAGCGCAGCTTGTTTGTGATTGGCAAGACGCAACAATGTTTGATACTTAGGGTCATGTGACAGGGTCAGGTTCAAAGGCTGAATCCAGAAACGAGGTCAGAAAGAGAAACGGTCTTAAGAATGTAATCCTTTAAAACTGCTGTTTACGTCTTGATTTCTAATTTTATATACCTGTTTAACTTTTATATTTAGCATTCCCAACAAGCGTGAAAAATAGAATCTTAAAGGCTCAGCAATTTTGTACAACTGTTATATTAAAATATCCAATATCCACAATTTTAAATATCTGCGTTATTCCTGGTTTCCACTTGTAACCATGGCAACAGACACAAACAGCTGTGCGACGTGTTTCATTCAAACATTATGGACCATGGCAAGCAAACTTTGCTTAATAAAAATAATAAAATGAGGATCAATATCAGCGCAGAGTTTGGAAGCTTTGCGGCAAACTTTGACTTGACAGAGACGGCGCTCTTGCACGTTATAAGACAAGGTAAGCAAATGACAAAAAGCTAGATAAGACTAATCAGAATGTTAGAATATCATCAGTATGGAACTGTAATGTTGATCTAGCTTCCTGTTAAGTCTCATACAGCCAACAAACTAATACATAACTGCATTTGAGTGTGTTGAAAGTTGTATAATATGATAGTGACCTGTATGAGGAGTATTTCAGCACTTGTGAGTAGTTCGGTAGAACAAAATATCCTCTGTCCTTTATCCCCGGGACTCGCGTGTGACACCGATATCTGTCTCTCATTAGTAATCCGTGATTCTCGGACACGACCAGCTTCATAAAAAAACATGAATTCACTCATCCATAAACATTATTACCCATAAACATTACCAGATCGATCGGCATGTTCCACTCACTGCGTAATCAATCTACGCCTTTGTTATTGTTTTGAAGAGTTTAGCGACCCCTAGCGGTGAAAAAATACATATTGTGCCTTTAAAATAAGTTCTTAAAAAACAAAAGGTAAGATGTTTTAATGAATATAAGCGGCAGGCCATTTATCTATATATTTATTTGAAATAAACTAATTGAAATAAAATATAATGTAAACACTAGATGAGTTCTAAAATGACCTAAACCAAAATAAAAAATAATATAAATATAACAACTTGAAATGAATAAAAACTGAAAATATAAAAATAAAAAAATGAAATATTTATAAAATTATAATAATATAAAAATTTCTGTTAGAAGCTCCCCCCCCCCCAAGCTTATTTTCTAGAAATGCTCCTTTTTTGAAGTTTTGAAAGAGCTTGTTTTCATAGTACATTGAATATTGTCAAAATATTAAGGAAATGTGATAAATAATAAATCCAATTTGCGAATTCTGCTGGTTTCACATCCAAAATTGATGCAGATTCTTTGTGGATCAGCTAATCCCAATAAACATTTTGGCTCACAAAATTGCGAATCGATAGCAGCGGCAGTCCAATTTTTCATTTATAGGCTCTTGCTGTGTCTTCCACAAGCCTGGAACTGAACAGCCACATGAGTTCGGATCTTCTTTGAAATGAGCTGGTAACACAATAAGCAACTTTTATATTATCTTGAGGCTGAGGACAATGGAGTTGCATAAGCTTACAAAACAGAACCGCACTAATCAGACCCTAATCACAATTTTTCTTTCATAACAGTAACTCAGCTATTTACCAAACATCCACAACATCATTTAAGCAATCTCAAACTCTTTGTGAAAGGCATAACTCGTTACAATGTATTCTCTGAACACAGAGCTCTGCGTGTGCGCTCTCCAATTCCAAGATCTCTCAAGAGCAAATGGGATTCCATGCTGTGAACACACCAATCACTTCCACCAGGCCTGAGAATGAAATTAGGGTAATCATTTCTGCCATCGATTTGAACTTTTCAATTACTTTAACAGCAAAATTGTCATCTTTCATTCTACCCAGTGTTCAAACAGGAAAGACACGGGAGAAGGAAATGAACCTTTGAAGATTGATAATTCTTTCACGACTACTGATGACAATCAGGTAAAAAAAAAAAAAAGAATTCTGCAAAAAAAGTTCTTGAATGGAAACTTCACACTAAGAACGATATCTATAAATATGACAGTATGGGAAGCTGTGTGGGAACAGCATGAGGCTGGCTGGCGTGAGTTATGTTGAGTGTCACCTGCGCACTGCACCGGTCTCGTGTCTCTCACGGGGACCTCATTCAGTCAAACTGACGGATGCCGATTATTTGTAGCGCAAGCTTATATTTTGATATGATTTGTTTCAGTCCTTTTGAATGGAAGTTTCCCAAAGAGGAAGTATCACCCATAATTCAAAGCGCAGTAGGCTTGTCAGGAAAAAGGTGGAGAATTATCGTCCTTGGTGTGAATGAGCCTTTAGTTTCCGACACTGTCGAGTGCTCCAGAAGATCTCACCTGTTCCATTGAACCGTGCCAGAGATCTTCTGCATCTCGCCGAGCGCAGCCAGCAACAGAGATGATTTCCCACAGCCCACCTGGCCCACTATCATAGTTAACTGGCCTGCAGAGAGAATGAATCAACAATTAAGATAAGTGGATTTCAAGCAATAGTTCACCCAAACTGAAAATTCTGTTGTGATTTCACAAAATAATACTTTAAATATTCTTTTCCACACACAAAATAATCACTTGGCTTTAGAAGACTTATAGGAATATATTGCATAAGTCAAATAGTGTACATGTACTTTAGAGCTTTTCTTGTAAAAGAGCAGCCTGCACATTCTTCAAGATGTCTTCTATTGTGTTCCCCAAAATTGTAATGATTTTTTTTTCGTTTACTAATTTATGGTTAATTCAAGCCAGATTCGAAGTCACATGAGTGCGTTGGCTCAACATCTCCAGCACCTGTAGATTTATTTTTGACAGGACTTACCAAAAGGAATCTTAATATCCACATTGGACAACGTTGGGGTTCCATCAATCCAGCTGAAATATCCACTTGTTATCTAGAATGGACAAAATTGAGACGGTCAGTTATTCTTTTTCTCAATCGGCTCTTCACATAAGATGAAATTCCTGTTTACTGCCCGAGTACAGAAATGACCGGTCTCACCTTGATGCAGATATCTCCATCCTCCACAGCCAGCGGCTCGTCCTCTCGCTCGCTCTGAAGGGCAGTGCTGGTCCAGTCCTCTCTGACAGGGTGCTTCCGGTTCACCACCTTCAGAGGCTTTATCAGAGGTGAGAAAAAACAACATTTCTAATAAAGCTCAGCATGAATGTCCACTCCAACAGCGATAAACTCTCCATGCCTACCAGGATTGTGATATTACAAACATAAATAATGTATAGTCATGGTCATACGGCTGGATTACTGAAAGTGTGGCAGCAGAAGCTTCAAGGTCTATTCATAATAAGAACAAATATATAACTTTTAAAATAATGTATTTCTATTCACCTATTCATACATGAAAAGGTATCCCAGTTTTTTTTTTATCCTGGAGAGTACACAAATGTGTCTATCTATCTATCTATCTATCTATCTATCTATCTATCTATCTATCTATCTATCTATCTATCTATCTATCTATCTATCTATCTATCTATCTATCTATCTATCTATCTATCTATCTATCTATCTATCTATCTATCTATCTATCTGTCTGTCTGTCTTTAATTTATTCACTGAATAAATAAAAACATTTATTTATTGTTGAATATTTTTTATTTAATAATAAATAGTTTAAATTATGTTTTAAATCAATAATAATTCATTTTTATTATTCACATCAAAATTCAATAAATTTCAGACAATAGGTCACATTTTAATTAAGCAAACAACCAACCTACCAACTAACTAACTAACTAAGAAATTAATTAACTAACTAAAACAAATTCCTAGTATGTGTAAACATACCTGGCAATAAAGCTCTTTCTGATTCTGATTGTGATTCTGAAGAAATAAAACATGTATCTATTTATCAAACCAGCTTTTGGGTCATGCTGCGACAAACTGTGGATGGTGAACTGACTGGACTTACCAGGGCTTGATACTTGTTGTGATTGGTTGAATTGAGCAGGATAGTTGCTCTGGGCTCCTGTTCATCTCCAATCTCATCACAGGAGAAAAACTCGCTGAGCTTCTGGACACTGGCCAAAACAAAAACGATACGGTATGTCAAGTGATATTCAGTCACAATGGCGTTTGTTGATATTTTTTTGGCAATTATTTGTTCACATGTCAAGAAATAAGTGCCATTCTGTGATGACTGACACCCCTCATAGAACTTTAAATGGGACAAACTTCTGTTTATTTCAACTATTTACTGATTTTGCGAGAAAATCTGTCTATTGTGTGACAGTCAATTCCACTCTGAAATATTACCACGGTCCAACATGCAGGAAATAAATCTGAGAGATCTCATTTTATATCCTAGTCTAGAAAGTATTGTCGGCAGTAGATGATGTTGTAAAGAAACTGGAAGCAGCTGATGTTATCGTGAAAATAATGATCACTATAGCTGGCAGTCATTTTCCCTCTGGTGCCAAGTCATATATTGAGACCGTTGGCACATGTGGCCGGTTTTTCCCGACAGACGGCACTGATTTATGACCTGCTTGAACACTATAAACAGCCTTCACTCTCTAAAATGTGTTCCACATCGTCGGGTTGATGAACCCGCGGCACACAGACAGATACACATTTCCTCCTTCAGAGGAGAGTCTGTCGGTGATGAGAAAGGAAAACGCATCCAGCACAAGGCTGATCTGAAGTGATTTATCACACATCGACATAAGAAACACACGAGACCGATTCGTTTCATTGCTGGGTGCTTAATTAAAACCTCTAAAAGCTGAACCCATGTTTGTGGCTGTATGTCACTGTCATACAGAATTGCTGTTGCGCAGAAATTAACCCTTCGTTGGATTTCTGCGTGCACTCGTTGTGGAGCGGGTCAAATTGACCCTAATTGAATTCAATACAATTCCTCAAAAATCACACTATGAAAAACAACAAATATTCAGGTACAAACTGTGACCTTTTAATATCAACATTTGTCAAATATTCTAAAAAATATATATCTGAAGATATGATTTCATGAAAATGTTTTGACAAAATTTTGAAAATAAACCGTACATTTTTAAATACAATAAATACTTTTTTTTTTCTTAGAACATCAGAACTGAAGAATTAAATGTAGCTGTGTAATGAAAATATGTACTTTTCCTAAGTCGGCTGTTTTCATATAAAGTCAAGAAGTTTCTTCTGACATGAAGATCAAGTGCGTGTTTTCTGGATCTGAGCTTCACACACACGCTGCTGTTAAAACATGTTTCTGTACTGAAATAAGTGTGGAAATCCTCATTTTTTAGCTTCATAAGGTAGTAAAAAAATTAAATAACAAAAAATAACCAAGAAATGTTATTATTTTGGGTCAGTACAGTTGCTTTAGAGCGTTAAAATATGCGGCGAACGTAACAGTCATTTAGTTTGTAAATGTCAAAAAACACCAGCATGTTGAAACTTTGCATGATGAGAAATGAGAAAAAGTCACAAAATATCAAGAAAAAACAACAACTGGAAAATCTAAACAGGTCGAATTGACCCGGAACAGAACACGAGGGTTAAGCTGTAAATTCAGTCCAATTGGTTCAGCAGAAGTCTGTTACAAAAAAATATAATTGTAATGTAATTTAATGTAATTGTAATTTCTATGGCTTCTAAATTGCTGTAAAAGTTTATACTTTTTTTTAGCAAGTAAAAGGCCTAATTGGAAAAACAACAGCAAAGCGAAGACTGCTCGCGCTACACTGACAGAACAGCTCAGGGCTGCAAAGCAACATAAAAAACGCTGCCTTTTTTGGTTGATTTTGCGGTCTTCGGTTTGCTGTAAAACTGTCATAGTAGCAGAAACTGCAAAGGGCTCCATATTTGCAGTGCTGGAAGAACTGTAAACATTTGTCAACACGAGGGAAGCCCCGTCTCTCCATCCTTTCGATTGGACATTGGAAAAATGCGTTCTGTCTGATCACTACTTTTAATAAATCTGGCTACACTCATTGTAAAGTGCAGACTTTAAGCTTTCAAATGACACCTATAGTGTTGATCAAGGCAGTAGTTTTGAAAAATATGATTATATATATATATATAGATGTCAGCATCCTGTAGTGTGTCTCCGTGCCTCTAGAGGTCCCCTGTGTTCTCATCTGCCTTAGTTCTTCCTCATGTTAGCGTTCACCTGTGCCCCATTTCCCCCAGTGTATTTAAGTTGTGTTTTTTCCCGTTGTCCCTCACTCGGTTTTTGAGTCGTTGCTCTGCGTCTCCTGTCTGGAGTTGCTGTAGCCTCTCTAGTGAAGATATTTTGAGTTCCACGCTTTGTTGGTTAGTTTTCTCCCCTCGTGGAATTTTTATTTGCTCTTTTGTGTTCTTGTTATTATACCTCCATCTGAGAAGAACTTTTGTTCTGTGGTAGATCTCACAGCCCTCAACCCAGAGACCCGAGTTCAAGCCCGGCTTGTGACGTCAGATGCATTAAAAAAGCTGATTTCGCCTAATTATGATACATTTCGGGTTTAAAGGGAAAAAAGCGACCTTAATTTCATTTTGTGTATCAATAGCATGCAACTGACCTGACCAGGGCTTTGACAGTGGAGCGCACGACACTGGACAGCAGGAAGAGAGGAGTGACCAGGATGTGGAAGAGCGAGAGGGAGGCGAAGGCCACGGCGGGGGATAGATCCGCATCGTCCGACAGATGCACGTGGGCCACGAACGTCTGAAACAAACGCGGGATCTTTTCATCTGCCGTGTTTCTAGTTTCAATATGAACAGATATCAGATTAAATGTTGTATACTTACAACGAGAACCGCTGCAATGGGAATGGCCGTGTTCATAAATACTGTGGAGACAAACAAATAACAGAGCAAAAATCACTGATCTGGCTATGTATATGTATCCATATGCTGTCACTTGATATAATGGCACGTAGTAATTTCCCAGTAAAATATAGATTGTTTCATATATGTCTACTATGCAGAGAAGACCTATTGAGATGTAGGATTGCTCCTGCACCATTTCTCCAGTGCCCAAGTGTGCATGCAATTTTATTACAGAACATTGACGATGATCTAGCAGAGGTACATGGCTCGTCAGATCCCTGTATGCATCATATATTTCTACATTATCTTGGACCCAAAGTTTAGATGACTTTCTACATGCTTTCCAATACTTGTACAACTCATGCAGCGGCTCTTACAGCTCTGAGTGCAGAGAATTAAATGTAATTGTAGAGAATTTAATTTCTATAGAATGATCAAAAAAAAGTTTTATAGCATGCTGCATAAACTTTGGAAATCGATCCATGGTTGATTCAGTATCTGTGTTTTCTGAAACACACATTATGATGTGTTTATGTGTGCATTATCACACATTCATTTGATACATGCCTTTATAATTGTGTAATCTTGCCGCAAAAGTATTTTTGTAAATTTTTGAATTCAATGAAAAAAAAAAAAAAAAAATTTAATGAAAAAGTACTTCCATTAAATAAAAAATACATTGCTGGATGATATTTTAAACAAAAATAAGCACATTAAAAGTAAATGAATTACAAAGTAAATAGATAAATGAATTAAATTATGTATCAATAGATGATACATTATTTTAAAAAGTAAATAAAGAAAAATAAAAAAAAATGTAAAGTTAATGAAACATGTTTCTAGCTAAATGTAATTTAAAATGAAATGACTATAAAATAAAATTTAAATAAATAAACATTCAAAAATAAAACAATTAAACAATAAAAAACTAAGCCAATACATATATTAAAAGTAAATAAATAAAGTAAAAAAAAAGAATAAGATATTAAGTAAAATAAATATATAGGATTGGACTGGATTGGATGGATGGAGGGATGGATGGACGGAGGGATGGATGGATGATGGATTGATGATGGATGGATGGATGGATGGATGGAGGGATGGATGATGGATTGATGATGGATGGATGGATGGATGGAGGGATGGATGGATGGATGGAGGGATGGATGCAGGGATGGATGCAGGGATGGAGGGATGGATGGATGGATGGATGGATGGATGGATGGATGGAGGGATGGATGGATGGATGGAGGGATGGATGGATGGAGGGATGGATAGATGGACGGATGGATGGATGGATGGATGGATGGAGAGAGAGATGGATGGATGGATGGATGGATGGATGGATGGAGGGATGGATGGATGGAGGGAGAGATGGATGGATGGATGGATGGATGGATGATGGATTGATGATGGATGGATGGATGGATGGAGGGATGGATGATGGATTGATGATGGATGGATGGAGGGATGGATGGATGGATGGATGGAGGGATGGATGGACGGAGGGATGGATGATGGATTGATGATGGATGGATGGATGGATGGATGGATGGATGGAGGGATGGATGGAGGGATGGATGCAGGGATGGATGGAGGGATGGAGGGATGGATGGACGGATGGATGATGGATTGATGATGGATGGATGGATGGATGGATGGAGGGATGGATAGATGCATTGATGGAGGGATGGATAGATGGATGGAGGGATGGATGGATGGAGGGATGGATAGATGGACGGATGGATGGATGGATGGATGGATGGATGGAGAGAGAGATGGATGGATGGATGGATGGATGGATGGAGGGATGGATGGATGGAGGGAGAGATGGATGGATGGATGGATGGATGGATGGATGATGGATTGATGATGGATGGATGGATGGATGGATGGAGGGATGGATGATGGATTGATGATGGATGGAGGGATGGATGGAGGGATGGATGCAGGGATGGATGCAGGGATGGAGGGATGGATAGATGGATGGATGGATGGATGGAGGGATGGATGGATGGATGGATGGAGGGATGGATGATGGATTGATGATGGATGGATGGATGGATGGAGGGATGGATAGATGGATTGATAGAGGGATGGATAGATGGATGGAGGGATGGATGGATGGAGGGATGGATAGATGGACGGATGGATGGATGGATGGATGGATGGAGAGAGAGATGGATGGATGGATGGATGGATGGATGGAGGGATGGATGGATGGAGGGAGAGATGGATGGATGGATGGATGGATGGATGGATGGAGAGAGAGATGGATGGATGGATGGATGGATGGATCATTCAATCTATGTTCTGGTCCGGCAGGAGGGGAAAAAAATCTGTATTTCTGAGTCCTGAATAAAGAATCATGCCCAACTTCTAGCTTCATCTACATAACGAAAAGTGTAATTCAGTTAAAGCACTTGCTCTTCTAAACAGCTAGAGCAGGAAATGCCACCGTTGAGTGAATCCTACGTTTGGCTTCACAAAGAAACTGCACATTCAAGAAGTTGCTGATTGCTGAGGGATGCTGCATCTGCAGAACGTGTTTGCCAGCGTGCTGCTGACATTATTAAATCAATCTTGGTAATTAATTAACAAAATCTGTCAAAAGTAAATTAGCAAATACCAGAATCTGTTTAGGTAATTGCTATTTAGTAATTACTGATAAGTAATTGCTATTGGCAGCAAACCCATTCATTACTGTGAGAAGCCGATATGACCTAGAGGTTTCAGCATGTTTCCCGCTATCATTCTCACAAATTTGCGCCTTCACACTCCACTAAATGAGTGCAAACGAGACATGACTGCATTCATAACTCATGGATGTCTGTTCAGGTCTTAATTAGTACCCTATGGACTAGTTTAAATCCCTATAATCCCTCATTGCTGATAACTATAGATCTCAAAGGTATTTCACTTCATAATGCAAAGCGATGTGTTTGACAGATTCCTACACCGACCCACTTTCATTCAGCGCTGCCTGCTGTTCTTCGAGATGCTTCGGATTCAGTAACACGTGTTTTTGATCCAGTTCCATCCAGATGTTTCCGGAAGAGCTCTGGCTCTCAGCTCTGGGACTCTGACAGCTTCTGAAAGCTTCTTTTTCACTTCTTATATAAGTGTGGGGTCGGTACGACTTTTTAAATGTTTTTAAAAGAAGTCTTTTATGCTCACCAAGGCTGCATATATTTGATCAAAAATACAGAAAAAACACAAAATATTTAAAGATATTTTAAAATAGAATTTATTCCTATGATGCAAATGATCACAATTACTCCAGTCTTCAGTGTCACATAATGCTTCAAAAATCATTCTAATATGAATTTTTCTTTTGCTTTCTTTAATATGAATGTCTTTGCTGTCACTTTTGATCCATTTAAGGTATTCTTAAATTAAAAGTAACATACTTACTGACCACATACTTAATATAATATAATATAAAAAATATATTTTATATGTAATTATAATATATTAAATATTCATTAGGGCTGGGGACATAGCATCTTAATTAGATTAACTAATTACGGTAAAAAAATAACATAATGCACTTGCCCCGGCCCAGAACTACGCAGGTCATCTGACATTTCATAAAGTTGATTGAAGATGAATATGTGAATATGAAGCAGGGCGACAACTCACTGCATGATGGAGCCAGTAGAATACAGTCAGAATGTCCCTAAAATTCAAGTCATGGGGGGCAGAAATGCTCCTGTGTGAGTTTTTGTCTCTTATTTACTTCATGATATCGTTCAGCAACATCACACAAGTGTTGTTTTTCTCTGTCATGTTTGAATTAATTTGAGCACTTACAACATTCCCAATGTTTCCAACTATTTGCAAATCGTGAGAAAATCGCCATTTCAACCAAGGATCGCCTGGTTTCCGGTTTTATTTTGTAGAAACCATGGAAAAACCAAAGACTTTTATAGACAGAAAACTAATCATTAACATGTTTAGTCTTATTGTTTAAATCTATTTTTCTTGATTTTTGGCGAGTACCAAAGCGAAAAACACTGTTTTGTCAAGTA
The DNA here is from genome assembly GCA_037194245.1 of Opsariichthys bidens. Lineage (NCBI taxonomy): Eukaryota > Metazoa > Chordata > Actinopteri > Cypriniformes > Xenocyprididae > Opsariichthys > Opsariichthys bidens. The sequence goes on along the minus strand of CM074290.1, from coordinate 3,594,519 downwards.
GCAAACATCGCATAATCGGATGCAGCTTTATTTTTAGTAACACTGATACAGAAATTTCTCCATCATACAACACGTTTCCAAATTAATTGCACACCATTTATCAACACAAGCCATCCAGCATTTATACTACAGTAACGTTAATAATCGCATCCATGAACATGATTTCTGCCCGAGAAATCTTTTCTACTGATTCTTTTCCACCGGCTGTGATGTCCCAAGATTCCTCGCTCAAACTAGGCGACCTCTAGCGGACGAAAAGCGACATATTGCACCTTTAGTTGATACATTACAATAAGGTTCATTAGTGAAAGTTTTACCCATACATTTTTAATAAAACATATGCACACTGATGTTGATGAAAAATTAACATGCAAATCCTCACGCACAATGTACCACTTATGCAACTTCTTTGACCACACACTCCATGACCCACTCAAAATGTGACTCCCCAATTTGAGAAACACTGCTTTAGAGTCTAGGAAGAGTCATTGAATTTAATTGATGGGGTTGCTTCAGGCTATTAATAAACCTGGAGCTCACAGTAGGTATGTATTGGTTTCTAGGATGGAATTGTTCAAAATCAATTTTTCTATGGAGAAAATGAATGGGATTTTTTTTTGCTCTATAGAGACTGAACCGTCCCTGACATTTAACCACAGACCGTAACTATCATCACCAAGTTTGCTCATTGCCTCCGAACCAAACTAAACTGAGCAGTATGTAGAGAAGCTGACATGGTCCATTACTCTGCTGTCAGGGAAGAGCAATCTAAATGACCTTTATGTGCTGGGAAGGACTGATGACACCCAGAAATGCCATTAGAACTAAATTTCATTTGTGTCCACAATGGACTGACAAGTTCAGTCTACAATTTCAGAAAAAAGACATTCCTTTTTATCTCAGTACCTACAGGGTCCGTGGGATGAAATTGTTTCCTTTGAGTTCTGCTGCATCCAACTATCAGCTATTTTCCTGCTCTCACTGAAATTCACTCGACTGCTGTGGGTCTACATCACATTGATGGCGCTTCCTTCTCCAGCTGAGCTTGCTGTCTGACAGGTTTCGCCCATTATCTGCTGAAGTTGGGAGCTTTTTGGTGTCCTCTTTTGGCCTCCAAGTTTGTATGTTCTGCTGGGAGTTGGACTTGTAATCTGAAGGTTGCTGGTTCGATTCCCACACCGGCAGGAATTGAAAGTGGGATTGTGGAATTGTGAATGAACAGCACTCTCTCCACCTTCAATACCATGACTAAAGTGCCCTTGAGCAAGACTCCTAACCCCTAATTGCTCCCCTTGTGAGTCGCTTTGGATAAAAGCGTCTGCTAAATGATGAAAAATGGAAAAAAAAAAAAGACATTTTTTCGTTTAAACGTTTAAACCAGCTGTTGAAGAATATGTGCTGAATTGAAATCGGTATACTATATATATTTATACTTTAAAAGAGCTATCCAAATTTATTGTGATCCACTGCAGAAATACCAGTAGGGAAGAATATTGAACCTGAAGTCTCTCGGCACCACAGCAGGATGTTCTCCTGCGGAGCAACACAGTCCTGCTCCAATATTGCAAAAAAAAATGCAGCAAAACAAAATCAGACAACAAACAGGACTTGTGGTTGAAAGACTGTGGAACCTTGACTTAAATCAGAACGCCTTTAGAGAGCAGCACTGACAAAAATATTCCACTGTTTTTTGTGTAGCTGTATTTTCACCCTCATTTATTAAGATATTTAGCATTCTTTTTTTAAAGTTAGTGCATGTTTTCATTACAGTTGTAAGCTTGAAAACAACACGCATGCATTAATGTCGATGCAATTTCATTTTTGACAAAAAAACCACAATATAATTATGATGTTTATGCATAATGGATTTTGACTTCCTTTTGACTTTTAGTTTTAACCAGTTTTTTTTTTTTTTTAATTCTATTTATCTCTTGTGGTTTTGCCTTCAGATCAGTTTAATCTAGTTTTTCTTTTACTCTTTATTTATTTTTATTTTTTCTCCAGCCCTTGTTCCCCTGCGCTCATCTTCCCCGCTGCCACCTGCCATCACTGCCCACTGATGCATTTTGTCCAACACCATTTGCGATGGTGCAAGTTTTACGTTCCTGACGAAATGGTTGAGTCCAAGCTGCTATTGTACACGATTTTAATCATTATTTAGTGAAAAATAGGTGTTATTATTGCTTTGACAATAAGAACCGTATGAGTTCTCATCATTCAACCAACCTTATACAACATCTCGAACCACACATATTTGCTCTCTGTCCTATTCTCCTGTGAGGTAACTGCAAAAGCTGCGGTGTCTTACTGGATATGGAGGTGTACAGGGCAAACGTCTGCAGGCTGGTGAGCTCCTTGCCCCGGGTCTCTTCCACACTTGAGCAGAAGATGTGCTCCCAGGCGTACAGCTTCAAGAGTTTGATACCCCGCAACAATTCGTTAGTCTTCTTCAGCCGCTCGCTGGAATACTCCTGAGTGCCATCATATAAATGATACATTAGTTACACGTTTAAAGTCTCTTCATCTCAACATTTGACAGGCTTATCATTTGGCTTTACTGCACAAATATCATCTGTATTTGAAGAAAATCTGTGTTTGACCAAAGGTTATTCACACATTAAACAAAGTGGCTCACCAGTGTGCTTTTCTGTGCATCTGATAACTTGGTGGCCACAAAGTACTGCACCGGAGCCAAGAGGGTGATGACCGTGGCCCCAATCAAGGCACTTATTCCCAGGAGGTAGTACAGGAGGATGATTCCCACTACGATCTGAAACCAGGAGGCAAATGTCATTTGATAGCCTTTTCATATTCATGAGGACTCACAATAAGGGATAAAGATCTGGCTGGTATTTGATTCTTTGATCATCAGGAGAATTGGGGGTTTTCATAGTTTTTGATGCCAAGATGATCCCCCCCATCCAAAAATATAAAAAAGAAATACATTTTCATGTACAAACACCCAGTTATAAAGAGTACACAAAATATCAACCATGCTATTATTATAGACAAGTTTTCTAAATTTATTACATTGACGCTGTTGCTAATTCTATATTCACAGAAGAGTTTCTCAATTATCATTCATGCAGTTTTTACAGAGAATTCATTCACTGAATAAAATGCATTTATTCTATATGTATTACATAATACTGGAGAAGCTGAGAATGAAGGTTAGACTACATATATGATGCAATCAAAAAAAAAAAATTCACTGAAAATAAAGAAGGAGCCTTAGGGAACTAATCAAGTTTTGCACAAAGGCAGCCAGGAGAAACCCCAAGAGCGGAGGACGTGCCACGCTCAACGTAGGGACACTTCATGTTTGTGAGACTTAGTCAAATGTGGTTCTGTCTGTCTATACATATATTTGGCCAAAAAAGGAAGCAGCCTAAACGGTTCTCTTTATGAAAGGTCCATTGAATCATTGGTGCACACGATTGATCCATTCAAATAGTTTTCCTTCAATCGTTGCTGTTTTGTTGCTCGGAGACGAATAGTTCTGCTTTGCCTTTATATTTTTCGTAGGCAATAGTGGGCAAAAACAGAGAGAATTGTCTAAAATTGCACAACATAATGTCACGTCTTCACCACATGGACTGTCACTTTGTTGTTGTTTTCTATCTGTCACATGTTCCTTTGTTTGAAGTTCCCGCCACAATCTGTTTCCATGGACACTCATCTAATCACCACAGCTGATCCCAATCAAGTTCAGTTCAGTTTGTCCCTCGTTGTCTGCTATTGAACGTTGTGTTCCCCTGTCTCTGTTGGATTAACCAGTTTGGATTATTAAAGTTTACCTGTTTATTATATTATCTTCGTCTTCTTCATGCTTATCACACAGCCATCGTGACACATAACTTGCGATACAAATTTTATTTACTGTATAAAATCAGTATCGCATTTGCACTTGTGCTATTCGGGAGAAAAACAGCACGCGTGAGATATGCACTCGTTACTTGTGCTCTATCGTCACTATATCATATGATGTAAATATGACACAAAAACTCATACAGGGACATTTTTGCCCCCATATACTGATTTTTAGGGGCATCTCATTGCATTCTATAGGCATCATTGAGTTGTTGCTCGGCATCATATTTGTCACATAGGTCAAGTGCGTTAAAAATTGTAAACGTTACTTTTACTGTAATTAAGTAATCTAATTATTAACGTGTTAAATCTACAGCCCTAATATATATTTATATATATATATATATATATATATATATATATATGAAGAGAGCTGGGACCACAGTCTCAAAGAAAGCCATTAGGAACACACTACGCCGTCATGGATTAAAATCCTGCAGCGCACACAAGGTCCCCCTGCTCAAGCCAGCGCATGTCCAGGCCCGTCTGAAGTTTGCCAATGATCCAGAGGAGGAATGGGAGATGGTCATGTGGTCTGATGAGAAAAAATAGAGCTTTTTGGTCTAAACTTCACTCGCCGTGTTTGGAGGAAGAAGAAGGATGAGGACAACCCCAAGAACACCATCCCAACCGTGAAGCATGGAGGTGAAACATCATTCTTTGGGGATGCTTTTCTGGAAAGGGGACAGGACGACTGCACTGTATTGAGGGGAGGATGGATGGGGCCATATGTATCGCGAGATCTTGGCCCACAACCTCCTGCCCTCAGTAAGAGCGTTGAAGATGGGTCGTGGCTGGGTCTTCCAGCATGACAACGACCCGAAACACACAGCCAGGACAACTACGGAGTGGCTCCGTAAGAATCATCTCAAGGTCCTGGAGTGGACTAGCCAGTCTCCAGACCTGAACCCAATAGAACATCTTTGGAGGGAGCTGAAAGTCCGTATTGCCCAGCGATGGAGGATGAAGGATCTGGAGAAGGTCTGTATGGAGGAGTGGGCCAAAAACCTGGTCAAGAACTACAGGAAACGTATGATCTCTGTAATTGCAAACAAAGGTTTCTGTACCAAATATTAAGTTCTGCTTTTCTGACGTATCAAATACTTACGTCATGCAATAAAATGAAAATTAATTATTTAAAAATCATGAATCTGGATTTTTGTTTTAGATTCCGTCACTCACAGTTGAAGAGTAACTTTGATAAAAATGACAGATTTCTAAATGCTTTGTAAGTGGGCAAACCTGCGAAATCTGCAAATTCTCCCCACTGTATATATAAATATATGTCAAGAATAATGTCAGTGCTGTTTTTATCTCAAATAGCAAATAAAAAAAGAAGTTCGTATTGTGACATATTTTACACACAAAACTATCTATTTATGCTCAATTTGTCCAACGAAAATATTACTTATGAAGCCAGTGTTACGTCTGTGGTGGAACCAACGACAAAGGAAATCCTTTGGGAGAACTTTTAATTCAGTAAACCACTCAAACCACTAGGAGAAATAACCAAACAACCAATGAAAATAACATCAACATCAGCCAAGAACGGACCGAAACAGAGGAGCAAACGAGACTGACACTGATCGATCTGTTACGACGACAACTGGGAAAAACTGAACAAAGGAGGACATGTGACAAACGAAAAGTCCACAAGCCAGCCGGAGCATCAAGTACATCGGTGTTTTGCTTCTGCATGCATTTGAAGTGGCGCTGAGAAGACGACCGTCGTATGACATCAAAATACCACGAGAGTGATTAAGGATCAGATGGCTCTGTATTCTTCATTCTTTTTCACAAGGTAAAAGAAGATATTTTGAAGAATGTTGGGAACCAAACTGTTTTATATCAACCAATTCAGATGCAGCTTCTGAAAAACAATCATGGCCGTTGAGCCTAAACGTTTGTGAAATAAAGTCTTCTTGTTGAATTAAATCAAACATTTATTTCTAAAGCTATTTTTTTGTAACGTCCATTACTTTTCTAATTTAACACAATAATTTAATTGGAGAGAAATACATTTCTCAGATTTATTTGCGATTAATTAAGATTTAATACACAATCTGTTTCACAACAAATCTTCTCTAGGACTCTCATTATTTCAAGAGTAATCTGGTGACTTAATTATTGGCCTTGATGAATTTATGCCCTTCCACGGATGAGTACATTTTTATTTCAATGAGGACACTTAAAATCCTCATCATTCAAGAGACAAACTGACCAAAAAAAAAAAAAAAAGATTTCGTCAAGTGGCACAACATTTTACAAGACGAGGATTTCGAGGACAAAAACACTGTCATACACAGACTAAAAATAGATCTTGCAGAGATATCTGATGTTTCACACTGTCTAACCTCAGGAGAAACATTCAATAGCAGGAGGAGTGAGAGGAATACTGAGTGGGTTTGCAACATTTTTACATTTCATTTTCTACAGCTCAAAATCCATCTCAACTCATGCTATTCAAAGTTATGAGCGAGCTTGTTGAGGGGGGAAAAAAAAGGTAAAAATGACATATTTGTCAGTTATTACTCATGCTGTTCCAAACCCATAAGACCTTTTAGATATTTACAAATTAAGATTTTTTGATAAAATCTGAGAGTAGTTTTTATCTTCCATTGAAACCAATGAAACAATGCCACCTTCAAGGTCTGATGCTTTCTATCGGAGATAAAAGAAGAGAAAAACTCTCAGATTTCATTAAAATATCTTAATTAGAATTTTTCTCCCACAACACGAAGGTGAGTAATTCATAACAGAAATTTTAATTACTAGAAATGTTTTTGTTTTTTTTACATGTAAGATTACTGTCACGTTCTTGTTTCATGTTAGTGTTCATGTTTCACGTCTAGTTCTAGTTTCATGTCACTGTGTCAGGTTTGTTGATCCATGTGCTCCCATTGTCATGTGATTTCCCCAGTCTGTCATGTGATCTTTGTTTTGCTTTCCATGTGCTCATGATTGGTTCATTGCATTCAGCTGCGTCTCGTGATCTGTCATGTCAGTCACCTGGCCCCGCTCGTATTCCTCTGTATTTATTCCCTTTGTGTCGGTCCAGTCCTTGTCCGTTGTTGAAGTTACATGTTGGTGTAATTCCTGTGTTCCTGTCCTGTTTCAATATATATTAAATCATTGAATGTTCATCGTCCTGCTCCATGTCTTGATCCTACACAACACGTTACAATTACATACATAAAGTGTTAAAAGAAATGATTGAATTATGACTTATATGTATTGAGTTCAGTGTTTGCATTCCTTGTACATTCTGATGCAGACAGAAAACAGAACCCGTTTCAAAATATGCGTGAATGAAAGAAGCAAAGAATGTTTAATGTATAAAATATCATCTAAACAAATGATCCAATCTCTAAAATAGTCTAGTTAAGATTAGATATTACTTCAAAATTAATCTGACTTTTGCTGGGACTGGACGTGTTGGACTTGAAATCTCCTCCTGTATGGGTAAATCATGTGATGGAATACCACTTCCGGCCAAGACAACAGAAGGTTTCAAACCTTCATTTAAATGAGAAGGTGAGCAGTTGTGTGACGGTATGGTTGCAATCCCATCATGCATACTGAACTCGAGTCCATGCATAAACTACTGGAACCTCAGGCTTACCTGAACTGGCATTGCGAACAGGTTGGGACACAGGAAGAAGAACCACATCAGTTGGTTAGTGTCTATAGCGACAAGGTTGCAAATCTGGCCCACAGTCATTCCCCCCATGGACATGTTGGAGGTGCAGAGACGCATTATTTTATTGAAGATCTTGGTCTGGAAGTAAAAAGCAGTATCATATTATTTGAAGTGACTTGGACCGTCTAAGGTTCTGAAGTCATTGCCTGTTATTTGCAGTTGGGTTGACCTGGATGGCTCCTCTCAAGTTGATTCCAGTCTCGATGGCCACGTAGTAGGAGGCCTGGAGGAAAGTTCTCTGGAGGAGCAGGGCGAAGAACAGGAGCACGGCTAGGACGTAAGCATTGGCGAGGAACTCCTGGGAGGAGATGAAGTACATTCCAAGATGCTTCACCTGCAACGCAACAAACCATTCAGCTTAACAATCCTCTGTAGTTCACATCTGTCAGTTTAGTGAGGCAGAGAGCAGGTGATGGCCACATTACTATTTTACACACTAAACCAGCTTTTAATGCTACTAAGTACTTGTCTTTTCGTACTACGGCACTATCCTGTCACCAATCAGCAGTCTCCCACTAAAAGGAGAGTCCATGAAACTAATTATAACTATATTATACAAAATATATAGTGTAATTAAAGATTAGAGCAGCAGCAAAGAAGTCAATTAAACCAAAGAAACACCACTGATAGAACAATAAGTCTCCTTAGTGCATTTGAGACAACCCTTTTTTAAGTTGAAGGTAATTTAATCGCTGCTGTACAAATTCGCAAAATGAAACTATCTAAATAAGTTTTCCACTGGCAAACGAATACAATTTCTGAATGCATATGAAAAATGAGTTGTGAGCCTGAACAACATGTTTGTTTTCTCTAATAGAAGCCATCTTTGAATATGCCATATGTCTAAAAAAAAATAATAATAATCAAGACATTCATTTATTACTTTCAGTAGAAGTGTGACTTTTTTCCCATGCAACAAAAAGGATTTTTAAAAGAGGAAATAATACTACATTAAGTATATATTTAAATATAATTCATTTTATATTGTAGACTACGTAAATTATTATCAGTACGAGCTACAAAATATGCAAAATATTACCAAAAGAAATTGTAAATAATAAATTGCATACAATTACAATAACAGATATTCATAATAAATGATGCATGTATTATGTTTATTTATAATACATTTAATATATATATATATACACACACATAATTATACACATAATCATATTATAAATATAATAATAATAAAAAAACATGTATGTTCCTAGTTACTCGCCCTTGTATTTAAGCCCTCAGTTTCCTTTGTTTCATTGTCCGTTATTGTTTATGTTAAGAGTGGTTATTTTCTGTTCTTTTTCCATGTGATTCTCCTACATGTTCCTGGTGGAATTTACCATTAAACACTCCTTTTGTTAGCCTTTCTGATCACGCACTTATTACTAGAGCTGCACGATATATCGTCTCGGTCCGTATCGCATGGTCACGTCGCAGGATCTGCGATGTCTAGTTTAGGGATCGCTAAATCCTTATGGACCATCATACAATGAAAATGTATCATTTGTATGTGTTTTAGGTCATGTCAGTTTAAACATTCACATTTGAGACTCAAAAGAGAACTCAATTCTGAACGTGCAGATGCACGTGAACACCGAATGCCATTTTCTTCAGCATCTATTCGTGCCTGAACGGGCACATACTTGCAACAACAAAATGTCAAAATGTGCGTAAAACATTGGCTCATAAACACAATTTATGGCTTAGGTGAATGAAACAATTGAGAAAGAAAATCGGATTTGTAACGGTATTTTGGGTTGGCGCCGCGCATTCGGTCTTAAAGTGAATCTTTTCTGAGTCATGAGGGTTAATCAAACAAAAGACTTTTTGAATTTTGAAGTTTTAACACAGATTAATTATGTTTCATTTATACAGTGAGACTATTTTACTTTTGATTATTCTATTTATGCACCTGAATACTGTTAGACTTACCTGGAAAATAAAAAGCACCATTTATTTCATTCATATCTATGTTCTATTATATTTATCTATGCTTGTAATTGTTGTAATTTTGTAATTCCTTCCAAATAGTACGGTGGCCGGGAAGTGCAAAACAACATTACAAAGTGTGAAACACTTTTACGAAGCTCAAGACAAATTTACATTTTGGAAAACATTTTTACCTATCATAAAACACAATTAAATGGGGAAAACACTTTTACCGAGGACGAAACAAATTTACATTTACATTTTCGTAAAAGCGTTTCACACTTTGTAATTTTGTTTTGCACTTTCTGGCCACCGTAAAATAGAGCTATTCAAGTTATCAAACAAAACATTGCAATGTCAGTTTTTTCCAATATCGTGCAGCCCTACTTACTACACAGTGCATGACAATAACTTCCCCATGGAGCAAATCCATCCATCCATCCATCCATCCATCAAAAATAAATAAATAAATAAATACATGCATACAAGTGCATGATGGCCATGGTGTTCATTCACCTCACATCAGTGTTTTGCCATCACTAACTCTCTGTAGTGAAGAAGATTGCATCACATAAAGCCCAATATCCGAAATCCTAGAGCCAGACATAATGCTGTTCAACTTTTTAATAATTGATGGCGGCTGCATGGTGATAAAATGCTTTGTAACACAAGATGAAAATGTTACATGAAAAGGCGCAGCCATGACCTGAAGTGAGTCTCTCACTGCAGCGCTTTCTAATTTTACCTTCAAAAAACCTCAGAGAATAAACTGCAGAGTAAACAACACAAACGCTGAAAAGGAACTTAAGTGTCAATGGTGCTTTTACCTTTGGACCGTCAACCTTTCTGTGTAAATTCTTGGTTGTTTCAATGTGACTCAGATGGGTTCAAAAGAGAGAAATATTCTTACCGGTGGCTGAATGGTTTGGTTCTCTTTACTGAGATGGTGCACGATGCCTGAGATGCAGAGCGGGCCGGTAAAGCCAAGAAGATCTGCCAGGAAACGGTAGGTGATGCTGAGGAGAAGAGGTTTTCCAAAAGCCTGTCGCAGAGCCGTCCAGATCCACTTGGACCCCTGCGGATGAGAGCCTTGAGGCCTCTGAAGTGGAAACAGAAAAATAATGACAGATCAGTACTTTTTTTAGCATTAAGTTTTTATTACTATGCGTTTTATATTACATATTTCCTTTTTAATTTTAGTTAATTTTTTTAGTAATCGTATGTCCTTCAGCCTAATCTCGATTAACAAATATGTTTTTAACAGTTTTACTTTTAGCTAACAATAATAACACTGATACATATATGAATAGAATGAAGATTTTCTTGAATGCACCTAAATTATTCAATTTACAACAAAGGTGGAAGTCATAACATTTCTTTTTGAAAACAGCGAATGTGACAGGCGAATTCAGAAATGAATCTGATGCATGCAGGCGTATTCAGAAACGAATGTGACGCAGGTGAATTCAGAAACGAATGTGACGCAGGTGAATTCAGAAACGAATGTGATGCAGGCGAATTCAGAAATGAATGTGACGCAGGCGAATTCAGAAACGAATGTGACGCATGCAGGCGAATTCAGAAACGAATGTGACGCATGCAGGCGAATTCAGAAACGAATGTGACGCATGCAGGCGAATTCAGAAACGAATGTGACGCATGCAGGCGAATTCAGAAACGAATGTGACGCAGGTGAATTCAGAAACGAATGTGACGCAGGCGAATTCAGAAACGAATGTGACACATGCAGGTGAATTCAGAAACGAATGTGACGCAGGTGAATTCAGAAACGAATGTGACAGGCGAATTCAGAAACGAATGTGACGCAGGTGAATTCAGAAACGAATGTGACGCAGGTGAATTCAGAAACGAATGTGACGCAGGCGAATTCAGAAACGAATGTGACAGGCGAATTCAGAAACGAATGTGACGCAGGCGAATTCAGAAACGAATGTGACGCAGGCGAATTCAGAAACGAGTGAGAAATGGATCCATATATGGTAGGTTTATTAAAGTAACAAGAGAATACAAATAACTCAAAAGATACAAAACATAAATGCAAGTAAACACAACTGAGTGCACCAAAATAACAGCTATAGAAAGACAAGATCTGACAAACAACATGAGAAACACAAGGGCTACATAGACAGACAAGCTAACAAGATACAATCATAGGGAACCAAAGAAACAAAGTTACTAAAAAACGTCTTGGGTTATGCATGTAACGTTGGTTCCCTAAGAAGGAGAAAGAGACATGATGAAAGTGCCAGGATGCTAATGGGGAAAGCTTCCGGGATGACCCGTGTCTGAAGCACGTGTCAAAACACGACAATAACATTGGCTTGCGACAACCTATGGCGTCACTACCAGTGAGAGCAGAGTATAAAACGGCCCCTGTAGTACAAATCATCCTCCTCTTGTTTGAAGGAGACGTGAGCAGGCATGCCTGAAGCATGGAAATGAGATGCAGTGTCTAGTTCCCTTTCTCAGGGAACCAAGGTTACATTCACAATCCAAGACGTTTCATTTAGAATGGGAACCCGCACAGCCTCATGGGGAACAAATGCTCACTCCGCCATGCTGAAGGAATGGGCGCTGCATGGCTGACAAAAGTCAATGACTTCAATCCGGGGTCACAGTTCCCTGTCCTAGGGGTACGCAAGGGCGCTCGTCCTTACTCTATTCCCTAGGGCCAGATAACCATGGCTACATTGGACAGCTTAGCTCAGGGCCTGGTATTCCAACAATACCTTAAAGAATCGTCTTTTAGCATAGAGCATAGGTAGATTTCCTTTCTCTTTAGAGGGTCTTTACGCTGAAGCCTCTGAGAGCTCCATGGAGGCACTGGACTGGGTCATAGGTTCTTTTTATGAGCCTCCCTGGTTAACGTCGTTGCTAGGCTTCCTCTCGCTTTAGAGTGTCATCCTACTGAGGCCAGTATCGAATTGTCAGGTTCCTTTTTGAGCCTCCTTAGTATGCAGTCCTTAGTGTGTGCTATTTAGTGAAACAGGTGGCAGATATGTTTCTCTAATTAGGAACTTTCTTGTGTTTTGTTATCTTCGTGCTCAATCACTGCATATGACATACGAGGTGTGACATTCCGTTAAGTCAATGAGAATGGATTGATTTTATAATTTGGGAATTGATTGGAATCCAGATCTGACGCTAACCATAACTATTGCATTAGAGGATGTCAATCATATGCAGCATTTATCATGTGCTTTACTAATGGAGTCACATCCTCACATGACACTTGATCGGTGTCACGACGCACTCAAGACGCACATGAGAACTGTCACAATATCTGGAGCCGAACGCACAACATATAACTGCAGATGTCTCATGCTTTTTATTTGCGTAAGCACAAAGATACAGAGGCCCTTCACCCCACTGAGGGTCAAAATGTCACTGTGTTCACAGCGCAAAAAGGATCATCTTCCGTCTTTCAGTGCTTTGAAGACACGCCCGCTCATTTAAGTAGTATTCCACATCTGTCTTGCTGTGGTGTGTGACGTACATGACTTTTCACTTCATCGTCATCCTCAACATCATCAAAGAGAGAGCCGCCATCCCCAAATCCACAGAGAATAGACCTCTGAATATGTTTTGTGTGTGTGTGTGTGTCTGAAAGCATTTAAACACTCATTTCTGAGTCTTCGATTAGAGGAGGTATGAAATGATGTGATTCTACACACTGAATTTTTCATATATTTGGAACACCTAAAGAAGAATAAGGATGAGGGTTTTCAATCCTGGTCTCGGCACACATTTTACATTATCTTTGGACACAACTGGTATCTAACATCTGTGTTTAAATTAATCCCTGGGCAAAATTCATTTTTTTGAATGTCCACGTTATTAAAATGAAAAAAGTATTTTAACGTAAAAAAGACTGTAAAAATGCTACAGTGGAAAACAGTTACAGAAAGTTTCCGTACAATATACGGTGGATAACTGTAATAGATCTAATGGTACATTTAATGTCATTTTATGTTACTGTTAAATTTACAGTTTTTTAAAGTGAAAAATAACAAGTAATTTTTATAATTTACAGTGAAAAACAGTAAATTGACATTCCCACAATTCCCTGTGGGACACTTTACATTTGATGTATTTTCGCTTTTTTTTTTACCGTAAATTTAACAGATTTTTTACAGTGTGTAAAGTAAACAGTTTTGAACTGTAAAATAGACCTGCTGTCCCGTACAACCCTGTATATTTTACAGTAACGTTCTGGTAACCACAGCTGCCACTTTTTTACTGTAAATTTAACAGATTTTTTACAGTGTGTAAAGTAAACAGTTATGAACTGTAATTATTACAATAAATATTTAAATAATACTGTTTTGAACTGTAAAATAGACCTGCTGTCCCGTACAACCCTGTATTTTTTACAGTAACGTTCTGGTAACCACAGCTGCCATTTTTTTACTGTAAATTTAACAGATTTTTTACAGTGTGTAAAGTAAACAGTTATGAACTGTAATTACTACAAAAAACCTTTAAATAATACTGTTTTGAACTGTAAAATAGACCTGCTGTCCCGTACAACCCTGTATATTTTACAGTAATGTTCTGGTAACCACAGCTGCCATTTTTTTACTGTAAATTTTACAGAGATTTTTTTTTTTTTTTTTAAGTTTATCTTCGTGGGCAAACCTATTGCCCTCCCCTTGTGGTGGCTTGTAATTCCAATAGGAGTTGGATTTATACATGTGAGACACAAGTCAGATATTCAGATGTCGGATATGTATCTGATTTAAAACCACACTTGGAAGTGACTCAGAATGGATGCGAAAAAATAGGATCTTGAGCGGATTTTTGGGGAATAAAAATCTTTCAAGGAGAAATTTCAAAGAGAAAAAGGATTATTTTTCTTACCCTTGATCTGAACAAAAAGAAATGTAATGAGGTCACGTGACAATACAGGTCTGCAGGGATGAACCCAAACCTAAAGTATTTTTATGTTTTATACCACATTATCAAATAAATCAATAATACCACCTTGTGATTTGACATGAAAAAGGCAGTTGTTAATAACTATTTTTTTTAAAAAAAATGTTAAAAAAACTGAATGTTCGGAGAAATAACGCTTTCATAATTCTTAGAACATATTTTTGTTACCTGGGATGCGACTACAGAGGCTGTCATTAAAAAACATCATATCAAACAGGTAAACTCGTCAACTCACTAGTTTGCATCCACAGCCTTGCTGACTTTATAATCGTGCTCTTGCAAACTATCGTAACTCAAATGTTATGAAGACTGAAAGAGCTGTTGGAAGCTTAATGATTGTGACTCTGAAGTCATGTGACCATGGTGTAGATTGTTTGTAGCCTACATTTAGCTTTCTACATCTTGCTGATTATATTTTGGCTTAGAACCATAAACTTTTGCTGGTCAAAGAGCTTGTCTTCTGCAATGATCAAAAGCCATTGAAAAAATCATTTTGGATTTTTGTCAAGGGAACCAGAGTGACACTAAATTACAGGTTGGCCAATGAAAATACGTGATCACTGCAGCACTCTATAATAGTAAAAATACTATGTAAATACTAATGTTACTAATAATGCTAATTTTGTTTTACTCAATGTTTGGTGTCACATCCTTGTATTGCGACAGAAAATAAAGGGATTTTGTAAAGTAAAAAAAAAAAAAAACTACAACAGATTCTTAAAATGTACCTTCTGGGCTTCAAAGGCCTCACGGAGCTTCAGGTAATTAGTTAGAGCTCTCATAGCGATTGGTAGCTTGCCAATGACCTTCAGATCGATAGGGCGTCTGTGTGCTGAAGTGATAAAGGTGTTCATCCACCAGTATGTGCTTTTGGACAGAAGGTTTACAAACGGCTGCAGGAATCGAACCCCCAGGTCCTGTAAATCCTCCGGTGGCTTCACTTCAGGGGCGTATGCAAAACACATATATCGCTGTAGGAAAACATGAGGGAACCTTGTTAAAATCGTTCCATAAGTTGTACATGTCAATTCAAAAACTGAAATGGGACATTAATTATAGGGGTCATGACAAGAGACATCAAATTTGCCTTGATCTTTTGACATGTACAAGGTCTTTGTACCATTAAAACATCCAGCAAGTCTCTTTGCTTGAAGGGATAGTTCACCCAAAAATGAAAATTCTGTCATTATTCACTCGTTCCACACTCGTTAGACCTTCGTTCATCTTCGGAACACAAACTGAGATATTTTTGATGAGATACAATGACTCCGTTAGGCCTTGATTGACAGCAAGTTAATTTACACTTTCAAATGTTCAGAAAAGTACTATTTAAAACAATTGCCACGACTTCAGTGGTTCAACCTTAATATTATGAAGCGTCGAGAATACTTTTTCTGCACCAGAAAAAACAAAACAAAATAACGGCTTCATTTTGCTTCATGAAGTTTCGAAGCTTTACGTCTCGTTTGTTTCAAATCAGCGGTTCGGAGCGTGAATCAAACTGCCAAAGTCACGTGATTTCAGTAAATGAGGCTTCGTTAAGTGTTTCGTAATTTCAACGGTTCAGGTGACTTTGGCAGTCCGAAATACTGATTAGAAACAAAAGATTCGCATTGGATATTGTTGAATAAAGTCATTATTGTGTTTTGTTTTGCGGTGCACAAAAAGTACTCTCGTCGCTTCATAACACTGAGATTGAACCGCTGCTCTCACATGTCTGAAAGTGTACATTAACTTGCTGTCAATAGAGACTCACTGAACCATCAGATTTTATCAAAAAAATCTTAATTTGTGTTCTAAAGACGAACAAAGGACTTATGGGTGTGGAACGACATGAGGGACAGAAATTTCATTTGCAGGTGAACTAACCCTTTCAAATGTCCTCCTCATTATAAACAATACATTGATTTAATCAAGCTCCAAAAATGACTCTTTTGGATATTGTGGGATTTATGATGCCACACGGGTAAGTACATTTGCATATGCCGGCCTCCAGAGCAAGATATTGACAAGCAGTTTTACATCATCGCACCTTAGACTCCGCCCACTGGCGTTCAGTTGCTCTCCTACACTGACACTGTCTACACTGGATACGGTACACAGATACCCGTTCACTTCCTGACATAATCCACGCACTCGACGACAGGACGAATGGAAGAATAAATGGAAGCATAAAGCAACATTTGCTTTGAAAACAATGTGATAAATCCAAGTGTAGCTATCATGAAAACATCCCTGTGATCCACTTTATGACAATTCATAAAATCATAACACCAACAGTATCTATGAGATGCCTTGTTGTTTGTCATAAGAATTCCTTAAGTCTAACATAACATTTGAACATTTAAGGCTCTTCAGAATTTATGCAGCTTTGACATTCTTCCAAATATCTACTTTTGTCTTTCACAGAAAGAAAAAGAAAAAGTTGGAGGGAGACATGAGAGTCTGTATTCGGACAGATAAAACTTGAAAACCCAGATTAAAGATCGGATTGCATTCAGAGCATCCCAAACTCCCCCGGGATCTGTCCGGATGATAAAGCAGACGTGAGCAGACTTTCATATCATCTGAGACTGCAGTATGAGAATATGGCAGGAAAATCACGGCCAGAGGCTGAAGAATAAATGAGGGGGGGATCAGCAACTAAGAATCGCAGACACACAATAATTACCCTCCGCATGATGACGTTGATCTCCACAGCCAACAGCAGACCGTATAGCAAGGTCAGTAAACCAGTGATCCCGAACCGCAGCTGTCTTAAGCCGATCCCGTGCTCCGTGTACTTGGCAAACTTGATTGTTTTAGAGACAAATGCCAGAACCCAGTAAATGAGCAAAGCTGTGAAAGAAAAATAAGACATTGGCAGTAAATATAATCATACACCACATCACATTCTCTACACAAGTAGCAAAGGCACTACTAATACGAAAGGCATCAGTCTCCACTGGTTTTGCGCAGCATGCAAAACTTTAAAGTGTCACTCTTGTGCAATTTTAAAGGTCTCCTACAATAGGTTTACAAGCAGTCAAGGTCAAGCTCTTTCATTTTCTCGTAATTTACATTACAGCATAACCTCATGAGGGATTGAAGGATTCTCTTCAAACCCCTCCTTTCTGAGAGTCTCCTCTGCTCTGATTGGTCAGATGGCGCAGTATGTTATTGTAACTCAGTTCTTAAGTACGGGAAGAAGGAGGCGGGAACCGGCGAACGTTCAACGCAATTTTAATCAAATAAATAAAGAAAGTACAATGGCGGCAGTTCCTCACGGAGATTAACCTCATGCTCATTATCTCTCGAGTCACCGGCCTCGTGCCGATCCCTCACGGCTCTGTTGTGATTGGTCTACTCAACTCTAATCGGTATACCACCGAAGGAAACAGAACGCTCACAATCAATAATTTCAGCTGCGGCTCTTCCTCAGCACTTGACGCACAGTGAACAGCAATGATTGGTTTTCCCGTATCATTTTGAGCCCGAGTGCTCATCATTTGAAAGTGCAATCAAAGTGTATTTGCATTTGCAGCACAGAGAACACCTCAACAACACAAACCAAACTCTTCCAGGCCTCAGTTACAACTATTGCGTTTGAGGGTCAAAGTAGATATTATTCGCTGGCAGTCAATGAAGACTGGCATTATGAAAATGTTTCAAATCTAGGTTTGTGCAGGAAGTAAGACTGGAATTACTGACGACGCATAGCAGGGAGACAATCATTTATCTGCACTTTTTAAAAAAAAAACTTTGCAGAGCTTTACAACAAGCACTGTATCACACACTACATGAAAGGTAATATCTGAGAAAAAGCATAATAGGGGCACTTTAAATGTTCAAAGACTGGATGATAAATGAGGTTAGAGTCTTTTAACATTCTCGAAAACATTACAGTCAAGGAATGTGATTGTAGGGCTGAAACTTTAATATCTAGCTCAGACCATGTTCAGATGATTTGAAGCCATTGTAACACATTATTTTATTCTGGAGATGAAACTGTAGTTTAAAAATAGCATCGAACCATCACTGGCACAGAGACTGTAGAACTGCAATGCAGTCGGATTTCCAGAAACATTGGATCTGTGTGAATGTAGCGGTTCGCAAATCAAATATTGTATAATATCCATTTTATAATTAATGATTCTTTACCTCACTGTTTAAAAAGTGATTTGCATTATGCATGAAATGTGCATGCCACAGCCAAATCACAGAAAAGTCTATCCTTAAAAAGCAAAAAAAACAGTATAAAGTCGACACATACTTATCAGAAGTTTGGGAAAGTTGGAGGTCTCTATGTTGTGGTAGTAGATGATTGATGTGATGGCAGCCATGAAGGCCAAACATGATGGCATATAGAGGTGCAGGTGGACCGACTGATTAAACCTGAGAAAGAGAGAGACAGTATTATATATAAATCAAAATTTCCAATTATAAAAAAACAACAACACAAAGGATACAGGATGGATGAATAGGTTAAGGTCATGTCTATGTCACATTTCATGAATATATATTTCACATATATGTAAGCAATAAGGTACGAGAGGCTGTGCCGTATCATGAAGTCACGGCTCAAGGACGTTGTTAGGCATCCCTTCGACCGTGACTTATTCACGATACAGCACTATCCTCGAGTACCTTATTGCTTTTATAAAACGGTTACCGCACGATATAAATATTAAAGCCAAAACTATGTATCAATGCTACTTTCATGAAGCAAAATCAGTAAATGCCTTCCTTCCGCCGGAAAAAATAGTCCCTGACCATGAACAGCAACAGAAGTTACATTATTACGCCAGTAGATAGCGGCAAAGACTGTCTTTATGAGTGTGTCAGTCAGTAATGAAGACTTTTACACAACTGACAAACGCTTTGACTAGAGCTGTCAGTCACGGGAAAACTCATTAAGGATAATGAAAGGATAAGATATTGCAACGGACATTGAAACAGATTTTTTATTCGATTGACCTGAAGGAAAATCTGAATGCAGGTAATAAACTCGCTCACTCGATCTCTTTCTCACAATACTCTTCTACATACTACAGTAAGCTTCAGTGAAGAAAATAAATTGAGAAGAAACAGTTTAAGTTGAAATAGCAATAGACTTCACTGTTGGGTGAAGCGATCATAGCCATATTTTATTGTGAATAAAACACAGCTATTGACCAATCAGAATCAAGGATGGGAACATATATATATATGTATATAAATATATATATATATATATATATATATATATATATGCTGTTCTTTGGAACTTTCTACTCAAAAGTGTAATATTTTCCACAAAAAAAATAGATATATTCAATATAATAGAATATATTATAATTATATATTCATATAATAGAATATATTCAAATATAAAACTGTTATTTAAGGTGTAATACTTTTGAATGACAGGATATTAATTTCAATTAAAAATAATGTTCTATTACGTTAAAAAAAAATACAGTCATACAATAATACTGGTAAAATGATAAAAATACTGAAATGAGGTATTCAAACCAATAAAATAAATATAGCAAATGTGTCATTAAATGTAATTATTATTATTATAAGCTGTAGAAGTAGTGTACTTTCATTATATATTGTTTGTTTTGAATTCCATTAAAAATTGAAGGAAGATGCACTTAAAAATAATGTCGTAAGACAAAAAAGGGCATGTTCTTATTTGTCTTCATGAGATTCACATACTGACAGAGAGACAGACGGATCTCACCCATCGGACACGATGCCCTCGGCTATTTCACACACGATGACGAAGAGCAGGATGAAGGTGAGGATCCAGCGGAGGTTGTGTCCAGGGAAATGCAGCCAAGTGCTGTGATGGATGTGCACCTTGGAGCTCTGACTCCCCCAACCTACAGTGTAATGATGAAGAGTCGGTACACGGCTTACAGCAATATATTTCTGAGGAAGTGTTGCAAACTATCCTTGAGGAATAATTTGTTTGACCATATATCATCATCTCTCAGAAACAATCTACACAACGTGTCTGAGTTGTAGCAATAACAATGGGGCAGATTTCACCCTTGAAATCCAACAGAACCAGATGGGGAAGCTCATTCGAAACAAACAACAACATGGATTGCATTTTTTATTTTTTTTTGCATGGAATTGAATGATTCTCATTCACTAATAGTTCCAGTATTTCTGTTTAGATTCTAACAGGACCGAACAAATAAGAAATCCGTTTAATTCCTTCAGAAAGGCTTTTTAAACAACTGATTCATGTGTTTTCGACTTACTAAATAGAAACGAATCATAAAGAGCGTCAGACGGCAACAGACGACAGACAGTTTTGTTGGATCAGTGTTTCCCCTGTCAAGGTCTGCTGGCGTCTATCAGAGCTTGTTTTCGTCGACTGAACGTGCTGAATTGGAATTAGAACGTCTGAGAAGTGACGTTCTGTAATCTGGTGACTGTCAGTGTTAGTCTGCCTCTGAGTGAAAGTGAAAGTCGTGACGTGTTGTCAAGTATGGTGACCCATACTCGAAATTGGTGCTCTGCATTAACCCATCCCAAGTGAACACACACACACACACAATGAACACACACAGCAGTGAGTAGTGAACACACACACACACACACACACACAGTGAACACACAGTGAACACACACAGCAGTGAGTAGTGAACACACATGCACACACACAAACAGTGAACACACAGTGAACACACACACACACAATGAACACACACAGCAGTGAGTAGTGAACACACACACACACACACACACAGTGAACACACAATGAACACACACAGCAGTGAGTAGTGAACACACACACACACACACAAACAGTGAACACACAGTGAACACACACACACACAATGAACACACACAGCAGTGAGTAGTGAACACACATGCACACACACACACACAGTGAACACACAGTGAACACACACACACACAGTGAACACACACAGCAGTGAGTAGTGAACACACACACACACACACACACACACAGTGAACACACACACACACACACACACACACACAGTGAACACACACACACACACACACACACAGTGAACACACACACACACAATGAACACACACACACAGTGAACAAACACACACACACACACACACAGTGAACACACACAGTGAACAAACACACACACACACACACACACACAGTGAACAAACACACACACACACACACACACACAGTGAACAAACACACACACACACACACACAGTGAACAAACACACACACACACACACACACAGTGAACAAACACACACACACACACACAGTGAACACACACACACACACACAGTGAACACACACACACAGTGAACACACACACACACACACACACACACACACACACACACACACAGTGAACACACACGCACACACACACACACACACACACACACACAGCAGTGAGTAGTGAACACGCACACACACACGCACGCACACACGCACACACACACACACACACACACACACACACACACACAGTGAACACACACACAGCAGTGAGTAGTGAACGCACACGCGCACACACACACACACACACACACAGTGAACACACACACAGCAGTGAGTAGTGAACACACACACACACACACACAGTGAACAAACACACACACACACACAGTGAACACACACACACACACACTCATGTTCGTTTTGCTATCAAAGTGAGGTCATTCCATAGGCGTAATGGTTTTTATACTGTACAAACTGTTCATTCTGCCCCCCCCCCACCCCTAAACTTAACCCTCACTGAAAACATTCTGCATTTTTACATTTTTAATTAAACCTTGTTTAGTATGTTTTTAAAGCTGTTTGAAAAGTGGGGACATATGAAATGTCCTCATAATTCCTGTTGAAGTTGTAATACCAGTGTCACACCCATGACATTATACACATTTGTGTCCTGATATGTCACAAAAACGCACACACACACACACACACACACACACACACACAGTATAAATTGGCCTTAAGAGATATTTCCTCTGGAATCAGACCACACTGAATAATAAGCGATTCTTGTTTAGCAAGCCTAATGTATGTATTGAGAGACCTCAATGAAACAGGTGTTCTATAAAGTCAGAGTTGATCTGTGAACAACACAGAATCAGACTGGAGTGAAGAGGGGAGGGGCTGCTTGTTTGACCAAACAATGGGCCTTTTTCACAGACTGTGATGACGCATTTCCACCGTTCCACAATTTAATACACATCCATAACACTTTATTTGCTGTTATATTACACCTTGGCAGTAAATGACAAAAACGAATTAACGCTGCTGCTTTAGTATTTCAAATACAACGGCTGAGGGAGTGACAGAAAATATGACATCTTTCTCTCTTTTGACTGCTCAATCTCTCAATATTAGAAAGTCGTTTTCTTTTGCTATTGGAATATATTTGCTGATCCTTCAGAAATCAATCTAATATGCCGATTTGCTACTTAGTAAACATTACTAATACTATCAAAGTTGTGCTAATATTTTTGTGGAAACATTTTTTTTATATATATATATATATATATAAGATTAACTGAAATATTTTGTAACATTATAAAAGAATTTACTGTCACTTTTGATCAATTTAATGCATCGTTGCTGAATGAAAGAAAGGAAGAACGATATATCGGCCACCATATCGGTTCGGCAGATATGTTAAAACCGATAAATAACGGATTATTTCTTCAGCTTCACTGTTCACCATGATGGTTTTTAATTGCTTGAAACATGATTTGAATCACTTTGAAAAGGAAGGTATGTTAACCCTTTAAAACCTAAAGCTATTTTCAGAGTGACACACAAAAAAGCAAAGACTCGTAACTCCAAAACTATAGCGAGGAGAGTCAAAAGGTGGGTGTTGTTTGAAAGGAAACTTTTTATATTTTTAAATCAAAAAAAAATTTATTTGGACATTATCATGCTGAGAAACCACAAATAAACAGCAAATAGTTTTTTGGAAAAAAAGAAAAAAAAAAAATCATATATTTCTGATTTAAAAAGGAATTTAAAATGAAGGAAATACAGTAGCGAGTTCATTCTTTTTTTGTGATGTTGCTCTATATGTGATCTGGATCAAATTTGTGGTGATCGGATAAAGTTTTCAAAAGTTACAGCATTTGGAACAAATTTAAAAAAAAAAAAATTTAATCTTTTTTTTTAACATGCACAGAAATAATGACTCATAACCCCAAATCTCAAAAGGTGGGTATCATTTGAATAGATAATTTTTTACTTTTTTAAATTAAAAAAAAAATGAAATTCAGACAATCTCTTGCTGAGAAACTGCTGATAAAATACAAAAAATAAAAGTTTGCTCATTTCATATTTTTATATGACGTAAGACTTAACAAAGCCCCGTTTACTGAAATCACGTGACTTTGGCAGTTTGATAGACGTTCTGAACCACTGATTCGAAACAAAAGATTCGTAAAGCTTCGAAGCTTCATGAAGCAGTGTTTTGAAATCGCCAATCACTAGATATTGTTGAAGTCATCAAGTCATGGCAACGGTTTCAAATATGCCTTTAGAACTTTTCTGTGTGTTTGAAAGTGTAAATTAACTTGTCAATGCATGCCTCACTGAGCCATCAGATTTTATCAAAAATATATCAATTTGTGTTCGGAAGACGGACAAAGGTCTTACAGCTGTAGAATAACATGAAGGTGAATAAATAATGACAGAATTTTCATTTTTGGGTGAACTATCCCTTTAACTGTAATTCCCATTTTGGGGGAACAGACTCCAACTTAAATTTTTGAGCACAGACTTAAGTTTGGTCTCCATAGAGGGGGCGCTATTTTAGAAATGAAATACAAGTTTAGTTTTACTTCGGGAAAATGTAAAAAAAAAAAAAGATTTCTTATAATTTACATAAAATGTATATATTTGCTCTGCAAGAAAATCAAACCCAAAATCTAAAATCTAATTCCAAATATTAGGTTGATATCTCAAAAAATGAGCTTTCTGTAAGATTTTGTTATGGACGCATGTACCAATTTAATTCATTTATTTATTTATTTATTTTATTTTTTACTAGATAGCAGGCTCCATTGGTAACCCCATAAAGACTTTCCATTTCCATTCAGCCTATGGTTTGAGTGACCTGAATCCTTTATTTCCATAATGTTCATACAATTTAAGAAACTGACATCCCATTCAGAAGTAGAATGGGCAGAATAGCAGTGAATTCAACCTTTAACATACACATAAAAGACATGCAAAAAGAACGTTGCTAAGGGGTTATATATTGCTTACAAAGCGAAGTGGCACTGATTTCCATATTCATTATAATAAAATAATGCCATAATTCCATATTTATTATAATACAATTCAATTTGATTCTTTTTTTATTCTTTTTTTTTTCTGAGCTAAAACTCTAAGTGCACTAAGTGGCTGGACTCAAAATAATGTTTATCAAAAATCAATTCAGAAACGATTCCAAATCATTTAGAAAATGAATAATACAAGTATGAGAGCAGGTGGCAGGTTAGTTCACTCTGACATTAGTGGGATTGTTCAATGTTGCTCTGACTCTTCTGGAATGGCAGGACGAACAGCGGCCTTCCTGTAACTCGACTCTCTCTGACTCTCTTCAGCTTTACATTCCAGCACTGAGGTCACATTTGTTTGTCTAAAATTGTTTCCCACAGCAGGTTGACAAACTCTATCCCAGTCTCCCTATGAGGTTTGCCAAACCACAGTTTCTGGCGAATGACGACTTGAGCACAAATCAATTATGCAGTGCTTATCTTTGTAATGAATGAGCCAAATGTTCAGCTCATAAATCACTTCCTGTTTGTTTCTCTGATCCTTCCACAAACAAAACTACCCTAAATGGTGCAGTACACTTTTAAAAGAATCGATCTATCTACCTACCTACCTATCTATCTATCTATCTATCTATCTATCTATCTATCTATCTATCTATCTATCTATCTATCTATCTATCTATCTATCTATC
This sequence comes from Opsariichthys bidens, assembly GCA_037194245.1. Taxonomy (NCBI): domain Eukaryota; kingdom Metazoa; phylum Chordata; class Actinopteri; order Cypriniformes; family Xenocyprididae; genus Opsariichthys; species Opsariichthys bidens. The sequence continues at coordinate 3,569,127 of CM074290.1, read as the reverse complement.
TATCTATCTATCTATCTATCTATCTATCTATCTATCTACCTACCTACCTACCTACCTACCTACCTACCTACCTACCTACCTACCTATCTACCTACCTACCTACCTACCTACCTACCTACCTACCTACCTACCTACCTACCTACCTACCTACCTACCTATCTATCTATCTATCTATCTATCTATCTATCTATCTATCTATCTATCTATCTACCTACCTACCTACCTACCTACCTACCTACCTACCTACCTACCTACCTACCTACCTACCTACCTATCTATCTATCTATCTATCTATCTATCTATCGTCTCTCTCTATCTATCTATCTATCTATCTATCTATCTATCTATCTATCTATCTATTTATCTATCTATCTATCTATCTATCTATCTATCTATCTACCTACCTACCTACCTACCTACCTACCTACCTACCTATCTATCTATCTATCTATCTATCTATCTATCTATCTATCTATCTATCTATCTATCTATCTATCTACCTACCTACCTACCTACCTACCTACCTACCTACCTACCTACCTATCTATCTATCTATCTATCTATCTATCTATCTATCTATCTATCTATCTATCTATCTATCTATCTATCTATCTATCGTCTCTCTCTATCTATCTATCTATCTATCTATCTATCTATCTATCTATCTATCTATCTATCTATCTATCTATCTATCTACCTACCTACCTACCTTTCTATCTATCTATCTATCTATCTATCTATCTATCTATCTATATATGTCGATCTATCTATCTATCTATCTATCTATCTATCTATCTATCTATCTATCTATCTATCTATCTATCTATCTTCAAGTTAGATTATATAGTTAATTAAAAAATGTAGTCACTCCAGTGATTCAGTATTGTGACACAAACATGCACTAGTTCTCACCTGTCTTTGACACTCACCGATGAAGAGTATAGGAAAGGTGATGAAGAGCAGGAAGACGTGCGGCACCACTGTGAGGGCGTCCAGGAAGCAGCCGTTGTTGAGGACACCGGCATCCACGTTGTAAGCGGCCGAGTTGTTGTCGTTGCCACAGAACGCCAAGGACATGGTGGTATCGGGTCTCTGAGGTGATCCGGCAGAAGAAAGACAAGAGGACAAGAAGAAGAGGGTTAAAAGCTAAAAGAGATCCTCTCAGAGCATAATCTGTCCACAGAGGAGCCGTCACATCCTGAAGTGAATCACTGCACAGGTAGAGCACAAAAACGGCTCCGGTCCTGCATGGGATGAGCACATCCAAACGGCTTCTTTCCGACAGGGGGGCGTCTGCGTCGGATTCCACCGACATACATGCTTTTAATAACCAGTGCAGCTTAACGGCTTTAAAAAACAAAAAGCATCTCCGCTGGTGCTCTCGGGATGCGATCTTCCTGTGCAGCGGTGATGAAAAGCGCGGAGCTGACCTTGTGAGAGGATAGCTGGATGGCTGTGTGTCTGTATGAGAGAATGACGAGGGGAGAGAGGAGGAGGGAGAGAGAGAGAGAGAGAGAGAGCGTGGGGAGGGGAGAATTGCATTGCGGGCAGCATCGAAAAACCGGCACACATGTCACAGTGAGGTTCACACCGTGAGACATCAAACTTAATGAGCAGTGAACTGACTCACAGTAAACAAAGGCTGATTTGGTTGGATTGTCAGGAAATTCAAAAACCAAAGCGAACCGATGAGACGTTTGAAGGACAAAGGGACTTCTAACAAAGCCAAACAGACGTCGAGGTTTGTTCAGTGGCAGATGCTGATCTAGAAAGCAGTGTGGCTGACGAAATGTCAATATATAACCTTTTTTTTTTTAATATTACACAATATTTACTTAAAATTATACAATTTTGGAATTCGGAAAATTGCTATGATCTGTTTTGTAGATTTGATTCAACTAGGCTTTGAACTAGGCTCACTCAGGTGATGCTGATAATCACAAAACAAAATGGAAACAGAAAAGACTAACAAAACAGAACAAAACTAAATAAATAGTAAATAAAATGAAAATAAAAAGGGAAAAACAAAACCGAAATTAAATATAATTCAAAATCAAATCAAACAAAAACAGAAAAAACAAACACAAAACAAATGAAAGTAGTAAAAAACCAAACAAAATACAGAACAAATCAAAAGAAAACAAAACAGAAAATATTTTGAGTTGTTCTGATTTATCTGCCACACTATACGCCTGTTGACCACGATATTTAACCGTAATGTTGTGTTCGTGGTTATTTCGCCCGGAAAGGATTTTCTTTTTCCCAAAAAATCTTGGACTAAAACTTACTGACTTTGCTCACACATACTTCCTAAAATGTTTTAGATAGTTTATGTACTTTTTTGGGGAATTTTTTCCTAAAAATAGCTTATAAATCTCTCATTATGCTACATTACCACCAAATGTTGTATTCAGTCTTTTTAATCAACTTTAATTTTTTGTATTTCTTTTTAGAACTGATTGATCATAGGCCTCATTGATCTGAGCTTGTATTGGACAAAAATGACCACTGAGTTGACCATCCATTTAGCGTTCAGGACCATCCTCATCATGTTCATGTTGACAAATGTACACGTGTGCTTACAAAGATAAAGGTCTCAGACCTGTGCATGAATGGACACACTCACACACACACACACGCATAACCTTTAACCTAAGATGAATGAGGCCAACGATCAATCAAAAATACATAAAAAACCTGAAAACAAGCTGACAAAAAGATTTAATCCAATATAGTGATAAATAGCATAACGAGAGATTTCTAGAAAAAAAATACTATCCACAAATAATATCTGTCCTAATTGAAAGAAAAAAAAAAAACGTTATATTTGGTGATAATATACCATAACGAGCAATTTATAAGTGCATTTTTAAAAGGCTGATCTTTTTAGACAGGGAATAGAAAAAAGTGTTACAGGGCTTTCAATATCGCATAAGGATTAAATGTGAGAAATATGTCAAACTTTGTGTCAATTCAATGGTGCAGTTTGAAGAATAGACAAGCTGACCCATTCTGATACAAGATCTAGACTGTGAGTCTCATTCCTGTCCACAACAAAAACCACCACCTGCCATAGTGTGATGAACTTATGACATAGAGGTGAGAAGAAAAAGCTGATCTATATTATTCAAAGGTGTCAAGGTGAAGTGTGTTATGAGTGTGTCATGTTATGATGAGTTATTTCAGTAATGCAAAATGCAAATCTAAAATGCGCCACCACTGAATCCCAATTCAATTCCCCTAAAAGAAGCATTTCCTGAAGATTAAATGAGTAGCATGATCCTATAATCTGTAATACACGGCAGATCAAATCAAAAGTGGGCCTAAAGGTACATTACTTCTTTCAATATACATTCAATTCTGCACCGTAGTTGTATAAACATCTATTTATTCATAGGTCAGGGAGATATTTGTAATAATTAAGTGCCATTAAATTGAATAAACCTAATCAAAATTAATATAAACAGTTTTTTCTTTTCACTTCAAAAGATACCGGAGCATGCAAATCAAAGATTATGTATGACTCTCTCACACACACACTAAGAGAAATGGTTATGTGGAGAGTTGGCAGTGGCATATGTTTTCTTTTGGGCTCCATTTAAACGAGGATCGATTCTAAAACCACTGCGCATGCGCAGCCTTTCCGCTCACTGCCAACATTCGAATTCTATCGCGTCACGTCACAAGCAAAAACGTGTTAGAATGCCAAAGATTTAGTATAAAGCGACATCAGGCTCATATAAGGAAAGCGTTTCATAAAAAGTTACAGCATCTTTGAAAAGCTGTGGTTTTCCTAACATTTTCGTCTCTGGAAAATAGAAGAATAATAATTATTATAATAAAAAACAGTACACAATTAAATAGTCTACATCACTTCATATTTAAAGGTTATGCATGGTAAAACTTTTCGAAAACCACTTTTCCTATTGATTAAAAATAAATTTGCATACCGGTCTGTAGCGCGAGATCATCATCTTGAAATTCCAGTTGTTCCCAAAACTGCGACCTCATAAGAAGATTTTCATTCGAGACCTTGCCGTTAAAAAGAAGCGCCTAACTCACACGGGAATATGTTCAGAACAAAAAAAAAAAAATAACTGAAATGTGTCAGTGTCTTTTCCATATGGTCCGAGTTTATCCCCAGAGGAACTAACCAAGGTGCTGAAAAGAGCCTTTACAGAATCTGACAGTTTCACATTCCCAGATCGATTTGAGAGTTGGTCGATGAATCCAGTTGATCCGGTCGTCTCTCGTCACGTACACGCGCGCGAGCAATCAATCACAATCAATGGTGCATCCGAACAAAGCGACTGCGGTCAATCAATCACACAATAGAAGAATACTGTAACCGGAAAGCAGCTGATTTTACAGCGTGCAACGGCATTTAACCATAAACCAGGAGTAGAGAATTTTAATAGAATTTATCAATATTATCAACTTGGTGGAAATGAATAATGGTTTCGAGGTTGTGAAAAAAAAAAGGACATAAAATTACTGCCTTCTTACAAGAAAGTGACCCACTACGCGTAGAATATATATATGGGGCAAATTCGACAGGTGCTGAAGATATTCCCAGCGAAAACTAGCCAATCAGGACGTCGGCAGCGGATGTCGTCATCACAGCACAACATACCGCCTCCCTGAGGTTCAAAACAGAGAGTATGATTGACAGCTATCAGAAGTCAACTGCGTTTTGGGAATGCATATGTATTGCCATGTCCTAAAAAAAAGTATGATGCATTTCCGAAACACTATGCTTGATATGTAACTGCATTGCATATATCTACTAAATGATATGCTTTTTACAAAATGACTAACTGTTGTCGTTAGAAAAGAATGTTCTGTAATAAGAATATATAGAGATATTTAAAGAGGATTGCTTTCTCGCGTTCACACATGAGGGGTGAAGAAAAAACGAAGCACACTAAATAAGGAAAAAAAAATATGACGGACAGACAGCAGGTTGCTGTATATGAAACCTGTAAATAGGCTAAACATGACATGGAATACATCACTGTACTGGTTCACAGAATGTGCAAAGAGACATGGTGAAAAAAAAATGCTTAAATTGCACGATTATTATCTGCTGCCACCAGCAGGACATTACTGGTAGTGCAGGAACAAGATATTGCTTCCATGCGTAGGTTTCCAATGGATTCATCATGTCTCATTTATAGTCACATGAGGACATAAGAAAATCTGCAATAATCAACGCGAGCCATGACATGTAACTCCCTTTAAACAACATCAGTCAGAGCGCATGCGCAGCCTCGTGAATCCCACATGAGGAGTATGTTGTGAAGCCCACGAGAGAGAGAGAGAGAGAAACATGCTTTGATGAGTCGTAATTATGATACACATATGAGATTACTAATTATGACATAATAATCGAGAATTTTTAGATTAAAACATACAGGGGCTGCATCCAAAATCACATACTTCATAAAGCAGGAGAAAAAATGTCTGAATTCACAGTATTCATAAACGAGTGCGCAAAAAGTACCCGACCTGACCTACTGCTTCCGGCGAGATTCTGAAGTATGTATATGATGGACACGATACTATCCCACAGGAGAGGGAAGGGGTGGATTCTGGAATCCACTGCCGCTTCAACATATATATATATATATTTTGAGTGATTTATCATGAAATTATCTTTCTAAATGTTGAATTATTTAGAATGAGTAACTTCAACTTACGTTAAAGCCTTTAATTTCCTTTTCATTTTCAAACACTAGAAAATAGTGATGTATATTGTCTGTATCTCTGACAGAGAGAAAAGTACAACTTATCAGAATGTTTTGGGAAAGTTTCCTGTTCAGAGCAGAACTCAGATCAACTTCAGCCTTGAAGAATCTGTGAATCATGTGCGTCTTTGTATGTGCGCTCAGTGTTCTGGACAGGTCTGTTATGGACACTGGTGGACTGTCGTCATCTGGACTGGAGATCTGAAGGCGCCTATAGGCCTGACCTAGAGGGACATTCTGTCCCTAAGTTCAGGGTCCAATCGTCAGCATCATGATGGAAGAAGATATGCTTCTGTCCATGTGTGGAAAATGACCAGTTTTGTCTAGTGTTCTTGACCAATCAGTATCTTAGTAATGACGTAGTTAGTGGACTCTGTTAGAGTATGATTGTTCTGGAAATGTGAATGTGGGAGAGAGAGAGCGGCCTACGAACTCCTTGTGAGACTTGAAGCTGCTTCTGCTGATGAAACTGCAAACTATTCTTTATTAAAATTTTCTTCAATTTATTTTTTTAAACTCTGACTCTGGGTCTTCATTTATCATATCTGGTCTTTCGGGTCTTTAACTGTAAAATCCCCTACAAGAGGATTTGTGAATGACATTGGTTGGTCATGTGATAAGGGCAACATGGCGAATGTATTACGTCCAGATTACATTCATATACTAAGAACATCTTTTTTTAGTGGTTCCAAAGTAATTATTTATTCAAAGTAAGTACCTACTCAAGAGAGTTAAAATCATGACATGCTAAATCCCGATTTTTAATTTGAAATGAAAAGGAGAAAGTCAAAAGGATTCTTTTTCTTTGCACTTTTTTCCTGAACATTCTAAAAGTGACCCATGACGACAAAATTAAAAAAAGACAAGACGAGACATGCTGACAAGAACCTCTATCTTGTGCAATCTGATCAGTTTCACACAACCAAGTCTTTGTTTAACTCAACTTTTTTTTTTTTGCACTTCCCTGGCTAATTTCCCTCTGTCACATTCATTGGGATGTGGATCATTGCTTCCACTGGATGAGTGCCCACTAAGGGCGGAATCCTTGCAATGGGTTTAATGGGATGCCCGAAGCCCTTGATCACTTGTGGGCAAAATAATAATCTTCCCTCTTCCACTTGACGAAGTTGAATGAACTTCAAAATCAAGGCGGAGATTGTTCCAAGGGGAAGTGCATTGGGAAGTTTGCCAGTATGCAGGTGCAATTACGTGGCACGCCATGTTATAATTATGAGATTTCAACTTGTAAAAGGTGTTCACGTTCTTGCAGAGCTTGTGATTCTGGAGAGCGCGTCTTTGTACCGCAGATAACATATGGGTCAGAATTTTACAGAATTGGTGCAATCTGTTGTGTCTCAACCAAAACCACTTTTAAATCTTTTAAAACATCTGGGATTATGCATGTACACAAGTCAACAAAATATATAACACTGTTCTGGTGTTTTTTTGGACAGTTTAATCCAAAAAATCTTACATATTGTGCCTTAAAATGATAGGGTGTACTTAGTTTGTCACACAAGGTTTCTCCATTTTGGCTTTTTTTTGTTAAATAATGACAGTGTAATATGTCATGTGTTGCTCATTTGAGGTTGTATTTACCTCACTTTAAGACCTGCTGTTTATATATGTATATATAGGTGTAATGAGATCCACTGAAGCAAGGAGCAGTACGAACCCAAGTGCCGCTTTATTTAACTCCAAACATGGACATAAACAAAATACAAGGGTAGGGTATGGTATGGCTCGGCTTGGAAATATGAACTCACCACCAGTGGTACATGGACAATGCTTAACAAAGACACATGGCAAACATGAGGGTTTAAATACATCGACTAAATTACAGACAAGGAACACCTGTGAACAATGATTAAACCAGTGAACCAATAGAACAAAGACATGAAACAAGGGCGGCACATGAGAAGGATCACATGACAAACAAGGGAATCGCATGGCATGACATGAGGGAGCACATGGTAAACAAACATGACAACAAAACCAAAACTAGTCGTTACAATAGTGTGTCCTTTCTTTTTCACACGACTGTTTAGATCTGTTTATTTAAAGCTTGTTACACAATACACCCAAAATATTTTTAATTATACAATACTAATCAGGATTTTGGCTTTGATTTATCATATAGTACCACAGCAATTATATAAATCAAACAACAGACAAGATGCGGATTCATTTCATATTTTTTTACACAAGCAGTTTTTTTCCAAACACCTGGGGAGCTCAAGGGCACCTTAGTTGTGGGTAATGAGAATGGAAGAGAGCGCTGTTCATTCGCTCCCTTCACTTACATTACCTGCTGGTACTGAGACTCGAACCTGCGACCTTTGTATTTCACGACCAACTCTCTAACTATAGTCTAACTTGTTGTGTGCAAGATAACACAGCAATGAGTAATTAATTCAAAAAACCCTTTAGTTTGACTTCAATAAGAGAAAATTCAGAAGAACATAGACTTTACCTTCTGCAGAAGAGCTTCAGAGGAGCCAAAAAGATTCTGGGTTTCAACAGCGCAGTCTCTGAGAACTTTCTCCAACTTGGGGAACTTAGCCAAACAATTGTAGAGCAAAGCCGTACGATCAGCTGGTGGAAGAAGCTCCTCAAAGAAGCTGGGTTGATTTTCTGCCATTGCTTCTGTAGAATTACAAATGTGATAGTTACTATATGATGGTTTTGCACAGGCTTGTGTCAAACACCACAATATTAAGCATGTATACGGAAGATTTTGATTGAACTTTATTGGTCAAAAACAATTCATAAACTTTTACTTACCTCCCCTAACAGGCATTACATCTTCCCTAATGGGCATTACTCTACTGTAAGCCATCTTCACTCTTCATAGTCTGTATAGAAATTACAGTGTCTGAAAAACAACAAAATACAAAATTAGATGAGAATCACTACAACAATGATGAATAGAGCATGTCAGTAAAAGTTACCTGTAAGAGCAATGAACCTCTAAACATTGCAGTTGATGGTATCAGAATTGGGAATTTATACATGGTGCCTCCTTAAAAATCTTTGGATACATAAAACTGGTTGTCAAAGAATACAGGGAGATGCTGGGGAATTGGCAGACATCGTTAAAAAGGATAGTTCACACAAAAGAATGAACATTTTGTAGATTCCTTATCAAGGAATGTTTGACCTATTTACCTGTCAGTGAGAAAACAGATTGGGTGTTCTTCATAAAGTCTTTAGATTGTTCTCTGCCAGCAGTTCTTGTCTGAGCCTGTTGGTGATGCACTTGATTTAATCCTCTTAACAGTCCTCAGAATTTCACAATTACACAAACCTGCTGTTTATGCCGTCTTGACCTTGCAATTGGCAAAGTCAACAGTGCATAAACAATAAATGCCTTGGTAAAAGTCTCCAGGACATATCCGCCCTATAAACAGCACCTATGGTTGTTGTAATTAAGGGATGTAATGAGGCCCTCAGCTGTTCCGGGAATGAGCCACTGAGGTCTGTCCATCAGTCATGAGTCCCATCTGTCAGATGCTTTCCATTCCCAGCCATACTATCATCACCCAACATTCATAATCGCTGGGTTAACTTTCTTGGATAGAAATAGGAATAATCAATATTGAGGAGTTGGGGTGGAGGAAAGATGCTGGAAAAACTGTCACTCTCAGGACAGCTCTTGCTCCCAGGGGAATGGAGCAGTCCAGCTGATATGGAGCCGATTTGGGGATGCACAGGTGGATCTGTTGGCCTCCTAAGAGTCTGCTCACTGCCAGTTGATTTGGGGACCCTCGGCATGGATGCACTGGCATACAGCTGGCCCTGGGGCCTACACAAATACGTGTAGCATTTACTATCTGGCTAATAACTTGCTATATGCCAATCTATTGGCCAGCACAGTTCAGTTCCCCACATGGTGAACCCTGGGGAGCTCCTCCTGCAAACTTGTGGCAGTCAGATATTGCGGAAGACGTCCGACGCCATTGAAACGCCAGTCCTTGTACTGCGCATACTATACACATCCCATATGTGTATGGTCCAAGCTATGGTTTCTCTGACTGTAATCTGTTCTTCCCTGGGTGGCTCTGGGAAATGAGTTCCAAAGCACTCTCCCCATGGGGTAAGGAACAGCGGCTTTGACCATCCCCAGCATAAGACCCTGTCTACTCTATCCCCCTGGTATTGAGGACTTCCCTCGGGCTTACTCCGGATGCTGGAAGGTTACAACATTTGTGGTAGCACTTGCGCTGTGCATGCCTGGGCCTGCCAGCATCTGCTTCCCCAACACCCGCAACGTGGTTCAGTTGCTATAGCGTTTTCCATGGGGACCCCTTCACGATAGTATCGATGTAATGTTGAATGTGACTGACTGAATGGGAACGTCAAGGTTACTATTGTAACCCTCGTCACCTGAAGGAGGGAACGGAGATTTTACGCCCCCTTGCCATAGCATATATATTTTATAAATTTAATAATTTCATCATATATCTTATTATGTGTTGTCCCCAATAGACCTGATGACGAAAAGTCAAGGTGTTTTGGCTTCTTCAATGACTGATATCTCTCATTGCTGTATTTCCTACGAAGAAGTAGTTCTCATCAACTGATCAACAGTAGTACTGATCAACTGTTTGTGTATGCATTCCCCAGTTGAATGCTTGCCAATGTCCTGTTAAGTCCAGTATGACCTATTCTCAGCCAAGTTATGATATTTCCTTCCCTTTGATTCTTGCTCTCCCTCCTCCCAGCACCAGTTTGATTTTGGACATTATGTAAATGTCTACCTGTTTCATTTTCATCCCAATATACCTGCCACACTGATTTTACATATGTTCTAATGTGTACTTTAGCTTCCACTTTACTTAATGGGACTTGTAGATCTACTTGCTTTATTCATAGAGTTTGTGTGACGAGCAGGGCGGGCGAGAGCCATGAGGGAACGGCGCGAGCCGGTGACGCAAGTGATAATGAGCACCAGCTGCGCGCTACACCGGTCTCGTGTCTCTCACGGAGGAGCTCCGGAAGCATAAAAGAGGAGCAACGACAGTGAAGGACGAGAGAGGACCAGGCCTGGACTTTATGTTGTGTTTTATTTTGTTTGTGTGGACGACAGTCGCCATGAGGAACTGCCGCCCTTTTACTTTCGTTTTATTGTTTGTTTATTTTACTATTAAAATTACGTTGAATGTTTGCCGGTTCCCACCTCATTCTTCCGTTCTTAAGAACCCTGTTACATTTATATTGTATATCATTAGGATTATTTCGATGATAATATCCATCCTAAATGATGACCTGCTAGTTTTGTTCAAGGACCTTCAGTTTGCTTTTCATTTATCACAGGTTGCTTTGTTCAGGTTCCTGCCACTTGTTTATGTCCCTTGTTACCATCATTATTAGTTCATATGTATCAGCTGTGTTCGATTAATCATCCTCATTTTGTTTTCCATATAAGTTGGTCCCTCAAAGTTCATTCTCTGGTTATGTTTAGATGTTTGCACCTGTCTGCCTTCGATCTAGATCTACTGTTAAACTACTGTTGTTTGCAACCTTCATCTGCCCTCATTCAATAATGGATTTAAATGCCTAATTTACTTTGGTGGCTCAGGAGAGCACTAATATTTTGTACAGTCCTGTTATCCTCACCCAGCCTCCCTTTCTCACCACCTGCAACTCAGTCGTCATCTTCCTCCATCAGTCCCTCCGGTTACACTGTGGACCTGCTGGGAGCCTACTCCTACTGGGTATGATGAGCCTGTGGCTTCACCTCCAGCCTTGCTGCGCCCTGTCCCACCTGGACATGTTGATCTGGCTCGTGCACTCCTTCCTCGCTTGACCATCAACCATTTGGCCTCACTGGGTCCCTTGGACCATCTGCTCCACCTGGGTCAGACATTGCCATGTCTCAGTTGCAGACTTGCGGGCCGTCCGCTGCTCTCTTGCCCTCCACTCCTTCGGCAATCTTCGCCCTCGGAGTCCTCTGCTCTCTGGATCTCCACTTCTGTGTCAAGAGGTCGTTGCTGCGGCTCCATCACAGCCACCAAGGTCATCGCCATCTCATCACTTCCTCGGACTTCCGACTGCACGGTGGGCTCCACCTCCCAAGACTTTGTCAGTCACAAAGAAAAAAAAATCCAGCATAAACCACCATGATATCCATGTTGCTCTAGCCTATTTTATACTGGTTAGAATGGGTAAAGCTGGTGAACCAGCACAGACATGCTGTTATCAAGCTAAACTGAATAATTTTAACAAAATAAGAGTGATCATACAAAATACAAAATAACTTTTTTTATTTGCTACTGTCCGGAGTAAGATCCAAGACTCATTGGTGCACGTGTGGAGTGAGGGCTGGCCTGTGTGGTCCGATCCAACAGATGAGCTATTGTAGCTCAAATTGCGCAAGACATTAAAGCTGGTTCTGATTGAAAGGTTTCAGAATGCACAGTGCATCACAGTTTGTTGCATATGGGGCTGCAGACCCTTTGCTGTGACACTCATATTCTTAACTCAGGTGCTGTCCATTTCTTCTGATCATCCTTGAGATGGTTCTACACCTTCATTTGAGTCCAGCTGTGTTTGATTATACTGATTGGACTTGATTAGGAAAGCCACACACCCGTCTATATTAGACCTTACAGCTCACAGTGCATGTCAGAGCAAATGAGAATCATGAGGTCAAAGGAACTGCCTGAAGAGCCCAGAGACAGAATTGTGGCAAGGAACAGATCTGGCCAAGGTTACACAAAAATTTCTACTGCACTTAAGGTTCCTAAGAGCACAGTGGCCTTCTCAATCCTCCATAACGGCTTTAGTAACTATGTCCTCAATTTTAATAATTTTGATTTCTTTGTTGATGTAGCTAATGAGGACAATTAGTATACATTACAATAAATCATGTTTTAATTTTAGGATTATTTTTTCAGAAAAAAAAAAAAATGTGTGTGTTAAATATAGAAATATGCAAGCAAAAACTATGCTTGTCTCCAAAACACTACTTATAGACAACTGGTCTGTTTGTCAGGCCACTAGGAATGCTCCTGTGGTCTCAATACCGTGCAAACCTCAGAATTTCACAATTGCCCAAGCCTGCACAGTCATGTATGCAATGAAATTTGTGAAAAGCAACCGCTGTTAGAACTGTGCAGAAATGCAAACGGATACTCAAATGAATGCGATACATGTTTTAAATGTATTTCACAAAAACATACTGTTCTCTTTACATATTTATGTGGAAACTAAATAATGCATCCCTTAAAATGGAATAAAAATAGAACAAAACAGTTTGACTTATTTTAGCAAACTATGATGGTACCCTACATGGACTGCATGACTTGTAAATGAGGAGCTCAATGAGTCTTCCTTTAACCCTCATGGACTGTTTCAATACTGGTGACACCCTGTATGGTTCGGGTCAAACTGACCCTAATTGGATAAAAAAAAAAGAAAAAAAAAAAAAAAAAAAGAAAATTCACTTTGAAAAAAACACACAATCTTGTATAAATAGTTAACTTTTAATATCAATACTTTTCACACATTACCAGGAATAAATATTGGAATTTATGATTTAAAAATTAAGACTGCCCTTCCCATCACCCGTGAAACATTTACCAGTATACATTTATAACAGTAAAATCTCAGTCTAAACCTAAATTAATCTTGACAAACTCACCTTGTGCTACCACCTACCTTCCTTCCTGACTTGGTCTAGTCTTCATCATCTTCACCGTCCGGGTCTGATCCGGAACACTATAGCAACATTCCTCATCCGCATCTATCTGCAAACATTTAAGTATATCACTTATCTGCAGTCCCTGGTAATTTGAAATGACCAGACTGCTACACTCACCTGCATTACTCTGCTTGTGTTTTAAACCTGCAAATAAAACTGTACGCTATCACTTACCTTCTGTCCTTGTCTGTCTGACACAAATCATATATGGAAATCAAAGAGTCCTTATATGGTCACTGGTGAAGTCTGGATGTCATCTAGTGGAAAAGTTTGGTACTGTGCACAAAAATCTTACTGAAACTTTTTTTTTTTTGAGATATCAACCTAAAATTTGGCACAGAATGTGTTTCAATATTTAGCTTTGATTTTCTTTAAGTTTTAGAGTTGAATGTTTTGTAAAATATATATTTTGAATAATCTGTGAAATGTTCCCTTTAAAAACATACCAAACTCAGTCTGTGCTCTGATGTATTCAAGAATTTTAAAAATGTAAGTTAGAATTTCATTTTCATACCTATGCTCAAAAAAATGGGATAGATAATTAACAGGTAAAATAACTTTACATTTTGACAAATTTCAGGACTAAAGTTGAAAAGCTGTGACGGAGAACACAAGTGTATTAAAAAAGTCGCTGTTGGGATTTAAACAGGCAAATACTAAAGAGTCTATGACTAGATCATTAGATTCCAGTGATTATTAAGTTTTATTTTTGAAAACAGTTCTTTTAACCCTAATTGATGGAGTGTGTAGCTTTTCATGTCTTAATCAACCATGTAGGAAGACATATTGATATGAAGACATATTCCTGAATGACCATGCCAAGACACATCAGTTAAAATCAATGCGGCTCAAATGGAAATAACATTACAACATTTATTTTCATCAAAAGGTGCATTAATTTTTAGCCAAGATCGTGTATTGATAATGCTAGAGGCGAGCACTCTGTAAAGTCTCCTCCAGCACATCCCAAAGTCTTACACTTGAGGTTCAGGTCAGGATTCAGAGGTGTCTCATTATGTGTCAAAATAATTCTTCATGCTCTCTGGATATTTTTTCACAATTTTAACCCTGACGAATATTAGCATTGCCATCCAGGATTATAGCCATGATGCATCTTCCAACATGGTTGTTTAAGACATAAAAAGCTATACACTCCATCTTTTAGGGTTTAAAGAACGGTTTCCAAACATACAACATGCCAGAACCATAATAATCACTGTAATAATGATCCAGTCATAGACTCCTAAGTATTTGCCTATTACAATCCAAAAAAACAACTTTTTTGGGCAGTGTATTTTGAACAGAAAATGAACAGTACAAACATATAAAATTTCTGTATGCACATTTCATAACACATCAGTGTGTTGAAACTTTGCATGCATGTAAATAAGAAGGCAAATAGGAATGTTTGATTTCAACATTTTAGAGAGTTGATATGCTTGTGGCCAGAGGGATTTTGAAAATGCAAGTCTGATCCTGTCAGACCAGAGATCCCCCAAAGCTATAGTACAAGGTTTGATTGTACTGATTCGTTTTAGCTGAACATCAAGGAGATGCCACAGAGTATAAATTCCCCGTGCTGATACAGTCAATTACATTGCTTAGAGGTTCATTCATCTAACAGGTAACTTTTGCTGGCCTCTCCCATCAATTGTTTTTATGATTCTTGTCTCAAGATGGTGTTGTTGTTTTTCAGTGTTTTTCAGGTATTTCCTTTACAGCCAAAAACGAAAATGTCAGACAGCCAAGGTGAGTAAAAATTCTGGGACTGTTTTTCACTGATAAAATGCAAACCTCTCAATAATTGACACAAGTCTGCGCAAAACTATCCACTTTTAACTATCACATTTTTAATTCTACAGAAATTGTGATCGCAATTACCCCCGACTTTATTAAGGAGCTTCTTCCATTTGCTCAGCGTACAGCTTTGCTCTACCATCTCTACCAAGTTCCCCAAGCTGGAGAGGGTTCTCCGAGAGCGTGCTGTCGAAACTCAACTTCTCTTTGGGTCCTCTGAGAATCTTCTGCTGAATGTAAAGCCAATATTCTTGAGCCGTTGCAACCCACTCACAAGATTCATCAAGTTTGATGAGTTTCTTTATCCCATATACTATATCTTTTGGTGGCATTGTTGTGTTTAAGAAAAATAAAATAAAGTGAAAAAATAAAAAAATTGTGGGGATTTTTCACCAATACTATAGAAGAACCAAAGAATTTTCAGCCTTAGAGCAAACCCACCTATTACATAATCATAATGGACTAATGGCACCAGTTTACAGCTGACACAAACATTTCCAAAATGTTGGCTTTGGTGAGCTGTTTTGAACTACCGGAACTGAAATATCCATCTTTACTGCAATTATTTCAATCTTGATTGGCATCTCAACTGAGTTTAAACTTTGAAATGGTCATGACTGACATACACAATAGGCAATGGCGTCAAAACTGTCACAGAGCTTTTATATTTATATTGACTGATTTTGAACAAGTGTTTCCTAAACTAAGTGCAAGTATGTGGATAAACAATGTAAGCATTTCTACTGTGTAGATAGGGCTGTTTCAGAATTTGCATTGATTTCGTATTGTTGTTGTCAAGCCTGTACATGACCTTGTACTTGGGAATGCCATTGTTTTATGGCCAGAACAAATCTTGTCAGGCATTTGGGTAGTATGGCGTATTGAGGATATCATTCCCATATCGTCAATTCCATGACGCAGTGTCTCATTCCGCTTCTGAGGGAACCGGTGTTATCTAACCAAACGTTTTAGATCTCACATCCACATTAGGGTTAAAGGAAATTTGAAAAGGAAATTTACACTACAGCAAAGACTATATCTGCTATACATGAAATATATATAAAAATTACAGAAAATGTCATTGCATTGATTCACAGAATGTGCAAAAAGAATTGGTGAAAAAAAAGTCAAATGTCATTTTCTGCTGCAACTGGCAGGTCATTACTGGTAGTGCAAGTATAAATGACTTCAAGCACAAATGTTGCACCCTAATGGCAGTATCTTTTCAGAACTCCAAGCACAGTAGTGCTGAAGACATTTATAATAACATGCAGTAGAAAAAAACACAGATCAAAGCTGCAATAATCAATGCACGAGTAATGACATGTAACAGTCCCTTTGAACAACATTAACCAGAACGACTGCACAACTTTGTGAGCCATTTAGCCATATAATTGCTTTTTTTATTGGGCACAATGGAAATAGACCACATAATGCATAATCCTATATTCAAGTGAATGGAATTTAGAGGACACTGGAGCTGTCATGGTATTATGAGAAGGAATGCAACTATGCTTACACTTCATATTCCTTCGGTGGAGACACTGCAAGTCTTGGTCAATCCAGTCCTGCGTGCAGATACATAGAAAGCATATGCACGTGATTTTTTTTTTCTCCTACACGATTCATTTGCATGAATGAAATGTGTTAACTGTGAATAACATTATCCTACTTAAAACACCTCTCTCTTGACATTTGTTAAACACAATGTTCTTGATACATTCTGCTTCACTTCTGCTTCAACACTTTGTCTATATTTGATGATGGTTGCTGAAAAAAAAATAATTACAGCAACAGACCTTGTGCACTTTCTTTTGATTTGTCTCCCAAGAAAAAGACATGGTTCATGTCTCAGTCTGTTGTCATTGTCATATTTCATGTTTGTTTATCCATGTGCTCCAGTTGTCATGTCATGTGATTCCCCTGTTTGTCATGTGATCCTGCCATGTGCTCCTTGTCATGTGATCCAATCAATGCCAGGTTCTTTTTCCTCTTCCAGATCAGTGTTTAAAAAAAAACATGCCTCGGTAATTTGGCATGGCCATCATATTAATATAAAAGTATCTGCGCTCAGTTTTTTTTTTTTTATTTCCATTTAAACACAAAACTAATAGAATAAATATTTAGAATAAATTTAAAATGATGAACTCTCATAAAATAAACTACAATCATATCACTGGTCTAAAACCGTTTATTCTGCTCCCTTTAACTTGTCAACCTCCATACTGTTGGACATTTTAGCTTTAAGAATGAATTGATCACGAATTAATTTATACGATGAAATGAATATGCTTGCTTGTGTGCATCTTTGGGTGTCAGTATAAATTGTCATTTCAGCTGATATCACAAACAAAATTTGTGCATATTTATATAAAAATGTGTTGAATTAACGTTAATGCACGAACAGGTTAGATTCTGCTATGTTTCTTTTTTTAAATACATCAAAATACAATTAAAAAAAAGTAACATAACATACGAAACCGTATAACACAATGAATAATATACTACTACATAGTACACATACAAACTGAGAAATTATGCATTTTTGATTTTGGTGGCCTTCTAGTTGAATGGTGTCAATAGACAATCATCTGCAATGGTTTTCTCATAACCACAAAACACTTAAAACCATTGGCCTTCCATCAAGACAAATAATCAATCAAGGTTTAACATCCACTGAACCAACAAAATGGAAACACGCACACCTCTGGTGATGCTCTTCCTCATTAAAAATACTAATGTACACAGAGATGCCATTCAGTGAATTTTCGCTCTAATAACCTTCAGTGTGATTCTCCCATTTGTGCAGTGCACATGAGATCCACTCAAACGCTGTTTTCACGGCAAAAAAAAGGGTTTGCATGGGAATATATAGGTGTGACTTTGGCAGAATTCTGATATATTTGAGTTCATCCAAAGTTCAGTGTCCTGGAAAGGTGAAAATATATAACTGCAAGAACTGCAATATTGCAATCATATTCTGACGTTCGAGTATTTTAAGAGATATTCATAACATGCAAGTTTAACACAAGGAATGCAGTAGACATTTACAAAAGACATCTACGCTAGCTATGTTTCCATCCAAAGTTGCAAATTTCACTTGGAATTTCATATAAAACATTTGGGAATAAACCAGTTTCCAGCGTAGAAGAGAACAGAAATCGCCACTTCCTGATAAACTGCCGCTAATTATTAATTAAGAAAAGCAGGAGAATCAGTTGCATAGAGTCATTTTCATATATAATAAATTGCTTGCATCTCAGAGCGTGTAGATGAAATGCAATAAATGGGTTGTATTGGGAACACAGTCGTGTAAAGTAATTATACCGAACCGCTTCGAAGACTTTGCTGCCTATCAGTACAACCAAAATATCATTATGCCGTCCCATGACACCAAGTCAAAACATTTTTATGACGTGCATCAAGTAATTTTTTCAGCACATTTTCGCTTTTAAATCAGCTCAGATGAATAAATTTTTTCCAATACACTCAGGGAAATATTGTTAGAAATGTAGTATACACACTTCACATGCCGACATATACACCCACAGAGCAGAGACTTCACTCAAGAGAGAGAGGAGGAGTGTAACACAAAGTAATGATGACATTTAAAGGACGTGTTGTACGTGACCATCCGTTTGAGCATCTCTGGGGGCTGAAACAAGCGTAATTGTGATTGACTCTTAAAAACACCTCACAATAACACCCACTAAATGCTTGCACCATCTCATTACTCGCCATATAAGCTTTACCTCAGCAAAGAAAACAGGTCTATTTACTATTATTTATGAATTCAGTGATGAACCATTACATTTGAGGCTGTAAGGCACTGGATCATTTGAGAGAAATCCATATTTTGATTGCAATGCTTTGTGTAAATGCCTAGCAAATGTATAAAATGTGAATTAAAGCAACAACAAACCCTAGTACATGGAAGTTTGGACAAATCTCTGACCCTGAGCCTTAGCAAACACTATAATAAGGAAAGACTGAATAAATACCTCAAGGCAGCAAGGCCTTGTCCTCTCTTGACCTTGTTACCCTCCTAAAATAACCACAGAATTGGCAAGCACCCACTTAAATTAAGGAGGCACAAGGACAGGGCAAAGTGATTAACTTCCTCTGTGATATGATGAAACAGGACTTAGTGTCTGAGGGAGGACAGGGACAGCATGTCTAGGTTTGTCATGTTGATCGATCAAAGACACTATAATTCTGAAAGTTTCATTATGTATGCCAATGGAAAAATCACCTTTCTTTTCACCTCTCTGCCCTACTGTCCTTTTCTTTCTGTCTTCGTAATCAGTGCAATCGGTAAAAGCTGCATCTATCTAGTCCTCCTTGAGTTTGAAAAACTCAAACTATAATCAGTGAGTCAAACAGCAATTGGAGCAACAATCAAACCATTGAGTCAAAGTCGTAAAGATCCAGTAGCTTATGCACGCACCATCATCATAATCACGTCGCACGTACACACACGGGTTCGTCCTGTCTTACCATGGTCTCAGAGCGAAGTGTGGGTCTGTGTGAGGACTGACTTGGTAGCATGACAGGTTTAGACATGACAGGGTTGACCTGTCTCCTCTGGTTTGGAGGGCTGGGGGCGATTTGCTATGCAGAGATTAGCAGTCAGCGACACAAACTTCAGATTCAAGAGTAACGCAATCCAAATCACCCAACACAAATATTTCATATAGTCAACATATAGATCATGCAAAATGTCAGCCTTTATCTTTCTAGTGATAATGAGGATTTTGTGAAATGGCTTTTTAAATGCATTACTTCACAAATAAAAGGAGGTTATTTTTTTACTTATTTATTTCATATGGAGCCCCACACATGACATGAAGGCTAAATCAGGCACATGATTTACTATTTCGTTCCCTCGATTTATAATTCATGCACATTAATTACTAAATTGTGTGCACAATTTATTTATTTATTTTTCTTACATGTCCTGTCCGGGGCTTTGTGATTTTGAAATGGTGTTCTTATATTTAGAACAGGAAAACAGAGTAATCTCTAGAAACAGGCATGGATGGAGAACCGTTGGTCCGAACTTATAACTTTATAACAAATAAAAGGAGGTATGCGTATCTATAATACAGTGCAAAGTGTTATGGTTTCATAAAATCTCCCCTTGTAGGATTTGTGGAAAACATATTTATTTAGAAATGGTGTTGTTGTACAACACAGTAATCTCTTGAAACGGGCTTGGAGAACTGTTGTAAAGCTATTTCAGCTGTAAAGAGATGCAAGTTTGCATTAAGCCAACATTACATTTGCTACACAAGCATGGCAAGTCTGATTTGTGCTAAAAATGGAGTTGAAGGTCCAGTGCAGCATGTATCATTTACAAACTAATGACTCACCAGTGAATTATTTATCATGACTTTCTATAGGAACTGTATATTTGGAATGAACATTGACAATGTCAAGAAGTTGACTCCTTTTGCAGTAAACAGTACATTTGTATGTATTTGTGTTTTTGTGTTGTATTCATTATAAATCAAATCTGAACATTTCCACTGGATTAAAATCATCGGTTGTGAAAATTAGAAGTGACTTAGGCTTCCATCCCTCACGACGCTGCTTTCATCAACACCATTTTGCTCTACTCTGACTTCTGAGGTCTGTTTAATCTCTTAGCGATGATGTTCTTCTTCAGCAGTCTTCTGTGATATCTCCATCTTCCTCCTGAAAAAATTGCAAATATGAAACCATAAAACTGATAATTTGTGCAGATTTCATGCAGGAATTTTAATTGCATGTCTTGTTTTCAGCAGCGGTAATGATTCAGTACATTCATTACTGACCATATGAAGAGACAAAATGAAACAAAGCAAGCTCATAATGTTGTTTATTTAAAAAATGTAATTAATAAAGACGTATTTAAGTATATTAACGAGTGGTCTGTTAAGCATAATATGATGTTAATATATCTGATAGATAATGAAATGATTATATAGTTTGAAGAAGAATGGCGTCTATGCTAATTTTTGTCTTCTAATCCCGAGGTTTACCAATTAACGTGATTGGCTGGATCCGGGCCGTATCCGGGTCGGATGGGGGACCTGCACCTCTGCCCGGCAGCGATGTGGCGGAGACTGTGTGAACTAGATCATCCTTTGTGAAGATCTTACCGACTCATCAGCCAGTGGCACATATCCCAACAAACCGTCCCATACCGGCGTGAGTAAAAAGATCTGAAACTAGATGGAACTGGATTAAATATTTTGACTGTTGCGATCCCAAATGGGTTTAATGACCTGTAACTCTGAGTATCGGTCAAGTGTTCACTGTTGTCCAGAGGAGAACTGACCCCCCGACTAAGCCTGGTTTCTCCCAAGGTTTTTTTCTCCATTTGTTGGAGTTTTGGTCCTTTGGCTTGCTTGGTCGGGGACACTTGATATTCATCAGTGTTTTTGGTGTCGTTGTGTGTGAACTGAGCTGAGCCGGACGATTACGTCACTGTTTTCTCCAGTGCTGATAGACATACATTAACTAGACTAATAACTATTGATCTCTGCAACGGAATGAATCAATAATATATAGAATAAGCTGCACAATCACACCATTTTCTTTCTGTGCAGCCAAAATTATTTGCCAATTATTAATGTAAAGCTGCTTTGCCACAATTTGCATTGTAAAAAGACATTGATTTAACCACAAGAGAACCTAAAATGTTTATAATAAAAGGTACAATTCAAGAAAAACTGCATGTGTTTTCTAAAGTAGAGTTTAACTGTGTCACAGAGCTGCCAGGCTCTCACACCCACCAATATCAGCGCACTCACTCGCCAGAGTACTGATCACACTCACCTGCACCTAATTATCCAATCAGCTCCACTATTTAAGCACACACCTCACCTCACCCCCGTGCCCAGTCTCGTTTCACGAAGAGGACTTCACTCCATGCTCCTGTGTTGACTCACCTGTGTTGACTCACCTGTGTCACTCACCTGTGTGGACTCACCTGTGTGGACTCACCTGTGTGACTCACCTGTGTTGACTCACCTGTGTCGACTCACCTGTGTCACTCACCTGTGTTGACTCACCTGTGTGACTCATAGTGATGGGCAGAGCGAGGCTTCATGAAACACTGAAACAGTTGAAGCTAATGTGCCATATTGTGTCGAGGCTTCGAAACTATACCGACTCGCGTCTCCAAGGTGACACCTAGTGGTCAATTGCACATGTAATCTGAAACAACAAGCCATTTAAAAAAATAAAAATGTTGTGTTTTTGTTCATGTGGTGCGTTTTTAATATCCTCACTATATAACTATAATATATAATAATAATAACTAGGTTATTTTGGTCATGAAAATGAAAATTAATAAAACAAATCATTCCACAATGGTCTCATTTTTTTTTTTTTACAGATTTTTATTCAAAAATATTGATTGCTTTCTCCTCTCACAAAAACCCACGAGGTGAAGGTGCGTTAACTCCTCTTTTCAACTCTGTGGGAGTTGAGGCAGATGTGCGATTGTGTGATTCGTTCCCGCCCCTGTCAATCAAACGCAGACTAGGTGAACACGGCCCCCGTCGAAACGTGCAGAAGCTTCGTTTAGCCGTAGTCACGTGACATGGGTGTTTTGAACCACAGTTCGGAGCGGTGTTTCGAAACATCTACGCTTCGGGATCTCGACTCGATCCCTAATGACTTACCTGTACGACTTACCTGCATCTCCAACGCTGTCTGATCTCCATTGTCCCTCCAACCACAAGTCTGACGTTCCTTCGTCCTGGGGATTCTCTCATCATTAACGGTGACTATACTTACCCGCTGGGTAGAGGTGTGTGGTTCAGTTATCTCAATTGTATTAGATTCCTCATCGGGATCTGTGAGACAGAGACTTTTATCCATTCCAGCTCTACATCGATGATATCTGTTTGCTATGACTTCTTACCTGTATATACACTCAAGCTGTTAATAAACATCACTGTTTTATATACTTCCTGTCTGAGTGTCGTCCGTAACAAACTGATTTTAATTAAGAATTTTGCTGTATCATTAACATTTGTGTTACTGTCTTCAATGTCTTTGTGAATTGTTTTTCTAGAGTCCTTGTTGTTTACATGATTGCTTCACTTGGGATTGTGTGGTAATTTCAAGATTTACACATGGTAGTCAGTGAATCAAAATTCCCCCTAAAGTTCTGAAAACTTTTTTGTGTTGTTGTTGTTTTACCAATTCTAAACTCTGCTGTAGATATTTGATTCATATGCTGGAAGAGTCTGAGTATTTGGTAAGCTGTATGTGGCCTGTTTAAGTACATTTGTCAATGTTATCTTGAGGTATATATCTTGGAGAAACCATGCAAATGATTTTTCTTTCACAATCTGAATAAGGCTTATCTTGTGTAAGTTCAGTTGTTTTTTCACGTGCTCTTTCTCTGCTTTTTTATTTATTTTTTTGATCTTCAGTTGCCAGCCGCTCCTCATCCGTCATAAACAGCTCCCTTCCCTGAAACATACAGTAGACAAATCAACACTTTTGCAGAAATAAATGCACAAATACAATCCATTATATACTGTACAGATCACATGCTTGATGCACAAGATGTTACTGGAAGCCAATATGTCATGAACAAAACACAATTCACATACATTTACAAACTAAAATACCAATTAAATAAAGTCTAATGCACCGATAAACACCATAGAGGTTTACAGCATAACACAAACAACATCTTCACAATTTATTATGCATGTGCACCTCAATTAGAACAGCTTTATAGTAGGCAAATGACTTTCTTTTCCACACAGCCCCTCTGAGTGAAATAAAAGCCTCAGTGAACTTACAGCTCCAGTGAGGACAATAATTCAGGATTTCGCACTTACAAATAATGAGATAAGATATATAGTATGCCTATTCGGCGTGCCGTCCGAGCAGAGGGCTCCGAGCTCGGTATTTGGTCCGAACCCAGAGTACTCCCCCCAAACTTTGCCACTAACGTGGGACAGCAGCCGTAAATGATGTTGACAACCTCCAAAAAACTTGCAGAGTGCAAAGCTGAAAGTGTGCTATTATAGGAAGGGGTATCAGGAGGGCTTCTTGCGTCGTGAGAGTTTGATCATGGCATCAGAAAGTTGCACATAGGTGAGCTCCTGCAGGAGCTGAGGCATGAAAGAGCACCACTGCTGACATTTTTAAAGAAAGGTGCTCGACAGGCATTATTGTCTCTATGGCAGGAATGATTGAATGGGCCAAAGTGGAAAGACAGTGAAGAAGATTGCAGATGTTTCGCCTGTGTATATTTATTATATATATATATAATTTAGGTCTAATGCTGATTGGGTAGACATGTTGATTGCTGACCTCTGGTTGGAGTGATGTGATGATTAGTTAGATCGGCGAAAGAGAATGCGTTCCTCCCGAACTTTGTTATTAAAACATCATTAGTTAGACTCCTGCTGCTCTTTAACACTCTCACTGCCTGAAAAAACACACATTAACCAACATGGTTACAGTTTAGACATGCAGAGAGGTTCTTAATGAATTGTTTGACTTTTTCCAGCAAGCTCTTGCTTACTTCCTGATGACTCAGGTTGGTGAATTCCACCCCGTTAACCTCCACAATCTGGTCCCCAACCTACAAGCCCCACAAACAGACACGTACAAGTGTGAATCAAACAGCAATGGTCCATCAAAGCAGTTCAAACTAAGAAATTAAATGAAATGACCTGTAAGCCCACTTCAGCAGAGAGTGAACCTGGCTTCACATTGCTCACATAGATGCCAGGTTTCTGTTTTGGTCCACTCGATATGCTGCAATGGAGAGTATTCCTTTGTGAGAAGATGTTGCATTAAATTTACAGTAAATACATTATGACAAAATAAATCTTTGAAGTTTTTGTAATTTTGTTCTATTATTGCTGGTAGAATAAGTTCAGTTTCTTCCCTGATTCCCATGCCCACCAAACCAAGGAAAACTTTCTTCCTTTTCAGTCAGTCACTCTCAACGTCACGACAAATTGGGATCTTGCTAGAGAGTCCAATCTACTTGGAGTGTAATTAAAATGAGCCAATGCGTAGCATGCGATAATTGCATCAGCTGCGCCGTCCCATAGCACAGGTGAGCAGAAGCTACAATGCATACTTCAGCTTTTCACTTCAAAACCGAGTGTTTGTTCATTCTTCAAGCTGTCTTCAAGAGGGTTTCTTTTTCAAGTTAATCTGCAGAGAAGAAGATTCTCTCCTTTTGTGTTGGCGACATAGCACAGCAGCATGCTCGAGCCTCGAGTTTATTTTTTCATATTGCTGGGAGCATAAAACATCAAAGGTTGTTCTCACAGCTGGTGAAAGGTGCGCTATATTAAGAGCGATATAAAGCTGTTCTTACAACTGGTAAGAGGGGCGCCTTCAAAGAAAGAGTAAGAGCACACTACAGGATTGCACTTTTCCCTGTCAGTGTTGCAGCAGCCATCTCCCTACATGCTTCAGCACTAGGAAAGAGAGCAAGTTCTCTAAAAGTCACACACGGGTGTGAGTTTGCGTCTTTTTAAAGATGACATTCCGCATGTGTTTCTGGATGCGATCATTTCCTTCTGTCAGGCGATTGTCGTGATCAGTGTATCATGTGTCTGAGATCTGCACCAGCCATATCATTTGGGGCTCCACCAGATGATCAGATGTTGATCTGCATCTCTCCGGGGATGATGATTCAGCTGTGCTGCCCCCTTAGGGTGAGGTAGCATTGTCCGTGTCAGTACCAGAGATGAAGGCTTTCCTGGGCCGCCGAGAGCTTCGGGCTCGAGTGGAACCCTCGACCGTGTCCCGAACCCTCGAGGCCGATTAGTTGTGCAGAGTGGCCCATACTGGTTCTTAAAGTTGATGTGCGGATGTGCATGAAGAACTCACTAGGTCTTTGATGGCACATTTTTCTTTTTCTGCCGGAAATGGACCAAGGGTCTCACCACTATTTTCCCCATATGGAGATGGATTTGGTCGAACAGACAGCACACCTCATAGAGGGCCGTGCCCGGTCGGTGCTAAGGAAGGACGGCGGTCGACACTGAAATTATTTCAGGGGATCCTGGGGCTTATGGCAGCTGCAGTGGCTGTAAAATCTCTTGGTTTGCTTCATATAAGAACGCTTCAGCACTGGCTTCACGGCTGAGTCCCTAGATGGGCGTGCCAACGCCACCCTCACTGGGTGAAAATCACACTGGTCTGTCGCCAAACCTTTAGTCCGTGGTTGGACCCTTCATTTCTCTGGGCCAGAGTGGCCCTAGAACAAGGGGCATCTGTGGTATTCACAGATGCCTCTGCCACTGGTTGGGCCATGCAGTAGGGGTGCAACGATTCACTCGTTTTCTCAATGCATCTCGATACAAATCCTGACGATGCACATGCATCGCTCTTGAAACATGCTTTTTGAATCGTGAATCTTTGATATCAGTCAATAATCGGTTTAAAATGCTAAGAATGATTTGATAGGGTTTCAGTGCTTTAAAATATATAAACATTAAACTACTACATGCGCAAATTGATGGAGACGTTGCATGCCATCATTCAACTGATCACAGCTTTCCTTCACAGATACCCTCTGCACTCTTTACCGCCTTTCATTTTCATATTTTAATTTTTCATCATTTAGCAGACGCTTTTAGGCAAAGGGACTTACAAGGAGAGCAATTAGGGATTAGGTGTCTTGCTCAAAAGCACTTTTAGTCATGGTATTGAAGGTAGAGAGAGTGCTGTTCATTCACAATCCCCACCTTCAATTCCTGCCGGCATGGGAATCGAACCGGCAACCTTCCGATTACAAGCCCGACTCCCTCACCACTAGGCCACGACTACCTTTCACTGGATTGTACTCCATCTTTAGCTCTCATCAACATATTTTTGAGCAGCCCATGTTTGAGCTCTCCTCAGGACGGCCACTGCTATTCACACGACCAGATCACCGCTCTCTCCCATGACAGTGATAGTCATGAGTCAAACCGCTCAAGCTATTGATAAAGCTGCCAAGTGATTACGTGGTCACTACTGTTGAAGTAAAATGCTTTCATTGCCTGGAAATGTCACCGTTATTTTCTGTTAGATAAAATACTGGTACAGAAATGGAAACACATGATGAAAGTGTCTAAAATGCATACGTACAGTTCTAATGAATGATAAATGAAATTTATATAACTTTTAACTTAATGTTGTTAAACTGGACTATCTATCTATCAATCACATGCATATTAAAGTTGCATTTGTTACTATAGCAAGAGTAGACACCCAGCACGCTCTTTCAGAATCATCATAAGGAAAATATTCAGTATAAAGAGAACAAAGAGGGCTTTTATAGTTAGTTGAGGATTAGTTAGGCATGATATTCTAGGGTAGTCTCTCCATGTAAGCATTCAAATCAAAAGCATAAGAATCAAATTTAAATGTGCATCGAATTGTTATGAATCATGAATCAAATCGAATCGATCTTCTGTCTACCAAAAAGATTCACACCCCAGCATGCAGTCTCAGAGGTGTAGACTGAACCCCATCTGCATTGGCAAATCAGTTGCCTTGAGTTGCTGGCAGTTCATCTTGCACTGAGCCGCCTAAAAAAAGCACCTACATGGCAAAGACGTTCTGGTCTGTACAGACAACACTGAGGCTGCTGCATACATCAACCATCAAGGTGTTCGGCGCTCCCGTCGCATGTCGCAACTCTCCTGCCATCTCCTCCTCTGGAGCATCTGAGGTTCATGTCATTAACATTCCTGGCACGCTCAAACATGTGGCCGACGAGCTATCACGAGCTGCACTCCCAGGAGATTGGAGACTTCATGGCAGTCCAGCTGATCTGGCATCGTTTCGGAGCCGTACATGTAGACCTGTATGCCTCTCCAGAAACCATCCACCGGCTGTCGTTTTATTCCCTGACCAGTGGAACACTCGGCACGGATGCACTGGCACACAGCTGCCGCCGGGGCATACACAAAATGCGTTTGCCCAATAAGCCTTCTCGCACAGACACTGTGCAAGGTCAGGGAGGACAAGAAGCAGGTCTTGCTAATTGCGCCTTACTGGCCCATTCAGACCTGGTTCCCAGAACTGATGCTCCTCATAGCAGCCCCTCCTTGGCTGATTCCTCTGTGGAAGGATCTACCTTCTCAGAGATGCAGCACCCTACCCTATGGCACCCGCGTCCAGACCTCTGGAAACTCAACAGGAGGTGCTACGTGACTTACCCCCAGAGGTACCTTAACACCGTCACTTCAGCACGAGCACCATATATGAGACAAGTTTATGCAATGAAGTGGAACCTGTTTGTCAAGTGGTGTTCTCGCCGTGAAGACCCCCGAAAGTTTTGCAACTGCTAGAGTTCTTACCAGGTTAAGAAAATATTAAATAACCGCCTCCCGGCCTCTTCAGCAAATAAACCAGTTACATAAAATGTGAAGGTGGGATCAACTGTTTTATTCTTAACAATATCTGGTTACACCAATAAAAACCGATTTTCTCAACCCTTTGGTCGTGTAAGTTCGTCACATATGCAAAGACAACATATGCAAAACCACATTCAATGGCTCAATCCTCCAGATATTTTTCCCTTTACATCATACAGGAGTGATCCACAGTTCTTATCAAGCACAAAGAAAGAAACAAAAACAACCATACAGTCATCAAATCAACCAATCAATCAATCAATCAATCAGTAACCCAAAAACAAGAAATCATAAAGTCTCATTATTAGAAGGAAAACTTGTGTTTGTGGTAAAGTCCAGACACATTGTGTAAGAAATGTCCCATATTTCTTGACACAGTCTCCTCAAGGATAGTATCTCCATAACGTTCTTACAGCAGAGCAAGGAAAGGAAGCCCAGAAACACAACAAAATCCTTCTACAAAATAAAAAACAAACATTCAGAAAACAAAAACGAAACCGTGTGAATGACATTCAGTGAAAATCATTCAGTCGTTATAATCAATACATAACTCACAATTGAGCAGCAAACAATCAAGTTTCTCAAACAAGTATGGCGTAAAGAAAAAACACCAAACACACCATGCTGTCTTCTAACTTCCTCTACTATTTACTCCTCTTTTATTTCACCCAGGGAGCACATTAGGACCCCCTGGTGGTCAGGATGAAAATCACAACCACTGAAATCATGTACAGTTCATGACACTGTTACAAAATAGCACCAATTTGATCATCTCCACACTGGCTACCTGTTAAGTTCTGTATTGATTATAAAGTATTGCTACTGATCTATAAGGCCCTAAATGGTTTAGCACTATGGTGTGTTTAACTGATCTTCTATTGCCCTACAATCTATCATGCTCTTCATCAAGATCTCAAAACTCCAGACTTCTGGTTGTACCTAGGGTATCTAAGTCCACTTAAGGAGGCACAGCATTTTAACATTTGACTCCTAAACTCTGGAATTTCCTTCGTAATAGTTTTCAGGGCTCAGACTCCCAGTTTAAATCTAGATTAGAGACGCATCTCTTTGGCCAAGAATTCACATAATGCATCTCATATTCTTGTACTTCAGTTATATCAGATCAAATGCACATGACTATCCTTGGTCAATGTTATGAACAGAAGCAACACTAACTGTTCAGATTATTGTTTTTCTGTTTTATCTTTGGATGCCCATCTCGAGGTGACTAGAGAGTACGCCAGCTCCAGTTTGGATCCAGCCTCTTATGAAGACTTCAGATGCCTCAACACCTGTGAAGAGACGGCGCCAACCCCTGCGAGGACTTCAGATGACGCAAACTCTAGATCAGTTTTTCTATACATCCTAATCATTGTTAAAATGTATTCATCACTTCCATAAGCTCATTGTTTTTACCTTAAGTTGGGTAATTATATATGTACATTTCTTAAATTACACAGTCAACTCTGACACTAAATTGTAATGTTGACTTGCATTCTCTGTAAAGCTGCTTTGAAATGAGATGAAAAGTGCTATACAATAAATGAACAAAAAAAAGAAAGGGAGTGTTTGATCAGTGTTGGACTTTCCTTCCTGCAGCATGGGTTGGAGTGAAGGCGGTCTCCCTCCACCCTCAAAGTCTATGCTTGCAATAGTGTAATATCTGCTAATCACGACCCCATAGGAGGCAAGTCATTTGGGAAGCACGACCTGGTCGTCGGGTTCCTTAGGGGGGGCGAGAAGGTTAAATCCTCCTCGACCTCCTTCTAATACCCTCTTGGGACCTCACTCTGGTGTTCAGAGCACTTCAGATTTTCACATTCAAGCCATTGCAGCAGTGTTATTTTTGGCAGCCAATTTGGTTTAGTTTTAGTCTTTATCTTCAGATGAAAATGCTCTTTAGTCTTAGTTACATTTTTGCCTTTTATATTCTATGAAATATTTTCTTTCATTTTTCTTTCGAATTTTATTTTGTCTGGTTTTAGTCGACAAAACTCTCTTGTAGTTTTAGTCATTACTTTTGGTCAAACTACAGTTACCAACATTCATTTTAATAGCTATTTTATATTATTATTTTATATTTTTTATATATAAATTGATCAGCATCAATTTTTTTTTAAAATATATTTACATTTATATTTAATGAATTATTTTATAATTTTACCATTATAACTATTATAATTTTTCTCTTTAGATCAATTCATTTAAGCTTATGAAACATTTGAATCAAGGTAACAGGCTGTATTGACATTGCACATTCTCAAACGTTTTAGTGTCGCACCACCTGAGAGATTTAACATCCTTTGCTTTTCCACTGCAGTTTTCAGACTGCAGTTACACCTTTTCCATTAACGGACAACATTTGGCCCCTTGAATCGATTTTTTTTTTTACCTATATAAATACCTTTTTATAAAATGAATAATGAAAAATCAATATATAATGATGATAAAAACAAAGTGATACTTTTAAATATTACATTAAAACCGTAAGTCACTTAAATTTCTTTCTGATGAAACTGCATGAAATACTGTGTAGACTATACTACAATTCTATATAAAACAATAGTTTAAAAATTCCAACATCAGCATCAAAATTCTATGTTAAAATGTACGTTTTTTAATGTAACCATCTCCCTTTACCCAGTTCAAGAATAATTTATGCAATTTTGTATCTGTCCTTGTATTACTCAACTGGTCGAAATTGATTTGGGATTTAGAGAGTAATTAGTAATAAGTAATCCAATACATTTTAGAGAGAGTAATCTAATTACACTGCTAGTAATTATTAGCCAGCCTTGCTAAAAAAAATAAACTATCAATCAGATGACAGAAGGCGTATAAGATTGTGTACAACCGTCTTTTCAGCAAACTTTTGATTTAGAGGCCTTGGAAATGTGATTATCAAATAGGATACAGCTTTATAGTGTTAAAACATGGAGAAGGAAACTCTTAAGAGTGCTAGAAAAAGTTACTCTAATTAAAGTGATTGATTACACCAAAATACCTCTTGACAGGAATCTGTAAACAGAATGTCACAATGAGAATAATCAAAACCCCATCAATAAATAGTGAATAAATAATATATTTAGCTAGTGGCAATCCCAATAATGAACTCTTCCTCATTAATTGCTCAACTGTTAAATCAATCACTATTCAACTGAGTGAATCATTATAACTGACAGCTAAATCAATAAATTAATCCCCGTAGAAATAGATGCGATAAATTTTGTACTCTAATTAATAAAGTCAGCTTAACAGATGATGATATAGAAATGAAAAATCTTACGGCGGACTTTCAGAGACACGGTCTTCTTGGTTTTGATGAGGTTGATAACCTCCTCATGAATACAGGAGGAGATGGAGTAGCCATTAATACGCACGATCTCATCGCCAACCTGAAGACACAGCAAATCTCATGGATATTGCTTTGAAACACACACATAAAAACCCATTTTAATTAGACCAGAATATTTTTTTAGAAATTTCAAGTCTCTGTCATAACAAAGGTAGCAAAGTTTGCACTATAAACGCTTGGTCTGCATTTGAATTCCATATTGGACACATTCTTTGAGTTTATCTGTAGGACAAACATTTAATCAAGGAGATTACAGTAGAGGACAACAACTGTTTGGAAAGAACATGGAAAGAATTTAAGAAGGTTTGTTGCTCTCTCTAGTGGAGAGAAGATGCACTGATCATGACGGTTTCACATGTCTTCTGTGCAGCGCGTGTGAAATACACACATTTGAAAGTTTAACATTTTCTGTTGTCAGATATTTAATATCGGGTAAGAGAATGTATGCACAGAGTCCAGATATGTTCAATGTGCTCATACATGGGCAATTATGTACTGAAAAAAGCAGTAATATATATTTTAATAATTATATCAAAATTATTATAATAATATTATAATTTTAACAAAATAAGAGAGATTATATAAGATGCATGTAATTTTTTTGACCAAGGTATTTTACATAAAAGATGTTTACATATATACATTCTTTTTCATTCATTCATGTATATTCATATGAATATTCAATGAATATTCATTCATTACACACAGACTGATATATTTCAAATATTTATTTCTTTTAATTTTGATGATTATAACTGACAACTAGGGAAAATCTCAAATACAGTACCTCAGAAAATTAGAATGTTGTGGAAAGGTGCCACTCTAATCAGCTAATGAACTCAAAACACCTGCAAAGTCCTTTAAATGGTCTCTCAGTCTTGTTCTGTAGGCTCCACAATCGTGGGGAAGACTGCTGACTTGACAGTTGTCCAGAAGACGAACATTGACACCTTGCACAAGGAGGGCAAGACACAAAAGGTGGTCCATGTGCATACAGGTGCATCCATGCAGGAGCTGGATGCCATGGAGCAGGTGTGGCTGAGGTGGCACCTGTATGCCTCCCCCGATCGCTCTGCTCCCCAGCCTTTTGGCCGGCCTGGGTTTGGTTTGAGGACATCATCGCTCCTGGCAGTCCCCCGCTGGCAGATCCCCCTGAGGAGGGATCTACTTTCTCAGCCAGTGAGCACAATATTCCACCCTCACCCAGAGCTGTGGAAACTTTGTGGCCCCTGAGGGGGCCCAGTACCTAGACGCTGGTCTGTTGAAGTGGTAGAGACCATTCTCAGTTCCAGAGCTCCATTCACAAGGAAATTGCACGGCCTAAAGTGAAATGTGTTTGCCACTTGGTGTAGAGAGTGTGAATTGGACCCAGTTAACTAGCCGGTAGCTTACGTAGAGTCCCTCCAAGATCGCTTCTCTGCTGGTTTTACCCTGTCCATACTTAATGTGTACGTGGCTGCAATTACGGCTTTCCACGCTCATCTAA
Organism: Opsariichthys bidens; assembly: GCA_037194245.1. Classification (NCBI taxonomy): domain Eukaryota; kingdom Metazoa; phylum Chordata; class Actinopteri; order Cypriniformes; family Xenocyprididae; genus Opsariichthys; species Opsariichthys bidens. Next base: position 3,535,649 of record CM074290.1, on the reverse strand, counting down.
GTGATGGACCTCTGGGGAGGCACCAGCTGGTCGTACGGTTCCTCTGTGGTGCTTGGAGGATGAGGCCTACGACTCGTACCAAAGTCCTAAAATAAGATTTGGTGATGGTCCTTGAAAGATTGTCACTAGCACCCTTCGAACTGCTGGTGTCAGCATAAGATACTGGTACTCAAGTTGGCTTTTCTCCTGAGCAAACAATCAGCAACTGGATTATTCAGGATATTACTTTGATCTATCAGTTGCACGATTTTTCTGTCACCTTTGACCATGAGGCCTCATTCTATTAGAGGCATGGCATCCTCTAGAACAGAGGTCCCCAACCAACGGGTCATGACCCAGTTCCTACTAGAGGCATGGCATCCTCTAGAACAGAGGTCCCCAACCACCGGGTCACGACCCAGTTCCTACTAGAGGCATGGCATCCTCTAGAACAGAGGTCCCCAACCACCGGGTCACAACCCAGTTCCTACTAGAGGCATGGCATCCTCTACAACAGAGGTCCCCAACCACCGGGTCACGACCCAGTTCCTACTAGAGGCATGGCATCCTCTAGAACAGAGGTCCCTAACTACCGGGTCACGATCCAGTTCCTACTAGAGGCATGGTATCCTCTAGAACAGAGGTCCCCAACCACCGGGTCGCGACCTAGTTCCTACTAGAGGCATGGCATCCTCTAGAACAGAGGTCCCCAACCACCGGGTCGCGACCCAGTTCCTACTAGAGGCATAGTATCCTCTAGAACAGAGGTCCCCAACCACCGGGTCATGACCCAGTTCCTACTAGAGGCATAGTATCCTCTAGAACAGAGGTCCCCAAACCACCGGGTCATGACCCAGTTCCTACTAGAGGCATGGCATCCTCTAGAACAGAGGTCCCCAACCACCGGGTTGCGACCCAGTACCGGGCCGTGAAAGAGTTGCCATATGCAATATATTCTGGTGGGAAAAATTTTCTAGGCTATATAGCTATGCCACTGTATTATTTATTTATTATGCATTTCCCTTTAAGAGTGACTATCCAAATTTACAAAGGCCGCAATTTCAGAAAACTTTGGTTGCACATGTTTTGTTAGTGTTTTGGTGAGTTGTAATGTACTATTTAGCTAGTTGTATGGTAGAGACTGACGGATCAGGTCTAATGTCCCGAATCCATTGTGGAAACAAATCATCTTCACCAGAATCAAGGATCTCTCAAAAAACACGTCTGGAGGAGGAGAGAAGTGAACCAAGATGGTCCTCACTGTAGAACAGGGAGATCTAGGGGGCGAGGTTGGATCCAGATCCAACTCCTCCCACTTTATATATGAGAAGCATCTCGCTGCAACCTGCGGTGGGTATCCGAGTGTGACATCAGAAGCCAGGTCAATGCTGCCCTGCAGCTGATTCTTAAGATTTTATTGTTCATGTCAATCACAGAATTGATTGCCTACATCAAACACTGATCACTAAATCTACCCGTCTCCCCCGGATCTGGATCTACCCCTGGATCTCGGGTACTGCAGTGAGGAGCTACTAAGTGAACCTCCAACACTGTGGCTGCGTTTGAAATGGCACTTTAACTTCCTAGATAGTTTGGTGACATTGATACAATGTTGAGTCAGGGACCAGTAGAGAGAGTGAGAGCGATTAACACCAAATTTAACACACCTACTCCCCATTCACACCCGAGACCTTGTAACACTAATGAGTCACTTGAGACCGGGGAGAGAAAATGGTTAATTGGGCCCAATTTGGACTCACTTTAGTGGCCAGCAGTTGAAACATCGATGTGTGTTGAGCGTGTTGAATGTGTTATTTTTAGTAGACAACAAATTTACACTGTTATACAAATTGTACTGCTTTGTAGAGGGTACAATTGTAGCAAAGTGTAATTTCTTCAGTGTTGTCACATGAAAAGATTAAATAATATATTTTAAAAAACTCACTTCTGTGAGATATCTGTGTATATCTGAGCAAATGATCTCAGTGAAATGGCATTGGACATTGCCTTGCCCAAACTTCTCTCCTCACTCATCAACACCCTACATGTGATGCATCTTAGGAATTGATAGGTTTTTTTTTTTTTTTTTTTTTTTTTCATGTCCGGCATTATTTTAAATGTCTCAGTGCGAAAGGCCTGTAATTTCATCCATTTATTTAAACAAGCATTTTACACATAATACACACAAACATTATACAAATTATACAATAATAATCATGATATGGGCTCTACAAGTTTTACACAAAGTGAAGTTATTAAACGTAATTTCGGGAGGAGAACGCCCATCTAATCTTCCAATTAATACAAGGTATAAAACCAGCATCTTGCCTCCTTCCTGTAGTTAGTTCTTTCAGCATCCCTCCTCCTCCCCTTCTCCTTTTTTTTGAACAATTTTGTCTGTTATGGGGGGTAATCTGAGCTCGAGTAGAATATTCTCTCTGAGCCCCTCAATAGCAGACAGCAAGCCAAATATGTTTACCACTTATGCTAAGATTATATGGCCACAATTTATCACAGTACCACAGCAATTCTATAAATCAAACAACAGACAAGATGCGAATTCCAAAGAAATGTTATTTTAATTTTTTTATACAAGCAACTTTTTTCAACAACTTGTTTCTCTTTTATATTATAGCTACGTAAATCCATTTATATAATCTTTTCCCTCTAAAAATTTTTGTGGAAAGAAAATGGATTAAAAAAAGATGTCTTCAATATGGAATGATATTTATGGATGTCATTCATAAACTTTACAAGGAGAATTCAGGGCTAGCCAGCGACAGTTTCTTCTTATGTACTGACCGCAATCATTGGCTAAGGTGCACAGATGGCGATACCCATTTTGGCCAGATCTGCTCTGACAATTTCATACCGCCTTTTCCATTCCTCTCGTGACAGTGCAGATGGGTTGCACTCCAGGAACTTGTATGCATCCTTATTCTGCAAGCTGAAGCTCTTCTTTGCCTTCAGACAGGATTCGCCAAAGGCCTTCCAATGCTGAAAGATTTGAGATCCAAAATGAATCACAACACAAAAAATGCAATGAAATGAACTGCCATAAAATGTGTAAGTTACCTGTTGTGCTAAATCAAAATGTGTCAGAACAATCTGCTTCAGCTCATCCTCCTCAGTGACGTGTTCATTAACAAAGGTCTCGCATTTGAGAGATTCCAGAAACACTAGCACTGATTTCCAGAACAGATTGTGCTTAAGCAGAGTTTGTTGGATTTCATAAAGGCACTTCTGGACATCGCTCAGATGGGCAGCGTCAGGTATTGAACCTTGAGGAACAATATGAAGCAGACATTAATTATGAGAGGTTTTTCATGAGCACACAGAGATCTTGAATGAGTCTCACCCTTTTCTGTCTTCATGTTTGCCAAGTTCAGCTGAACATCATTCAGCCTGACTTGGATACTTTGTTCCCGGCTTTTCAGGTTTGACTTCTGAGCAGAGAGTTGAGCTTTTTCATTGGCGAGAGCCTGGTTTGACGCAGGTTTAGATCCAAAAATGGATTTAAGAACGGATCCAATAAATGGTACAATGGCAGAGAAGAAACTGAAACCCAACATTCTCCTAGAAGCTAATCTGCCATGGCATCGGTTTATCTTTGCCTCAATTTGTCCAATTTCCTCCAAGGTTTTCCTCAGTTCCATCTGAAGATCTCTCACCACCTTCTCTAGAGCCTCTATCTCCTTAGTAGCTTGTGCAGTTTTTTTGTCTGTCTCAGCCTTTTCAAGAAACACATCACTGGTGCAGGAAGCCACACTGCGGTTGTGTGTCTCGTATCTGACGAGAACAGATTTCAGATGAACATCAGTTCAATCACAGTACACTTGGTTCTGTATGGGTTCATGCATTACAATGCTTTTGACAAAGTAACACAAAATTTTACCTGTCCACCATCTGTTCCACTCTGTTAACAATTTCGGCGATCCATTCTTTTGCTTTTTCCAAACACATTGTAGACTGAATATTTTCATTTTTTTCAATAGCGACTTTCAGTTGAGGGAACAGTGAGTAAACCATGTGGTCACTTGTGTGCACACACTAAAAGACAGCAAGAATTCAGCCAATTTATATAAATAATTTTATATTAGATAACTAAGTTTCATGTCTATTGTAGGTATGAAATTATTAATGAATTGTGCTAAATTTTGCCAAATTATGAGGGTGGTTGGAGGAATCCATCCAAATATTTACAAAATATTAATTTATCAACACAACCGGAGAGTTTTAGCATTTACTGAGAAATGTACTGTACTGTCTATCACCAGTCAAATGCATCAAATACAACAATAATGTGCACCAGTATGTCAAACATTTGTCATCAATATAACTATCATTCACCACAGAAAGTCTAACAAAGTTGAAAAAAAAACTATATTATTTATAACGATTGTATATAACGATATTATTTTGCATATCAGACATGTTAAATTCAATAGATTTAAATTACAATTAAAATCAAAAGCATCATTACAAGCTACATTCACAACATTAATTTCAATGCATTTCAATTCTATTTGAAATTCTTCTTGTTTTTTTTTTAAGATTAAGATTCAATAAAAATTGATCCTTGATTCCTACTGTTAAAAATATTATCTTATTTTAATATGCCTCTTTAGTTTGACTTCAATAAGAGAAAATTCAGAAGAACATAGACTTTACCTCCTGCAGAAGAACTACAGCGGAGTCAAAAAGTTGCAGGGTTTCAATAGCGCAGTCGCTGAGAACTTTCTGCAACTTGGGGAACTTAGCCAAACAGAGATGGGAGAGATTGTAGAGCAAAGCCATACGATCAGCTGGTGGAAGAAGCTCGTCAAAGAAGCTGAGGTGATTTTCCGCCATTGCTTCTGTAGAATTACAAATATAATAGTTACTATATGATGGTTGAGTTACCTGTGAGAGCAATGAACCTCTAAGAAATGTTTAGAGGTGGTATCACCATAGGGAATTTATACTCTTTGCCGCCTCCTTAAAAATGTTTGGAATGAAGAACAGAAGGTGTAACCTTTGCGGGATTACCAGGCGTCCTTAAAGGAACGGTTCACCAATAAATAAATAGATTAAATCTGTTGTATCTACCTATCTATCTGTCTGTCAGAAACCTGCTTGAGTGTTCTTTAGAAATATAACAATTTGATTTTTCTCTGCCAGCGGTTCCTGTATGAGCCTGTTGATGACACATTGATTTATCTTCTGCTCTTTAAAAAAAAAAAAAAAAAAAAAAAAAAACCTCAGAATTTCACAACTGCAGAAACCTGTCTTTTTTAGGCTAAGTCAGTGGTTCCCAAACCTTTTGTGCCTGGCCCCCCTTTTTCAAGCCCCCAAAAATATTCACACACACACATAAAAACACTCTCAGACATGACCTTACTTGCAAAGAAAAAACTATTCTAGTTGGTGGAGTGCACATGAATATTCATGATATCTCCCCTATTTTGGGTGTGTAATTTTGAAAAAGTAATGAAGTTTCAGTGTTAGGCATTAACTACAACAATTCACATTTTCAAAACAATATATAGTTTGTGTTATATGATAAATCATCAGAGCTGTTTTGCCTGATTGATTAGAGGCATTCAGATGAATAGGTTAAGACAGCAGAGCAAACAATGTGTGAGTAACCATGCCAGCCTAGGCTAATACAGCTTTTTAAGGAATCTTGTTTCCGCCACTAAATAAATAATAAAAGTGGTAATTACAACTTTTTCCCTCTTCTTCAACTTCTTTTCTCAGAATTGTGTGATATAAGGAATATGACAGAATTGCCTAATATAAATTCACAATTGCTTGTTTATAAAGTAAGAATTGTGAGTCACGATTGTCAGGTGAAATGCCCATGATCACCACTAGAGGGCACTTCACCATGAACTACTTTTCACTCACTCACACTCACATTCAGTCAGACGGACTACATTTCCCATGAGCCCCTCACCCAGTCACTGATCACCCCGCCAGCTGTAGCACGTTACCTTAGTACTAATTACAATCACACCACTACTCACACACACACACACCGCAAAGTATTGTTAATGCTGGTATTACAATTCTGAGCGTATTTTCCCTGTCTTGTTTTCCTGTTTCCTGATCCTGAGCATTGGGATTACCATTAACAGATTTTCTAAACTCTATTGGAGTTAGACAACACGTGTCAGGACCCGCTCATTGTCGTAATCATACTCTAGATCTTATATTGTCACATGGAATCAATATTGATGCCGTTGAAATTCTGCAGCAGAGCAATGGCGTCTCAGATCATTTTCAAGTCTCATGCGTGCTACATTTAACCAAGGCTGCAAAACAGTCTCTCTGCCACAAATATGTTAGAACTATCACTTCTACCAAGAAAGATTGCTTTATAAATAATCTTCCTGATCAGTTTCATCATCTTAGCAAACCAGACAGCTTAGAAGAACTCGAGGTTGCAACAGAAACTATTGACGCTCTCTTTTCCAACACTATAAACTCTGATGCTCCTTTGCACTTAAAAAAGATTAAGTATATTAGTCCAACGCCATGGTATAACGAGCACACTCGGGCCCTTAAGAGAGCAGCTAGAAAAATGGAGTGCAGCTGGAAGAAATAAAAACTAGAAGTTTCTCGTATTTCATGGAGAGAGAAAATGATAGAGTACAGAAAGGCCTTAAAAACCACTAGATCTGCTTATTTTTCAAATCTTTTAGAAGAAAATAAACACAACCCTAAGTACTTATTTAATACGGTGGCTAAATTAATGAGAAATACAGCCTCAACTTCTGATGTTTCCAAACAGCACAGCAGCAATGACTTCATGAACTGTGTCTCTTAGACACCTATAAAAAGAGATGCTTCCAGAGGTCATAGATCCTCTTCTTAAGATCATTAATTCATCTTTTTCTATTTCTATATAAAGAATAATATTATCAGTGTTTTACATTTGGTTTTACGTCTCTAGGTCAAATGTTTATTGAGTTCAATAAAATTTAAATATTACATAGGTTAGGGTAAGGTTAGGCTATAATAGTAATTGTAATTGTTATAATTGTAATGGTAATTGTATAACAACAAAAAAACAAACAAATAGAATATAAACTCCACAAACAGACCCTTGTGTCATGAAAGGGATATTTCCATGAGATTTTTCATGATATTTTCATGATTTTCAACATTTCACATTTGGTGTGATGTCATAATGATGTCATAATCATGACATATGATTTACATAGAAATATGAAAAACATAAAATTCCACTTTGTGATAAGCACATAAAACCTATTCATGCATTTCCAAGTTGGTTTGCTTGAGTAAGTGTAATGGAGGCCAGCTAGTAGTTGCTGTGCGAGTAAACCTCACTCCTCTGACCTCAAGGGGTTGCAGCCTTTAGCCTCCTTGTTAGAGTGTCCGACTTTCATGCTGGAAGACATAGGTTCGAGGCCCGCTTGGAGCGGGTCGAGTAGGACCCAGGTAAAGGGGTTACATTGGTGCCATGACCCGGATGGGAGTGAGGTTTAGATTAAAACTGTTGTATCTACCTATCTATCTGTCTGTCAGAAACCTGCTTGAGTGTTCTTTAGAAATATAACAATTTGGTTCTCTGCCAGCGGTTCCTGTATGAGCCTGTTGATGACACATTGATTTATCTTCTGCTCTTTAAAAAAAAAACCAAAAAAAAAAAACCTGCAGAACAACTGCAGAAACCTGTCTTTTTTAGGCTAAGTCAGTGGTTCCCAAACCTTTTGTGCCTGGCCCCCCTTTTTCAAGCCCCCAAAAATATTCACACACACACATAAAAACACTCTCAGACATGACCTTACTTGCAAAGAAAAAACTATTCTAGTTGGTGGAGTGCACATGAATATTCATGATATCTCCCCTATTTTGGGTGTGTAATTTTAAAAAAGTAATGAAGTTTCAGTGTTAGGCATTAACTACAACAATTCACATTTTCAAAACAATATATAGTTTGTGTTATATGATAAATCATCAGAGCTGTTTTGCCTGATTGATTAGAGGCATTCAGATGAATAGGTTAAGACAGCAGAGCAAACAATGTGTGAGTAACCATGCCAGTCTAGGCTAATACAGCTTTTTATGGTTTAGGGGGGTGAGTGTAACATAGGCCAGCTAGTAGTTGCTGTGCGAGTAAACCTCACTCCTCTGACCTCAACAGACGCTCTAGCGGCAGACGCTTTAGCCTCCTTGTTAGAGCGTTTGATTCCCATGCCGAAAGATCCTAGTTCAAAGCCTGCTCAGAGCGGGTTGAGTAGGACCCAGGTAGAGGGGTTACATATACATATGTGATAAAAAACAGTCATTGTAGTAAATCTGACAGACAAACCTTTTAGCCAATGCCAAGACGATTCCAACAATGTGTGTTCTGTTTACCTTCTGCTTGTACAAAATAGTACAAACTACCACCTACTGGCGGTTTTCATTTAATATTTAAGTGTCACTTCGTTTTTAACATCATTGCATATTTCTCTATTTAGCATTCTTTTTAAAACATAATTGATTTAATAAACTAAGGTATTCATAAAGGACAAATGCAATGGAATATCAATTTAATGGGGCAAATGTTGTCCCTTGTGGAAAAGGTCCTAGTGGAAGAGAAAGAGGTTAAATTCCTCAGGGGGTACTCACTCAAAAAAGTTTGGGAGCCACTGCCGTAAACCAAAACAAATCCTAACCCTACAGGAAGTACATGCAGTTACTTAATATTACTCAGTACTTAAATGTATAATTACAGTGTAACAAAAACCCCTTTAAATAAAGTGTAACCAAAAGATGTTATGCAAAAAGAAAATAACATTTCCAATCCACTTAACTTCAGCTTGTCTAACTTTTTTATTTCTGAATAAAGCTCAATTTGCCTGTTTTCAAATGATACTTCTCCCTGCCTGTTTTCCATGTCTCCATTGTTGTTTGTACACCTCATGTTTCCCTCCCACTAGGTTCACTTGTTTGTTACCCCTGGACCGTTACTGGACCACACACCCTTGTCACCTCATTACCTTGTTAAGCTCTGCCTATATAATCCTGGTTCACTCATCCATTCCCTGTGAAGTCTTGTCTAGTGTAACAACTGCAATTCTGAGCATTCTAGTATACTATTCCTGTGTTCTTGGGTTTTCACCTGTTTCCCAGATTACCCAGTGTGTTGCTGTCTTGTTGTTTGCTTCCTTCATGTTGATTGTGGATTACCCTTTAATAAACTGCAGTTGGATCCTAAACCATTCGTCTTTCAGAGTGGCACATAACTCTACCAGAACTATGATACTCCAAATGATTTAGGATAGACTGTGAGGCAGAAGCAGAGGCGTTGGAATCCATTTGCGGAAGTTTATTAATAGTAATCGAGGAACACGTAAATGGGCAAACAGGCAAGGGTCATACACAAGATGGCAGTCCACACAGGCAACAAACAGAAGGGTAATCCAAAAGACGAAGGTCGGTAGGCAGGATTAAAGTCCAAATACATATAGCGGTCCAAATCAGCAAACAAACGCAAGGGGCAATCCAATAGGCGGTCAAACGGGTAAAGCAGGCAAGGTCGTGATCAAAAGTAGCAGGCAAGACAACAAGAGTAACGCTCGGTAAGGCAGTGGAACTGGCAATACTTCGCAATGGGCAAATGCACACGTTCAGACTAAATAGGCCCAAACAGGAAGTCCCAGGTGGCAGCAGAGGGAGCGGAAGGAGTTAGTATTCGGGAGAGGGCTCCCTCTGCTGGCGCGGCGTTACATAGACAACCATTCGAGTTCAAGCATGTTATTTTCCTGTTTGGGGATCAAAAGGGGGGAGTGCATCAAGAGGTTAAATAATTTAAAAAATAAATAATAATAATAATAATTGGATAATTGTCTTGGTCTTAATTTAACCATGACCACACCAAGAAATGTGGTATGTAACACATACACAAGTTTATTGGGGGTCTTGGTGGGATCATACCAGCACCTAAAACAACACATGTTGGTCCACTAGCATTCCATGCTGGGAGATTTAACATCCTTTGCTTTTCCACTGCAGTTTTCAGACTGCAGTTACACCTTTTCCATTAACGGACAACATTTGGTCCCTTGAATCGATTTTTTTTTTTACCTATATAAATACCTTTTTATAAAATAAATAATAAAATCAATATATAATGATGATAAAAACAAAGTGATACTTTTAAATATTACATTAAAACCGTAAGTCACTTAAATTTATTTCTGATGTAACTGCATGAAATACTGTGTAGACTATACTACAATTCTATATAAAACAATAGTTTCAAATTCAAACATCAGCATCAAAATTCTATGTTAAAATGTACGTTTTTTAATGTAACCATCTCCCTTTACCCAGTTCAAGAATAATTTATGCAATTTCGTATCTGTCCTTGTATTACTCAACTGGTCGAAATTGATTTGGGATTTAGAGAGTAATTAGTAATAAGTAATCCAATACATTTTAGAGAGAGTAATCTAATTACACTGCTAGTAATTATTAGCCAGCCTTGCTAAAAAAACTAAACTATCAATCAGATGACAGAAGGCGTATAAGATTGTGTACAACCGTCTTTTCAGCAAACTTTTGATTTAGAGGCCTTGGAAATGTGATTATCAAATAGGATACAGCTTTATAGTGTTAAAACATGGAGAAGGAAACTCTTAAGAGTGCTAGAAAAAGTTACTCTAATTAAAGTGATTGATTACACCAAATTACCTCTTGACAGGAATCATTCCCACATCTGTGAACAGAATGTCACAATGAGAATAATCAAAACCCCATCAATAAATAGTGAATAAATAATATATTTAGCTAGTGGCAATCCCAATAATGAACTCTTCCTCATTAATTGCTCAACTGTTAAATCAATCACTATTGAACTGAGTGAATCATTATTACTGACAGCTAAATCAATAAATTAATCCCCGTAGAAATAGATGCAATAAATTTTGTACTCTAATTAATAAGGTCAGTTTAACAGATGATGATATAGAAATGAAAAATCTTACGGCGGACTTTCAGAGACACGGTCTTCTTGGTTTTGATGAGGTTGATAAACTCCTCATGAATACAGGAGGAGATGGAGTAGCCATTAATATGCACAATCTCATCGCCAACCTGAAGAGACGGCAAATGACATTGATATTGCTTTGAAACACACACATAAAAACCCATTTTAATTAGACCAGAATATTTTTTAGAAATTTCAAGTCTCTGTCATAACAAAGGTAGCAAAGTTTGCACTATAAACGCTTGGTCTGCATTTGAATTCCATATTGGACACATTCTTTGAGTTTTTTCTGCAGGACAAACATTTAATCAAGGAGATTGCAGTAGAGGACAACAACTGTTTGGAAAGAACATGGAAAGAATTTAAGAAGCTTTGTTGCTCTCTCTAGTGGAGAGAAGATGCACTGATCATGACGGTTTCACATGTCTTCTGTGCAGCGCGTGTGAAATACACACATTTGAAAGGTTAACATTTTCTGTTGTCAGATATTTAATATCGGGTAAGAGAATGTATGCACAGAGTCCAGATATGTTCAATGTGCTCATACATGGGCAATTATGTACTGAAAAAAGCAGTAATATATATTTTAATAATTATATCAAAATTATTATAATAATATTATAATTTTAACAAAATAAGAGAGATTATATAAGATGCATGTAATTTTTTTGACCAAGGTATTTTACATAAAAGATGTTTACATATATACATTCTTTTTCATTCATTCATGTATATTCATATGAATATTCAATGAATATTCATTCATTCCACACAGACTGATATATTTCAAATGTTTATTTCTTTTAATTTTGATGATTATAACTGACAACTAGGGAAAATCTCAAATTCAGTACCTCAGAAAATTAGAATATTGTGGAAAGGTGCCACACTCTAATCAGCTAATGAACTCAAAACACCTGCAAAGTCCTTTAAATGGTCTCTCAGTCTTGTTCTGTAGGCTCCACAATCGTGGGGAGACTGCTGACTTGACAGTTGTCCAGAAGACGAACATTGACACCTTGCACAAGGAGGGCAAGACACAAAAGGTGGTCCATGTGCATACAGGTGCATCCATGCAGGAGCTGGATGCCATGGAGCAGGTGTGGCTGAGGTGGCACCTATATGCCTCTCCCGATCGCTCTGCTCCCCAGCCTTTTGGCCGGCCTGGGTTTGGTTTGAGGACATCATCGCTCCTGGCAGTCCCCCGCTGGCAGATCCCCCTGAGGAGGGATCTACTTTCTCAGCTAGTGAGCACAATATTCCACCCTCACCCAGAGCTGTGGAAACTTTGTGGCCCCTGAGGGGGCCCAGTACCTAGACGCTGGTCTGTTGAAGTGGTAGAGACCATTCTCAGTTCCAGAGCTCCATTCACAAGGAAATTGCACGGCCTAAAGTGAAATGTGTTTGCCACTTGGTGTAGAGAGTGTGAATTGGACCCAGTTAACTAGCCGGTAGCTTACGTAGAGTCCCTCCAAGATCGCTTCTCTGCTGGTTTTACCCTGTCCATACTTAATGTGTACGTGGCTGCAATTACGGCTTTCCACGCTCATCTAAGTGATGGACCTCTGGGGAGGCACCAGCTGGTCGTACGGTTCCTCTGTGGTGCTTGGAGGATGAGGCCTACGACTCGTACCAAAGTCCTAAAATGAGATTTGGTGATGGTCCTTGAAAGATTGTCACTAGCACCCTTCGAACTGCTGGTGTCAGCATAAGATACTGGTACTCAACTTGGCTTTTCTCCTGAGCAAACAATCAGCAACTGGATTATTCAGGATATTACTTTGATCTATCAGTTGCACGATTTTTCTGTCACCTTTGACCATGAGGCCGCATTCTACTAGAGGCATGGCATCCTCTAGAACAGAGGTCCCCAACCACCGGGTCGCGACCCAGTTCCTACTAGAGGCATGGCATCCTCTAGAACAGAGGTCCCCAACCACCGGGTTGCGACCCAGTTCCTACTAGAGGCATGATATCCTCTAGAACAGAGGTCCCCAACTACCGGGTCATGACCCAGTTCCTACTAGAGGCATGGCATCCTCTAGAACAGAGGTCCCCAACCACCACGTTGCGATCCAGTTCCTACTATAGGCATGGCATCCTCTAGAACAGAGGTCCCCAACCACCAGGTCACGACCCAGGTCCTACTAGAGGCATGGTATCTTCTAGAAAGGAGGTCTCCAACCACCGGATCGCGACCCAGTTCCTACTAGAGGCATGGTATCTTCTAGAAAAGAGGTCCCCAACCACCGGGTCGCGACCCAGTTCCTACTAGAGGCATGGCATCCTCTAGAACAGAGGTCCCCAACCACCGGGGCGCGACACAGTTCCTACTAGAGGCATGGCATCCTCTAGAACAGAGGTCCCCAACCACCGGGGCGCGACACAGTTCCTACTAGAGGCATAGTATCTTCTAGAACAGAGGTCCCCAACCACCGCTTTGCGACCCAGTACCGGGCCGTGAAAGAGTTGCTATATACAATATGTTCTGGTGGGAAAAAATTTCTAGGCTATATAGCTATGCCACTGTATTATTTATTTATTATGCATTTCCCCTTTAAGAGCGACTATCCAAATTTACAAAGGCCGCAATTTCAGAAAACTTTGGTTGTAGATGTTTTGTTAGTGTTTTGGTGAGTTTAGGGCCTTATAGATCAGTAGCAATACTTTATAATCAATACAGAACTTAAAATGTAGCCAGTGTGGAGATGATCAATGGTCCTCACTGTAGAACAGGGAGATCAAGGGGGCGAGGTTGGATCCAGATCCAACTCCTCCCACTTTATATATGAGAAGCATCTCGCTGCAACCTGCGGTGGGTATCCAAGTGTCACATCAGAAGCCAGGTCAATGCTGCCCTGCAGCCAATTCTTAAGATTTTATTGTTCATGTCAATCACAGAATTGATTGCCTACATCAAACACTGATCACTAAATCTACCCGTCTCCCCCCGGATCTGGATCTACCCCTGGATCTCGGGTACTGCAGTGAGGAGCTACTAAGTGAACCTCCAACACTGTGGCTGCGTTTGAAATGGCACTTTAACTTCCCAGATAGTTTGGTGACATTGATGCAATGTTGAGTCAGGGACCAGTAGAGAGAGTGAGAGTGATTAACACCAAATTTAACACACCTGCTCCCCATTCACACCCGAGACCTTGTAACACTAATGAGTCACTTGAGACCGGGGAGAGAAAATGGTTAATTGGGCCCAATTTGGACTCACTTTAGTGGCCAGCAGTTGAAACATCGATGTGTGTTGAGCGTGTTGAATGTGTTATTTTTAGTAGACAACAAATTTACACTGTTATACAAATTGTACTGCTTTGTAGAGGGTACAATTGTAGCAAAGTGTAATTTCTTCAGTGTTGTCCCATGAAAAGATTAAATAATATATTTAAAAAAAAAACTCACTTCTGTGAGATATCTGTGTATATCTGAGGATTGTATATCAATGATCTCAGTGAAATGGCATTGGACATTGCCTTGCCCAAACTTCTCTCCTCACTCATCAACACCCTCCATGTGATGTATCTTAGGAATTGATAGTTTTTTTTTTTTTTTTTTTCATTTTCATGTCTGGCATTATTTTAAATGTCTCAGTGCGAAAGGCCTGTAATTTCATCCATTTATTTAAACAAGCATTTTACACATAATACACACAAACATTATACAAATTATACAATAATAATCGTGATATGGGCTCTACAAGTTTTACACAAAGTGAAGTTATTAAACGTAATTTCGGGAGGAGAACGCCCATCTAATTAATCCTTCCAATTAATACAAGGTATAAAACCAGCATCTTGCCTCCTTTCTGTTGTTAGTTCTTTCAGCATCCCTCCTCCTCCCCTTCTCCTTTTTTGAACAATTTTGTCTGTTATGGGGGGTAATCGGAGCTCGAGTAGAATATTCTCTCTGAGCGCCTCAATAGCAGACAGCAAGCCAAATATGTTTACCACTTATGCTAAGATTATATAATTGTACCTGGATAATAAACTGGATGATCTCCGACTTCTCTGCTCAACTCAGAGGACTGTAAGGGATTGTTGTGTTTTTGTTTTTACGGAAACATGGCTCAACAACAGCGTTCCGGACCACGCCATCCAACTCGACCGGCTAACATGCCATCGAGCGGACAGAGTGCTCGTCGAGGGAGGTAAGACCCGCGGCGGCGGACTTTGTGTCTACACCAATGATGCGTGGTGTCGCGACACTGTTGTGGTCTGCAAACACTGCTCACCCCTGCTGGAGTTTATGACTGTTAAGTGCCGGCCGTTTTATCTACCGCGGGAATATACAGCTATTTTACTTGTTGCTGTATACATCCCCCCCAGCTCCAACAACAACAACAGGAGCGAGGCACTGAACAATCTTTACCAGCACATCAGTGAGCAGCAGACAGCCCAACCAGATGCTTTTCTCATCTTGGCTGGGGATTTCAATCATGCAGACTTTAAGAGTGTGTTTCCTAAAATCCACCAGCACATAGACTTCCCAACACGTGGAATCAACACCCTGGACTTTGTTTACACCACACAGAGAGGAGCTTACAAAGCCTTTCCCCTCCCCCACCTTGGTGCTTCAGATCACATCACTGTTATGCTAATGCCAGCATACAGACCTCTTGTGAAAGCCACCAAACCGGTCCGGAAACAAATTCAAGTCTGGCCAGAAGGGTCATCAGAGGCTCTTCAGGACTGCTTTGACACCACGGACTGGGACATGTTTAAACAGGCTGCAACATACCACAACAACACAGACCTCCAGGAGTACTCAGAGACTGTTACTTCCTACATCACCAAGTGTATTGAGGATGTGACAGTCACAAAGACCATCACCGTCTGGCCCAACCAAAAACCGTGGCTGACAGGAGAAGTCTACAGACTTCTGAAGATGCGCAACACTGCCTTCAGAGCTGGAGATGAGACGGGCCTGAGGACAGCTAGGGCCAACCTGTCACGCGGCATCAGGAAGGCTAAGAGGCAGTACTCCAGGAGGATAGCCCATCGTTTCAGCGACAGCAGAGACACCAGGAGCCTGTGGCAGGGGATTCAGACCCTCACGGACTACAAACCCCTGCACGGACCTGTGACAGCACCACCCCCCTGCTAAATGAGCTGAACACCTTCTTCGCTCGCTTTGAGGCACACAACAGCACCACTGCACAGAAGACTCCGCCTCCCACCGACGACCAGATGTTGACACTGTCCACGGGCAGCGTGAGAAGATCCCTCAGCAGGGTCAACGCACGCAAAGCTCCAGGTCCTGACAACATTCCTGGACGTGTACTGAGAGACTGTGCAGCGGAACTCACTGATGTCTTCACAGACATCTTCAACACTTCACTGAGACAAGCTGTTGTCCCCACATGCCTCAAAACAACCATCATCATTCCAGTCCCTAAGAATTCATCTCCTTCCTGCCTCAACGACTACCGCCCAGTGGCACTTACTCCCATCCTCATGAAGTGCTTCGAGCGGCTAGTCATGCACCACATCAAGTCTGTCCTCCCCCCCTCCCTGGACCCCTACCAGTTTGCATATCGGTCAAACCGCTCGACCGATGACGCCATCGCCACTACTGTCCATTCTGCACTCACGCATCTGGACAAAAAGGACACTTATGTCAGAATGCTGTTCATAGATTTTAGTTCAGCATTCAACACAATCATCCCTCAACAGCTCACCCTAAAACTGTCTCAGCTGGGACTCAACACATCGCTGTGCAACTGGCTGCTGGACTTCCTGACTGGGAGACCTCAGGCAGTACGGGTCGGCGGTAACACATCCAACACCATCATTATGAACACTGGAGCCCCTCAAGGATGTGTGTTGAGTCCCCTCCTCTTCACGCTGCTGACCCATGACTGCACACCGACACTCAACAATAACCTCTTCATCAAATTTGCGGATGACACGACTGTAGTGGGTCTCATAAACAACGGCAATGAGGCAAACTACAGGAGCGAGGTGAGCCGCCTGGCCAGTTGGTGCGGTGACAACAATCTCTCTCTGAATGTGGAGAAGACGAAAGAGATTGTTGTTGATTTCAGGAGAACGCACACTCAGCATGCTCCTCTGTCCATCAACGGTGTGACCGTGGAGAGAGTGAGAAGCACCAAATTCCTGGGTGTGCACATCACTGAAGATCTCTCCTGGACCAACAACACCACAGCACTGACCAAGAAAGCACACCAGCGGCTCTACTTTCTCCGCAAACTGAGAAGAGCCAGAGCCCCAGCCCCCATCATGCGCACCTTCTACAGAGGCACCATCGAGAGCATCCTGACCAGCTGCATCACTGTGTGGTATGGCGCCTGCAACGCGTCCTGCCGAAAGTCACTTCAGCGCATAGTGAGAGCAGCTGAGAAGATCGTTGGTGTCTCTCTCCCCTCCCTCCAGGTCATCTATGACACCCGCCTCACCCGCAAAGCCCTCAACATTGCTGGTGACCCCACCCACCCGTCACACAGCCTCTTCAGTTTGCTGCCATCAGGGAGGAGACTGCGCAGTCTCCAAGCAAGGACCAGCAGACTGAGGGACAGCTTCGTTCACCAAGCTGTCAGGGCCCTGAACTCCCTCCCGTCTCTTCCCCCTCTCCCCTCTTCTGCCCCACGCACATGACCTCTGTGACCCCCCCCATACATCTACCTCATATCACGCACTGATATCATCATCACAACATATCACTGCTCTTAAAATTGCACTACCAGTTGATTTGCACTATATCGTACAATGCCACTTTACTTATTTATTTATTGTTGTGTTCATTGATATTGTTACGTTGTTATGTTTTATGTTGTGTTTGTACTGTTGTGTTACCTGTAATCAACGAGGGTCTGAGAGTAACGGAATTTCAATTCTCTGTATGTACGTGCTGTGCTATATAGTAGAATTGACAATAAAGCTGACTTTGACTTTGACTTTGACTGATATGGCCACAATTGTCACACCCATGAACTGTCTTGTTTAGTTCTGTCATGTCTAGTGATGTCATTCTGTTCATTTGCCCTCCGTGTGTTTACCTGTTTAGTTAATTACCCGCACCTGTTTCTGTTCACCTTGATTAGTTTGTCCCTCGTTATCTCCCGTATATATTCTCCCAGTTATGTTCAGTCCTTGTTGGTTCTCGTCATTGTTAACGTCTTTGTATGCTGTGTGTGTTCCTGCCCGTCTGATGTCACCTTGCCCTTTAAGAATTAAAAACCCGTTTATATATCTCTTCGTTTTGTCGTCCTGTTTGCCTGCACAACAGCCTGACAGAAGAACCGACCCACTATTTGTGAAGTTTTTTGCAGCGTTTCCTCCGTTTGTTTTGTAGTTTTTTAGTTTTGTTTTTGTTTGTTGCGTTTTCCCCGTCTTTCATGGATCTACCCGGTTTTCGTCTGCAGCTTTTGGAGCAGGGGGAACAAACATTGGAGGACCATACGCGGACCTTCCTGGACATTGCACCGTTCACACACTACCCGGACAACTGCCTCTGCTCGTTCTACCAGGCGAGCTTGAATGCCGCATGCAGAGCGCAGTTGTCCGGAGAGGGTCCGCGTATGGATTTCGCTGCCTTTGTGGAGTGGGTGCTGGCGAGCCTCAACTCGTCATTCACCGTCTGCCTGGGAGAAAATCCCGCCAGCCCCGCTCCGGACCCAGAGCGAGACCAGCCACCATCTCGCAGCACGGAACGCCCGCACGAGCCATCGCTGAGTGGAGCGACAGAGCCAAGGCCCGCCACGATGTCAGACCAAGGAAGTGAGTGTGACCAAGTGCGTGAGCCGGCTACAGCGCTCGTGAGGGAGCCTGCGGTGGAGAACGAGGGCCAGGAGGAAGGCCCCGCCCACTGCACCGCCGCTGAGGGTGAGCATGGGCTTTGCTCAGAGGACTATTTATTAATTTCTATGTATCCGGAATCATCTGTCTGTCCCGAGTCAATTGAATCATCTGCCTGTCCCGAGTCAATTGAATCATCTGCCTGTCCCGAGTCATTGGAATCATCTGCCTGTCCCGAATCTTCTGAGTCGTCTGCCTGTCCCGAATCTTCTGAGTCGTCTGCCTGTCCCGAATCTTCTGAGTCGTCTGCCTGTCCCGAATCTTCTGAGTCGTCTGCCTGCCCTGAACCATCCGTCTGTCTGGAACGGTCTGTCTGCCCTGATCTGTCTGTGTGCCCTGAATTCCCACCCAGCCTCCCTCTCCCACCTCCTCTCATCCATCTCCGCTGCATCGTGCCAGCCCCTCTGCTCACCCTCTACCCACCATCTGCGGCGTGAGTGTGCAGTGGGCCTGCCCATCTGCAGCTCCATTGGGGATGGTGGATCCCAAGTCTCCGCCTTCCACCTCCTCGACCTGGACTCCTCCTTGTCCCGTCGGCCCGCCAGCCCCTCGGTGGCTCCAACCTCCCTCGTCTCCACCGTGGCCCCTCAGTCCACCAGCTACGCCGGGCTCCCTCATCCCTCCGGCTGCGCCTTGGTCGCTCGTCGACCTTCCCTCGCCGCTGGACTACACTCCTCTGTCTGCGCCTCGTCCTTCCGTCCCTCTGGCTCCGTTGGCTTCCTCACTCCCTCCGACGTCCCCTTGGTCCTCTGTCGCTCCGGCTCCACCGCGGCCTTCGGGATCCCCGCCTGCACCTCGGTCGCTGGAGCCACCAGCGGCGCCGCGTCCAGCCGGATCCTCAGTGGCGCCTGGGCTCGTCGGCGTTCCAGCTACGCCCTGGTCTCCCCTGCCACCTGCTCTGCCGCAGTCAGTCGCCGCCCTGGTGTCGCCAGCCCTTCCTCCTGCATGGCTGCTCCCTCCAGTGGCTCCACCATGGGCGGTGGGCGTGACTGCGGCCTGGGTCCAAGCCACCTCCTCCTGCTCCAAGTCCCATCTGTCTCCGCCCTGGCTCCTCCCACCATCTACTCCTCCCTGGTTCATCCTTTCGTCTGCCACGTTGTCTGCCTGTCGTCCTGTCTGCCCGTCTCCTCGTCCTCCACCTGAGCCCCCTCCCTCCCTCCGCAGTTGGTCCATCTACGGCGCGAGGACGCGCCTTCCGGGGAGGGGGTGTACTGTCACACCCATGAACTGTCTTGTTTAGTTCTGTCATGTCTAGTGATGTCATTCTGTTCATTTGCCCTCTGTGTGTTTACCTGTTTAGTTAATTACCTGCACCTGTTTCTGTTCACCTTGATTAGTTTGTCCCTCGTTATCTCCCATATATATTCTCCCAGTTATGTTCAGTCCTTGTCGGTTCTCGTCATTGTTAACGTCTTTGTATGCTGTGTGTGTTCCTGCCCGTCTGATGTCACCTTGCCCTTTAAGAATTAAAAACCCGTTTATATATCTCTTCGTTTTGTCGTCCTGTTTGCCTGCACAACAGCCTGACAACAATTTATCACAGTACCACAGCAATTCTATAAATCAAACAACAGACAAGATGCGAATTCCAAAGAAATGTTATTTTAATTTTTTTATACAAGCAACTTTTTTCACCAACTTGTTTCTCTTTTATATTATAGCTACGTAAATCCATTTATATAATCTTTTCCCTCTAAAAATTTTAGTGGAAAGAAAATGGATTAAAAAAAGATGTCTTCAATATGGAATGATATTTATGGATGTCATTCATAAACTTTACAAGGAGAATTCAGGGCTAGCCAGCGACAGTTTCTTCTTATGTACTGACCGCCATCATTGGCTAAGGTGCACAGACAGCGATACCCATTTTGGCCAGATCTGCTCTGACAATTTCATACCGCCTTTTCCATTCCTCTCGTGACAGTGCAGATGGGTTGAACTCCAGGAACTTGTATGCATCCTTATTCTGCAAGCTGAAGCTCTTCTTTGCCTTCAGACAGGATTCGCCAAAGGCCTTCCAATGCTGAAAGATTTGAGATCCAAAATGAATCACAACACAAAAAATGCAATGAAATGAACTGCCATAAAATGTGTAAGTTACCTGTTGTGCTAAATCAATATGTGTCAGAACAATCTGCTTCAGCTCATCCTCCTCAGTGACGTGTTCATTAACAAAGGTCTCGCATTTGAGAGATTCCAGAAACACTAGCACTGATTTCCAGAACAGATTGTGCTTAAGCAGAGTTTGTTGGATTTCATGAAGGCACTTCTGGACATCGCTCAGATGGGCAGCGTCAGGTATTGAACCTTGAGGAACAATATGAAGCAGACATTAATTATGAGAGGTTTTTCATGAGCACACAGAGATCTTGAATGAGTCTCACCCTTTTCTGTCTTCATGTTTGCCAAGTTCAGCTGAACATCATTCAGCCTGACTTGGATACTTTGTTCCCGGCTTTTCAGGTTTGACTTCTGAGCAGAGAGTTGAGCTTTTTCATTGGCAAGAGCCTGGTTTGACGCAGGTTTAGATCCAAAAATGGATTTAAGAACGGATCCAATAAATGGTACAATGGCAGAGAAGAAACTGAAACCAAACATTCTCCTAGAAGCTAATCTGCCATGACATCGGTTTATCTTTGCCTCAATTTGTCCAATTTCCTCTAAGGTTTTCCTCAGTTCCATCTGAAGATCTCTCACCACCTTCTCTAGAGCCTCTATCTCCTTAGTAGCTTGTGCAGTTTTTTTGTCTGTCTCAGCCTTTTCAAGAAACACATCACTGGTGCAGGAAGCCACACTGCGGTTGTGTGTCTCGTATCTGACGAGAATAGATTTCGGATGAACATCAGTTCAATCACGGTACACTTGGTTCTGTATGGGTTCATGTATTACAATGCTTTTGACAAAGTAACACAAAATTTTACCTGTCCACCATCTGTTCCACTCTGTTAACAATTTCTGCGATCCATTCTTTTGCTTTTTCCAAACACATTGTAGACTGAATGTTTTCATTTTTTTCAATAGCGACTTTCAGTCGAGGGAACAGTGAGGAAACCATTTGGTCACTTGTTTCCACACACTAAAAGACAGCAAGAATTCAGCCAATTTATATAAATAATTTTATATTAGATAACTAAGTTTCATGTCTATTGTAGGTATGAAATTAATAACGAATTGTGCTAAATTTTGCCAAATTATGAGGGTAGTAGGGGGAATCCATCCAAATATTTACAAAATATTAATTTATCAACACAACCGGAGAGTTTTAGCATTTACTGAGAAATGTACTGTACTGTCTATCACCAGTCAAATGCTTCAAATACAACAATAATGTGCACCAGTATGTCAAACATTTGTCATCAATATAACTATCATTCACCACAGAAAGTCTAACAAAGATGAATAAAAAAACTATATTATTTATAACGATTGCATATAACGATATTATTTTGCATATCAGACATGTTAAATTCAATAGATTTTCATTACAATTAAAATCAAAAGCATCATTACAAGCTACATTCACAACATTAATTTCAATGCATTTCAATTCTATTTGAAATTCTTCTTGTTTTTTTTTTTAAAATTAAGATTCAATAAAAATTGATCCTCGATTTCTACAGTTAAAAATATGATCTTATTTTAATATGCCTCTTTAGTTTGACTTCAATAAGAGAAAATTCAGAAGAACATAGACTTTACCTTCTGCAGAAGAGCTTCAGAGGAGCCAAAAAGACTTTGGGTTTCAACAGCGCAGTCTCTGAGAACTTTCTCCAACTTGGGGAACTTAGCCAAACAGAGATGGGAGAGATTGTAGAGCAAAGCCGTACGATCAGCTGGTGGAAGAAGCTCGTCAAAGAAGCTGGGTTGATTTTTGTCCTCCACGTCTGTAGAATTGCAAATGTAACGGTTACTACGTGATGGTTTTGCACAGGCTTGTGACAAATACCGCAACTGAAGACTGAGAGATTTTGATAACATTTTATTGGTCAAAAACAATTCATAAACTTCAAGTCACCTTTCCTAACGGGATCTGGTCTTTCGCAAATGGGCATTCTTCTGCTGTTTATCTCTTTGCGTAGTCTGTAAAAACTTCAGTGCCTAAAAAACAACAACAAACAAAATGAGACGAGAATCACAACAACAATGATGGACGGAGCATGTCAGGAAAAGTTACCTGTGAGAGCAATGAACCTCTAAGAAATGTTTAGAGGTGGTATCACCATAGGGAATTTATACTCTTTGCCGCCTCCTTAAAAATGTTTGGAATGAAGAACAGAAGGTGTAACCTTTGGAGGATTACCAGGCGACCTGAAAGGAACGGTTCACCAATAAATAAATAGATTCAATCTGTTGTATCTACCTATCTATCTGTCTGTCAGAAACCTGCTTGAGTGTTCTTTAGAAATATAACAATTTGATTGTTCTCTGCCAGCGGTTCCTGTATGAGCCTGTTGATGACACATTGATTTATCTTCTGCTCTTTAAAAAAAAAAAAAAAAAACTCAGAATTTCACAACAGCAGAAACCTGTCTTTGGTTCAGTGGTTGCCAAACCTTTTGTGCCTGGCCCCCCTTTTTCAAGCCCTCAAAAATATTCACACACACACATAAAAACACTCTCAGACATGACCTTACTTGCAAAGAAAAAACTATTCTAGTTGGTGGAGTGCACATGAATATTCATGATATCTCCCCTATTTTGGGTGTGTAATTTTGAAAAAGTAATGAAGTTTCAGTGTTAGGCATTAACTACAACAATTCACATTTTCAAAACAATATATAGTTTGTGTTATATGATAAATCATCAGAGCTGTTTTGCCTGATTGATTAGAGGCATTCAGATGAATAGGTTAAGACAGCAGAGCAAACAATGTGTGAGTAACCATGCCAGTCTAGGCTAATACAGCTTTTTAAGGAATCTTGTTTCCGCCACTAAATAAATAGTAAAAGTGGTAATTACAACTTTTTCCCTCTTCTTCAACTTCTTTTCTCAGAATTGCCTAATATATGACAGAATTGCCTAATATAAATTCACAATTGCTTGTTTATAAAGTAAGAATTGTGAGTCACGATTGTCAGGTGAAGTGCCCATGATCACCACTAGAGGGCACTTCACCATGAACTACTTTTCACTCACTCATACTCACATTCAGTCAGACGGACTACATTTCCCATAAGCCCCTCACCCAGTCACTGATCACCCCGCCAGCTGTAGCACGTTACCTTAGTACTAATTACAATCACACCACTACTCACACACACACACACACACCGCAAAGTATTGTTAATGCTGGTATTACAATTCTGAGCATATTTTCCCTGTCTTGTTTTCCTGTTTCCTGATCCTGAGCATTGGGATTAGCATTAACAGATATTCTAAACTCTATTGGAGTTAGACAACACGTGTCAGGACCCGCTCATTGTCGTAATCATACTCTAGATCTTATATTGTCACATGGAATCAATATTGATGCCGTTGAAATTCTGCAGCAGAGCGATGGCGTCTCAGATCATTATCAAGTCTCATGCGTGCTACATTTAACCAAGGCTGGAAAACAGTCTCTCTGCCACAAATATGTTATAACTATCACTTCTACCACTAAAGATTGCTTTATAAATAATCTTCCTGATCAGTTTCATCATCTTAGCAAACCAGACAGCTTAGAAGAACTCGAGGTTGCAACAGAAACTATTGACGCTCTCTTTTCCAACACTCTAAACTCTGACGCTCCTTTGCACTTAAAAAGTATCAAGGATATTAGTCCAACGCCATGGTATAACGAGCACATTCGGGCCCTTAAGAGAGCAGCCAGAAAAATGGAGCGCAGCTGGAAGAAATCAAAACTAGAAGTTTCTCGTATTTCATGGAGAGAGAAAATGATAGAGTACAGAAAGGCCTTAAAAACCACTAGATCTGCTTATTTTTCAAATCTTTTAGAAGAAAATAAACACAACCCTAAGTACTTATTTAATACGGTGGCTAAATTAATGAGAAATACAGCCTCAACTTCTGATGTTTCCAAACAGCACAGCAGTAATGACTTTATGAACTGTGTGTGTTAGACACCTATAAAAAGAGATGCTTCCAGAGGTCATAGATCCTCTTCTTAAGATCATTAATTCATCTTTTTCTATTTCTATATAAAGAATAATATTATCAGTGTTTTACATTTGGTTTTACGTCTCTAGGTCAAATGATTATTGAGTTCAATAAAATTTAAATATTACATAGGTTAGGGTAAGGTTAGGCTACAATAGTAATTGTAATTGCTATAATTGTAATGGTAATTGTATAACAAAAAAAAAAATAGAATTTAAACTCCACAAACAGACCCTTGTATCATGAAAGGGATATTTCCATGAGATTTTTCATGATATTTTCATGATTTTCAAAATTTCACATTTGGTGTGATGTCATAATGATGTCATAATCATGACATATGATTTTCATAAAAATATGAAAAACATAAAATTCCACTTTGTGATAAGCACATAAAACCTATTCATGCATTTCCAAGTTGGTTTGGCTTGAGTAAGTGTAACGGAGGCCAGCTAGTAGTTGCTGTGCGAGTAAACCTCACTCCTCTAACCTAAAGGGGTTGCAGCCTTTAGCCTCCTTGTTAGAGTGTCCGACTCTCATGCTGGAAGACATAGGTTCGAGGCCCACTTGGGGTTAGATTGGGGTTACATTGGTGCCGTGACCCAGATGGGAGTGAGGTTTAGATTAAAACTGTTGTATCTACCTATCTATCTGTCTGTCAGAAACCTGCTTGAGTGTTCTTTAGAAATATAACAATTTGATTGTTCTCTGCCAGCGGTTCCTGTATGAGCCTGTTGATGACACATTGATTTATCTTCTGCTCTTTAAAAAAAAAAAAAAAAAAACTCAGAATTTCACAACTGCAGAAACCTGTCTTTTTTAGGCTAAGTCAGTGGTTCCCAAACCTTTTGTGCCTGGCCCCCCTTTTTCAAGCCCCCAAAAATATTCACACACCCATAAAAACACTCTCAGACATGACCTTACTTGCAAAGAAAAAACTATTCTAGTTGGTGGAGTGCACATGAATATTCATGATATCTCCCCTATTTTGGGTGTGTAATTTTGAAAAAGTAATGAAGTTTCAGTGTTAGGCATTAACTACAACAATTCACATTTTCAAAACAATATATAGTTTGTGTTATATGATAAATCATCAGAGCTGTTTTGCCTGATTGATTAGAGGCATTCAGATGAATAGGTTAAGACAGCAGAGCAAACAATGTGTGAGTAACCATGCCAGTCTAGGCTAATACAGCTTTTTATGGTTTAGGGGGGTGAGTGTAACGTAGGCCAGCTAGTAGTTGCTGTGTGAGTAAACTTCACTCCTCTGACCTCAACAGATGCTCTAGCGGCAGACGCTTTAGCCTCCTTGTTAGAGCGTTTGATTCCCATGCCGAAAGATCCTAGTTCGAAGCCTGCTCAAAGCGGGTTGAGTAGGACCCAGGTAGAGGGGTTACATAATTGATAAAAAACAGTCATTGTAGTAAATCTGACAGACAAACCTTTTAGCCAATGCCAAGACGATTCCAACAATGTGTGTTCTGTTTACCTTCTGCTTGTACAAAATAGTACAAACTACCACCTACTGGCGGTTTTCATTTAATATTTAAGTGTCACTTCGTTTTTAACATCATTGCATATTTCTCTATTTAGCATTCTTTTTAAAACATAATTGATTTAATAAACTAAGGTATTCATAAAGGACAAATGCAATGGCATATCAATTTAATGGGGCAAATGTTGTCCCTTGTGGAAAAGGTCCTAGTGGAAGAGAAAGAGGTTAAATTCCTCAGGGGGTACTCACTCAAAAAAGTTTGGGAGCCACTGCCATAAACCAAAACAAATCCTAACCCTACAGGAAGTACATGCACTTACTTAATATTACTCAGTACTTAAATGTATAATTACAGTGTAACAAAAACCCCTTTAAATAAAGTGTAACCAAAAGATGTTATGCAAAAAGAAAACAACATTTCCAATCCAGTTAACTTCAGTTTGTCTAACTTTTTTATTTCTGAATAAAGCTCAATTTGCCCGTTTTCAAATGATACTTCTCCCTGCCTGTTTTCCATGTCTCCATTGTTGTTTGTACACCTCATGTTTCCCTCCCACTAGGTTCACTTGTTTGTTACCCCTGGACCGTTACTGGACCACACACCCTTGTCACCTCATTACCTTGTTAAGCTCTGCCTATATAATCCTGGTTCACTCATCCATTCCCTGTGAAGTCTTGTCTAGTGTAACAACTGCAATTCTGAGCATTCTAGTATACTATTCCTGTGTTCTTGGGTTTTCACCTGTTTCCTAGATTACCCAGTGTGTTGCTGTCTTGTTGTTTGCTTGAACTTCCTTCATGTTGATTGTGGATTACCCTTTAATAAACTGCAGTTGGATCCTAAACCATTCGTCTTTCAGAGTGGCACATAACTCTACCAGAACTATGATACTCCAAATGATTTAGGATAGACAACCATTCGAGTTCAAGCATGTTATTTTCCTGTTTGGGGATCAAAAGGGGGGAGTGCATCAAGAGGTTAAATAATTTAAAAAATAAATAATAATAATAATTGGATGATTGTCTTGGTCTTAATTTAACCATGACCACACCAAGAAATGTGGTATGTAACACATACACAAGTTTATTGGGGGTCTTGGTGGGATCATACCAGCACCTAAAACAACACATGTTGGTCCACTAGCATTCCATGCTCGTCCCAGCCTGCAAAATATCCCTTATGCTGGTGACCAGCAATGCTGGATTTTTCAGCATAGATGTCTGATGTGGAAACATTCACAATTCTGTGATCAGAAGCTTTAACTAATCGTTTCTTTTAATCATTTTATTGTGTGTTTGTTGTGTTGTGGAGATGATAGAGCGTAGTACACATTTAAATATTCATCTACACTGTTAAAAAATTATTGTAAATTTTACAGTATAATACTGGCAGTAGGGTTGCCAGCCAGTTACTGTAAAATCTACAGTAGTGTTACTGTAATTTAATTTACAGAATTTCCCTGATTACAGTAAATAACTGTATTTTTTTAAATGACGAAGGGTCAATTTACAGCTATATTCTGTAAATTTGAGTCAAACCAACATGTGACCCCAGAATGCATTGCAGTTTACAGCAATATGCTGTATTATTAAAAAACAGCCAGCGGCTGTAAAATAATGCTGTAATTTTTACAGTAATTCATTACAGTGCACTGTTAAAAAATTACTGTAAATTTTACAGTATAATACTGGCAGCAGGGTTGCCAGCCAGTTACGGTAAAATTTACAGTAGTGTTACTGTAATTTAATTTACAGAATTTCCCTGTATTCTCTGGTTACAGTAAATAACTGTATTTTTTTAAATTACGAAGGGTCAATTTACAGTAATATTCTGTAAATTTGAGTCAAACCAACACGTGACCCCAGAATGCATTGCAGTTTACAGCAATATGCTGTATATTAAAAAACAGCCAGCGGCTGTAAAATAATGCTGTAATTTTTACAGTAATTCATTACAGTGTAAACACCACTTTCAGCAGTGTGGATTGCATTGGAATCTTCAAAAAAAGTATACCGTTTCTCAGCCATTTTGAGTGAGGAGCAAAAAAAGAACTTCCCTGCTGAAAAAAGTAGCATTGTTGGTCTCCAGCATGAGGTATGTTTTGCATGCTGGGACCAGAATGGAATGCTGGAAACTGCCTAGAGGAAAAAATTATTGCTTAGTGGTTGCTTTTCCTAAGCTCAGGATACTTGGTTGTGATTCTCATAGATTCTCAGTGTTGACAGAACCAAATATGGTCATTTTTCCTGGTTCTAGTAAGAACTCAAGCTGATACGTTTTGGACCAGCTGTAGTTTGTTTGTTAAGCAACTACCCAGTCGAGCATTACAATAATCTAGCTTTGAGGTCATGACTATGTGAAGTAACTGTGCCGCGTTTGTCATTGAGCGCATATTTCATAGTTTAGATACTTTTAAGATGGTAGAAATGTGGCTTTCAAATGAAAGATCAAAGAGCACGCCCAGGTTCCTTACAGAAGACGAAGACTTAACAGAGCAGCCATCAAGTGTTAGACAGTATTCTAGGTTATTATGTACAAAGGTTTTTGGGCCAATAATTAGAATCTCTGGGTTTTTTTTTCTGAATTTAGTAGTAGGAAATTACTACACATTAAATGTTTTTATATCGGCTATGCATTCTGCTAATTTTGTGAACTGGTAAGTTCACAGTATACCAGGTACTGGTATACCAATATACCAGTTATATTATATAGTGTAGTACACATTTAAATATTCAACTAAACCAGGGGTCTTCTACCCTGCTCTTGGGGAAACAATGTCCTGTAGAGTTTAGCTCCAGTCTTCATCACACCTGCCTGTGATTTTCAAACGATCCAGAGAAGCTTGATTAGCTGGTTCAGGTATGTTTGATTAGGGTTGGAGCTAAACTCTGAAGGACAGTGGGTCCCCAGGAGCAGGGTTGAAGAACTCTGATCTAAACACCAGCAGTGTGGATTGCGTTGGAATGTTAAAAAAAAAGTGTACTGTTGCTCAGCCATTTGAAACTTCTTTTTACTCCTGACCGAGAAACAAAAATAGAACTTCCCAGCTGAAAAAGTAGCATTGTTGGTCTCCAGCAAGAGGTATGTTTAGCATGCTGGAAACTGCCCAGAGGAAAAAAAAAATTAAACAGTCCTTGCCTTTCCTATAAGCTCAAGAGACTTGGTTGTTTGGAGACTTGGAGTTTCAGATGTTTCTCCTAAAATTTATTTAGCAGAAATAAGAGTAGAAAAAAATGAGACCTGAGAAATAACTGAGAGAAAAGGGGTTAAAACTGAAAATGTGGTGCAAGGAACATACTGTAGAACATTGTCTTGCTGCGATCTCTTTCAAGACTCCATTTTACGAATATTTTATTGCTCACAGGTTGCTCTTTCGAAGTTTGTGAGACTTATTCGGGATTCTCATATATCTCTCATAGTATCATTTACATTTACATTTAGTCATTTAGCAGACGCTTTTATCCAAAGCGACTTACAAGTGAGGAAAACAAACAAGCGATTCTTCATGAATTGGCAAATAACACAGGAAGTGCTCACAATACAAGTTTCATACATTGCTCAGTACCATAAGCTAGAGTAGGAACACTTCATCAACACTTTCTCGTAAAATTCCTTAGAAGAAACAAATGTAGACACAACTGAGAGATGAGAAAGTTCTGAGAGAAAGGAGTACAAAGTGATTAATGAGAAATCTCTTTATTGTCTTGCTGTAATCACTTCCTAGACTATTAAATATTATAGATATTGTTAGAGGTTGTTTTTTTTTATTGGGGTTTCTCACCTTTAATGGACGAGATGGATGTGTCATGGTTGTGTCTGGCCACAGGTCCTCCATCTGATCTGGATACAGCCCTGATCTGGCTGAATACAGTAATTACTACTCATTCAATGTTTTTGTAGCAAAACATACCTTATGCTGGTGACCAGCAATGCTGGATTTTTCAGCATAGATGTCTGATGTGGAAACATCCACAATTCTGTGATCAGAAGCTTTAACTAATCTTTTCTTTTAATCATTTTATTGTGTGTTTGTTGTGTTGTGGAGATGATAGAGCGTAGTACACATTTAAGTATTCATCTAAACATCACTTCCAGCAGTGTGGATTGCATTGGAATCTTCAAAAAAAGTATACCGTTGCTCAGCCATTTTGAGTGAGGAGCAAAAAAAGAACTTCCCTGCAGAAAAAAGTAGCATTGTTGGTCTCCAGCATGAGGTATGTTTTGCATGCTGGGACCAGTATGGAATGCTGGTTACTGCCCAGAGGAAAAAATTATTGCTTAGTGGTTGCTTTTCCTAAGCTCAGGAGACTTGGTTGTGATTCTCATATCCTTCATTTTCGTATCAACAGAGTTTCAGATGTTTCTCTTAAAATTCTTTAGGAGAAATAAGAGTAAAGTGGAAGGAACGTACTGTAGAACATCTCTTTATTGTCTTGCTGTGATCTCTTTCAAGACATTTTACGAATATTTTATTGCGCATAGGTTGCTCTTTCTGAGCTTGTGAGACTTGGTTGAGATTCTCATTTATCTCTCATAGTATCAACACTGTCTCAGATGTTTGTCTTAAAATTCCTTAGGAGAAATAAAGGTAGAAACTCAGAGATGAGAGAGTTCTGAGAGAAATGAGTCAAAAATGATAAACGAGACATCTCTTTATTGTCTTGCTGTAATCATTTTGTAGACTCCCATTATAAAAATATTTTAAAAGCTTTTTTTTTTTTTTAATTGGGTTTTCTCACCCTTCATGGTTTCTGGAGAAAACAGTGATGTCATCCTCCAGCTCAGTTCAGTTCATATAAAAAGGTGTCAATGCAGGCAGATCGAAAACATTGTTGAATATCAAGTGTCCCCAACTAAGCAAGCCAGACGCGACAATGGCAAGGAACCTAAACTCCATCAGGTGATGTTAGTCATGAATGACAAACTATTCAGCGTTTGTCATTGAGAGCATAGGTTGTACTTTTAGATTACTTATAAGATGAAAGAATGCAGTTTTACAAATGTTAGAAATGTGGCTTTTAAATTAAAGATCGGTGTCAAAGAGCACACCCAGGTTCCTAACTGATGACGAAGACTAGAGCAGCCATCAAGTGTTAGACCGTGTTTTAGGTTATTATGTGCTAGGTTTTTGTTCCAATAATTAGATTCTCTGCTTATTCTGAATTTATAGTAGTACGAAATTACTACTCATTCAAATTTTTACATCAGCTATGCATTCCATTAATTTTGTGAATTGGTAAATTTTGTTAGGGTGCAAAGACACATAGAGCTGAGTATCATCAGCACAATAGTAATGCCATGCCATGAATCTTTTTGGAAAGATGCAACAAGTTTTTCACACCTGGATTTGGGGATCCTCTGCCATTCCTCCTTGCAGATCATCTCCAGTTCTGTCTTGTTGGAAGGTAAACCCTCGGCCCAGTCTGAGGTCCTGAGCACTCTGGAGAAGGTTTTCGTTCAGGATATCCCTGTACTTGGCCGCATTCATCTTTCCCTCGATTGCAACCAGTCGTCCTGTCCCTGCAGCTGAAAAATATCCCCACAGCATGATGCTGCCACCACCATGCTTCACTGTTGGGACTGTATTGGACAGTTGATGAGCATTGCTTGGTTTTCTCCATACATTCCACTTAGAATTCAAGAGAATCTTATTTCTCAGCATCTTGGAGTCCTTCAGGTGTTTTTTTTAGCAAACTCCATGCGGGCTTTCATGTGTCTTGCACTGAGGAGAGGATTCCGTCAGGCCACTCTGCCATAAAGCCCCGACTGGTGGAGGACTGCAGTGATGGTTGACTTTCTACAACTTTCTCCCATCTCCCGACTGCATCTCTGGAGCCCAGCCACAGTGATCTTTGGGTTCTTCTTTACCACTCTCACCAAGGCTCTTCTCCCCCAATAGCTCAGTTTGGCCGGACAGCCAGCTCTAGGAAGGTTCTGGTTGTCCCAAACGTCTTCCATTTAAGGATTATGGAGGCCACTGTGCTCTTAGGAACCTAAAGAGCAGCAGAAATATTTTGTAACCTTGGCCAGATCTGTCCCTTGCCACAATTCTTTCTCTGAGCTCTTCAGGCAGTTCCTTTGACCTCATGACTCTCATTTGCTCTGACATGCACTGTGAGCTATAAGGTCTTATATAGACAGGTGTGTGGCTTTCCTAATCAAGTTCAATCATTATAATCAAACACAGCTGGACTCAAATGAAGGTGTAGAACCATCTCAAGGATGATCAAAAGAAATGGACAGCACCCGAGGTCAAAGGGTCTGAATACTTAGGGACCATGTGATCTTTCAGTTTTTCTTTTTTTTATAAATCTGCAAAAATGTCAAGAATTCTGTGTTTTTCTATCAATATGGTCTGCTGTGTGTACATTAATGAGGGAAAAATGATTTTAGCAAATGGCTGCAATATAACAAAGAGTGAAAAACTTAAGGGGGTCTGAATACTTTCCGTACCCACTGTATATACAGTGCATGCATAATTATTAAAAACGCCTTATATTAAGATGTGAATAATTATTAAGCAGGATTTCTTTTACAGATAAAACGAGCCAAAAAAAGAGACTTAACTCAGACAGAAAAGTAAAAAAGGGTTAGACAAAAACGGGGAGAAGTTAACTACAAATTAACTAGTTAACTAGTTAACTACTAGATATGTTAACTACAAATTAAATGAGAATTAAGTTGAATAATTAAGTGTGAAACCATCAGGAACCCTTTTGTCTCCAGCTCCACCATTTTCCAGAACTGCAACCTACATAGAGTCTCCAGAAGTGTGAGATTCTCAGAGATTCAGGTTATGCAAAGAATCTTAAAGTCCCCCACTTAATAAGAATCACAAACTGAAGGGTAGTAAAATACACGAAGACTTTGCAAAGTGTGCTTTATAGACAGACAGATTGAGAGTGACTCTTAAAGGACCAGCACTGCATCCTCTTGTACCACTTTTTGAAGAATGTTTCTCCCAGACTCTGGTTTTGGAAGATAATTTTTAGTCCATCTCTGCAAGACAGGATAGGAGATTGACTGAAAATGAACTCCCAAAACTTAGTGCCAGATTCTGAAACAAACTAATAAAACTCACTAATCTGGAGAGAAGATCTCAGAGAAAGAGCACAAAAAGAGCCTTACCCAAAACTTCACCCCATGCTTGCTTGATCTCAGCTTTTGTCTTCGTGGGAAAATCAAGTCTTATAGAGGACACAAATGTGAGGGATCCAGTTTCTCTAGCTAAGGAGAAAAATGTGTGTGTGATGTCGAGATCTCTTATAAAACTTTAAATGAGACCGTTGTGAGAGTGTTAGAGTTTTTGTCTCAGGCGAAGTGTGAGAAGCAGGAGACTCAAGCAAAAGTCTTCATTTGATGGTAAAGTAACCTCACTTTTGTCTAAGAGAAACATCTGCTAAAGAGATCTCATTTTTGATTTTTCTTTCTAATGGGGGTTTGCTGGGCGTCAGCATCGAAACCGGGAGTGCTGGTTTTACCATTCTGAATGTATTCTTTGTTATTCAGAACGTCAGATAACATTGATCAATGACATAATCACAGCTAAAGCTATTAAAAGGTTCTACTTTCAACAGAGGGTGCAAAACATTAGGAAGTTATCATTATAAATTACAATGAATCAAATATTTAAAAAAAAATACAAAATCAACACTTAGAATAAATATAGAACCATGCAAGGAAAAACAATGTACACAACACGTAATTCTCGCAGGACTCCCAATGACCAGTCTGGGCTTGCAAACCTTGCTTTCGGGAAAAATCAAGAGTGCAATGGCAGCTCGTGAAGAGCAAGTGCTGTTAAAACTGCTAATAGTTTTATTTAGCTTTTTTGATATTGTTTTCATATTTCTCAATGTCTCATTTTTACTGCTTTGTATGTAGATCCTTTGAAACAGGAGACAAATACTTTGTTTTACCAGTTTGAACAATTACAATTTTCTTCTTTCTACAGAGGGTGCAAAATAAACTAGGAAATTATAATTAGCCTATGTATAACAATAAATCATGTAAGTTTAGAATAAATAAAATGTGTTCAATATAAAAACAAGTGCACAAAACAATGGTTGTCCCCAAAACAATGCGTGCTTACATACATCTGGTCAACTCGCCTGGTCAGGAGGAATTCCCCGGGGCTCCTGATGGCCAGTCTGGACCTGCTGGCTAAAGAATTTCACAAATGCTCAAACCTGTTTTGGGACCACGTTTAAGGAGGTGCCATAGAGTATAAATTCCCCATGCTGATATAGTGAACTACATTGCTCAGAGGTTCATTCATCTTACAGGTAACTTTTACTGGCCTCTCCCATCAACTATTTTTATGATTCTTGTCTCATGATGGTGTTGTTGTTTTTCAGTGTTTTCCAGGTACTTCCTTCACAGACCAAAAATGGCAGACAGCAAAGGTGGGTAATAAGTCCTGAATTGTTTTTTCTCTGATAAAAAGTTAACATCCAACATTTTGTGTATATGGTTAATAATTGACACTGTGCAAAACCATCAAGTTGTGATTTTGTAATTCTACAGAAGTTATGGTCGCAAGCAGCCCCGACTTTATTAAGGAGCTTCTTCCATCTGCCCAGCGTACGGCTTTGCTCTACCATCTCTCTTACCTCTGTCTGGCTAAGTTCCCCAAGCTGGAGAGGGTTCTCCGAGAGCGTGCTGTTGAAACTCAACTTCTCTTTGGGTCCTCTGAGGCTCTTCTGCTGAAGGTAAAGCCAACATTCTTGAGACGTTGCAACCCACATCCAATGACACTCTTAAAAATAAAGACTCCAAACGTGTTATCGCAGCAATGCGGTAGAAGTATTTTTGGTTAAAGAAACTTTCAGGCAACAGTTCTTAAACGAGCCGTGTGAATATTTAAAAAATCTAAAGAGCTTTTTTTTCCCACTAAAACCTTTTGTGCAATGGAAAAGTTCCATGGATGAAAAAACCACAGATGCCAATAATTTACCTTTATTTTTAAGAGTGTATCACCATCTGCCCAAGAGATGATTGCAATGTTTGCACAAGATCTTGTCTATCATTTCTAATGGGTCCTCCATTCTCTTCATCAAGACAGATGGCAGTCATAAAATTGTAAATACTGGTAAGAAATCTGCAGTGTTTTAAATGAATATTTATCTCCATAGCACCACAACCACACAATGAAAACAATAATGAGAAAAGAGCAGTTAAGAGAACTTCTGATCATCAGATCTGCAATTTGGCACTCTACTCAAGTTTATTTGTATATAGCATTTTATACCACCCAAGTGATGGATTGAATGAGAAGGCAGAGCCCAGAGCAGACCCACATTTTACGCAATCATCATTGACTAAAGGAGTTTACCAGTCAACACAAACTTTTCTGAAATGTTGGCTTTTATGCGCTGTTTCAAACTACTTAGATGAACTGCATTTATTTCAGTCTTGATTGGCATCTCAAATGAGCCTAAGATGATTGATTGATTGATTTTGACCAGTTGATTCCCATGTAAAGAATGAAACGTATAGATAAAGGGCAAACACATTTCTGCTGTCTTTCAGTGTGCGGCCACAAGTAAAAACCTGGTCACCTCGCTGCTGCCTGCACTGAAGGTTGCTGTTGAAAAGGACAAATTCATTTTGGCCATTAAGTCCCTGGAAAAAGCCAGACAATGGATCACTGAAATTATTTCCAAAGTGGAAATGATGGTAGACAGGTAAAATGTTTCAAAATGTTGTGAACATTTTCATTTTAGCCTAAGAAATTGTTGTAAGATTGGTTGGATTTACCATATCTGGAACGCTTTTAATATGGCCTGGATGAAACACGGTTTAGTGTATATGGAGAACATTTACTGTTCAAACTGATGGTTGATCTGAAATCTGTTATCGTCAGATATGAGAAACACAACCACAGTGTGGCTTCCTGCACCAGTGATGTAATTCTCGAAAAGACTGAGACGGAAAAAAGGAAAGCAGAAACTAGTGTGGCGATACAGGCCCAGGAGAAGGTGGTGAGCGATCTCGAAGCTCAGCTGAAGGAAAACAATGATAAAATCGTACAAATTGAGGCAGATATTACAAAGAAAAACCAAGAAATGCAAAATCATGTCAAAGAGGCTTCTTCCAAAAGTAACGGTCTGAATCTCTTCGCTTCCCTTGTACCATTTGTTGGACCCATTGTTAAATCCATTTCTGATGCTAAAAATGGCCCTGATGTAGCTGGGAAAACCCAGGTTCTGTCCAGCCAATTATCTCAACTCTGCATTGAGAAATCAAGCCTGATGAGCAAGGAGTGGAGCATCAATGTCAGGATGACTGATATGCAGCTGAAGTTGGCAACCATGAAAATAGAGGAGGGTACGATTCACTTAAAAGATTTCCAATCATGCTCAACACATTCCCTGATTTTCACCAGAAGCCTCAGAGCGATCTCTCATAATTAACGTCTGCTTTGTATCGTTTCTACAGGTTCAATACCGGACCCCGTCTATCTGAAAGATGTCCAAAAATGCCTTTCACGGATCCAAACCATTCTGATTCAGCTTCAGAAGTTCTGGGAATCAGTGGGTGTAATGCTGGAGGCTCTCAAAGACGAGACTTTTGCTAATGAACACTTCATCGAGGAGGCTGAATTGAAGGAGCTGTTTCTGGAGTCTATTGATACAGCAAAAGAGGTGACTTAGACTTTGAGATGATGTTCACCTTGATTGCATTCTCTGTGCCGTGATTAATGTTGTACCTGAATCTTTCAGCATTGGAAGGCCTTCGGTGAGTCCTGTCTGAATGCAAAGAGCATCTTTAACTTGGAGACTAAAGATGCGTATAAGTTCCTGGAGAGAAGCCCATCTTCACTGTCACCAGAAGAGTGGAGAATTGAGTATGACGCTGTCATCGAGGAAATGAACAAAATAAATCCTGATCCCTTCATTTCCGAAGTACCAGCTCCCATTACTCAGTAATGTACTGAGTGAGCGTGCATGCCAGTAATGCTTTGTAATGTTTTGTAGAACACATTACTTATTTCTGATGCTGTTTTAATAAAACCTTCTTTAAGTGAAATTTGGATGGATTTTCATGTCTCTCATGCCATTTCTCTGTTGCCTCTATCAATCTTTTTTTTTTCCCCACGGGATACTGGTAATACTGTCATGCAGAGGTTGTTCATCCAAATCCGTATAATAAGAGATTAATAAACTAAAGACTCACCACAAATAACATAACACGGAGCACACCAGAGCATGAACAACAATATGAATGTATAAATACATGTGAAATTTATATCATGTCTTATTGCTTGGCAGATAATTTAGGATACTGCCCAATGGTTCTGAAGCTTTCCTAATTTCACCCTCCATCTTAAAAAGTACTTATGTAAATCAGAGAAAGCGGTTTTTCAGACACACAAGAAAGGTCCATTTTTGGACCTCGGTATTTCTAAAATCCATTGACACACCTGAGCAACATAATGACAGGAGACAGGAGCGAAGGAAACTAGAAACAAATAGCTATTTTCCCCAGTGTATATCCACGTTATTTTCAAATGCTGAAGTAAGCTATTGTCTTTGAATCTGCGAGACTTCCAATTCATTCACAACAATATGTAAATAACAAGAAAAGCAACAAAGTGCAGTAAACTGTAAAATGATTAGCATATTAAATAATATGGGAAGACATACCAGTTTGGAATAAAAAGCAATGTAACAAGCTGTTCTAGATGTGTGTATATATATATATATATATATATATATATATATATATATATATATATATATATATATATATATATATATATATATATATATACACACAAACAGAGGGTAAAAGATGTATTGAATACGTTAAAAAAATATTTCAATACAATATAATTCAATTTTTCAAAGAAAAGTATTTCAAGAAATCAATACAAATAAGGAAATCATAATCCACATAATCTACAATCCACAAAAACGTTATATGCAATAAAGTGAAATGACATGGGAAGGAGGTGTTGAACGCATTAAGAAAAAGCAGTACACTAAAGCAAGAAAACAGATTTCACAAACTAGTTGCACGTCCTACCTGTGCAAACGAGAATCAGTTGGGTTAGTGCATGTTGTTAGTTTAGAAAAAGGCTTACCCACTTCTGAATGCAAGTATTATATACAGCTCTGGAAAAAATTAAGAGACCACTGCAATTTTTTCTTAAATCAGCATCTCTACATGAATGGAAGCCATTCCATTCCAGTGTCTGTTGAATTCCAACACAGGCACACCTCATTCTACGGCATGAGGTGCTGATTAGGTGATCACCTGAACCAAATCTTATTTAATGAGGAAAAGAATAAAAAAAAACACTTCTGTGGTCATCACTATCCTCTCACAGTAGGACCAGCTGGGTGGCAAAAACAGTGCTAGTAGTAATCAAAAGTATTTAGAATCAAAAAATAACTATTGACCATGCCAAAAAAGTTGAAAAGGAATGTTTTGAGTGAGGAAAAGAAGGGTTCAATTCTGGCTTTACTGGGAGAGGGATACAGTGAGCGTCGGGTTGCTTCCATCCTTAAAATTTCAAAGACGACGGTTCATAAGAACAAGGTCAAGCAGCAGACAATGGGGACAACAAAGCTACAGACCGGCAGAGGTCGAAAACGACTCTCCACTGACCGGAATGACCGCCAACTCATTCGAATGTCACTCAACAACCGTAGGATGACATCAAGTGACCTACAAAAAGAATGGCAAAAGGCAGCAGGGGTGAAGTGCACGGCGAGGACGGTTCGAAACAGGCTCCTAGGGGCAGGGTTGAAGTCGTGCAAAGCTAGAAAAAAGCCCTTCATCAATGAGAAGCAAAGAAGAGCCAGACTGAAGTTTGCAAGAGACCATAAGGATTGGACTGTAGAAGACTGGAGTAAGGTCATCTTCTCGGATGAGTCCAATTTTCAGCTTTGTCCAACACCTGGTCGTCTGATGGTTAGACGGAGGCCTGGAGAGGCCTACAGGCCACAGTGTCTCGCACCCACTGTAAAATTTGGTGGAGGATCGGTGATGATCTGGGGGTGCTACAGCAAGGCTGGAATCGGGCAGATTTGTCTTTGTGAAGGACGCATGAATCAAACCACGTTCAAGGTTGTCCTGGAAGAAAACTTGCTTCTTTCTGCTCTGACAATGTTCCCCAACTCTGAGGACTGTTTTTTTTCCAGCAGGACAATGCTCCATGCCACACAGCCAGGTCAATCAAGGTGTGGATGGAGGACCACCAGATCAAGACCCTGTCACGGCCAGCCCAATCTCCAGACCTGAACCCCATTGAAAACCTCTGGAATGTGATCAAGAGGAAGATGGATGGCCAAAAGCCATCAAACAAATCCGAGCTGTGTGAATTTTTGCACCAGGAGTGGCATGAAGTCACCCAACATCAATGTGAAAGACTGGTGGAGAGCATGCCAAGACGCATGAAAGCTGTGATTGAAAATCAGGGTTATTCCACCAAATATTGATTTCTGAACTCTTCCTAAGTTAAAACATTAGTATTGTGTTGTTTAAAAATGAATATGAACTTATTTTCTTTCCATTATTCGTTAGGGTTAGGGTTAGGTACAACACTGCATATTTCTTGTTATTTTGACCAGTTGATGCTTTTGGCAAATAAATGATCTAAATTACAATATTTTTATTTGGAATTTTGGAAAAATGTTGTCAGTAGTTTATAGAATAAAACAAAAATGTTAATTTTACCCAAACAGATACC
Source organism: Opsariichthys bidens (assembly GCA_037194245.1). NCBI lineage: Eukaryota > Metazoa > Chordata > Actinopteri > Cypriniformes > Xenocyprididae > Opsariichthys > Opsariichthys bidens. The sequence continues at coordinate 3,495,566 of CM074290.1, read as the reverse complement.
TATAAATGGTAAACCCAGAGAAACTGATAATTTTGCAGTGGTCTCTTAATTTTTTCCAGAGCTGTATATACATACACACAAAGATAAAACATGTAAAGCACTTGCTTTGATTACATGAACTAAAATATGGCATTTAACTTAAAAAAATAGAGATTGAATAAAATTGAGCGGGAACATCAGGGCTGACAGGATCGTAAATACAGCCTTTTTTATTATAATTTTTTTTTGTATGTATAAATAAATGTAATGTAGGCTATATCTAGGCTAACATGATATTTTACCCTAATATTACATTACACATACCCAGATAATAGATAATGCAGTGATGGTAAATTTGATCTTTCTCTCGTTTGACCACCGTCTATGAAAATGCAATAATTGGTTTTGTTTCTGTTGATAAAGAAATGATATTTGGTATATTCTCCCACTTACTATAGAAGTTTACCCCGCTATAGTTTACTTCTTAGTTCCGAACCCAGAAATGTGAAAAGGGTCCAGTGTGAAAGCACCCATAATTTGCGAATGATCAGAAGTCACACAAACGTTACACAAAAACACCTTTTTATTAATGCATATTTATTGTTTTTCATACAACAGCAAAATATGGCCCACATAGTAATTTATGCATTTCTTTTTGATTTATTTAAATCATGTGAATAATTGCATTTGCATCACTTACAACATACAGTATATACTAAATTATGTGCTTGCTGCAAAATGACTAAGGAATGGCTCATGATCGATTCCTCCAGTGGTCTGTCTTAAAAGAATGTCCTGTAATAAGAGCGACAGAAAATATAAACATATGATTAGTCTGAGGGTTCCCTTTTCAAAGTGGAACTCAACACTGCATCATGGAGTTGACGCTATAGGAACAGTCCTCGTGAGCTGGTGTCTGAAGCACGTGTGCTACACGGCAATATTGTTTGGCTGCCGCAGTGAGGGGATGTGATTTTTTTTTTTTTTTTTTCATTTAGCAGACGCTTTTATCCAAAGCGACTTACAAGGGGAGCAATCAGGGGTTAGGTGTCTCGCTCAAGGACACTTTGGTCATGGTATTGAAGGTGGAGAGAGTGCTGTTCATTCACAATCCCCACCTTCAATTCCTGCCGGCGTGGGAATCGAACCAGCAACCTTCTGATTACAAGCCCGACTCCCTCACCACTGTGCATGTGAAACTTTCTGTGTGTGTGGCTATGAGTAAAAAAATAAAAAAAGCTTAGCAGAGCATTCAGAAAGGGTGTACCGCAAATCAGAGACTCAGAACACCAGGCGAATCTCATGATGTGTGTTATGCATCTCGAGAGGAACATGCTTCCACTTCTGCCTTGCTCCTGTCAAGGGGGATGAGAGCCAGGCGTCCGTGACGCACAGAGCACATTCCCCCTGATTTCCTCAATACAGCTTTTCACACAGGGAAGGCATGGCGTTTAAGTGTGGCACTAACCTGTTAGTGCTGTTGCGTGAGATGGCAGAAGTTTGCAGAAGTTGCAGCTTTGAAAAACAAACTTAACGTCTAACGCTGTGCCCTAACCAGACGCAACACGTTAAGGTTTCTCTCTCGCACATTTTGTTCACAAATAGCACTAGTAATGAAAAGGCCTATCATGTGACATTCCAGGAAATAAATAAATAAATTATAAAAAGTTTGAAGCTGTTTATCACAATTTTTTTTTCATTATAACAATAATTAATGTTGACTTTACGATAAACTGCAAAGTGTCTATGTGACGAGCAGGGCGGGCGAGAGCCGTGAGGAAACGGCGCGAGGCCGGTGACGCGAGTGATAATGAGCATCAGCTGCGCGCTACACCGGTCTCGTGTCTCTCACGGAGGAGCTCCGGAAGCATAAAAGAGGAGCGACGACAGTGAAGGTCGAGAGAGGACCAGGCCTGGAATTTATGTTGTGTTTGATTTTGTTTGTGTGGGCGGCAGTCGCCATGAGAAAACTA
>CM074290.1:3481114-3488614 GCA_037194245.1 Opsariichthys bidens | reverse complement strand
CAATCCCACCTGAGATAACATGGACAAAAACAAGGAAAATGATCAGCAATAAATTGAAGAAACTAAGCAGGTAATTTTGAAACAAAATTCAATGTGCTTTTAAGTCAATACAATCAATATCATAAATGACTCTAGAGAGCCAAACTAGAGTTTTGCATGATCTCAAGTCGTTTTCTAAGAGTATTGTTGTGCAGTTGCTAAGGTGTTTACTAAAGCCTAAAGTCAAAAGAACCAACCCCTAAATTTCTTTGATATTCTGGAAACATATTTATTATTATATACAAGTTATTTTTGTATGACTTACCATGTTTATCTGCCGCACCTCCCTCATAGATAGACGACACCACAATCTTTCCCAACGGGGAGTCGATCCCTCCCTCTATAGCCAGATCAAGCTTTCCTTCCTAAAGAATGTGAACGGAATAAATAAAAAAATCTCCCAATTCTTGTTTTCCATTTTAACGATGTTGCTAACATTTTTTCCCTTAATTACCTTCTTAATTCTCAAAAGTCGCACATCTCTGCCAGCGATCTGCTCAGCCGTGAACTGTGAAAACAGACGGTTTGAGCAAAGATGGTAAAAATAATATTATTTCATAGAGGAACATTCAGGCATAACCGTGTTATAAAATATGAAAATTGGCAAAAGGGTACAGAGAGAATTGTTAATGTAAATGGTTACGGTACCATGGAATATGGATCAAAATCATCCACGTATTTCTGAAATCCCTGCAAAACAAATGTGGTTCAATCCAAGGACATAATTTGAACATAAACAACTAAGTGCTCACTGATTTCCCTAATGAACACTATATATCTGGATAATTGTCACTCTAATCCAATCAATGCCAGGTTCCATTTCCTCTTCCAGATCAGCGTTTAAAGAAACATGCCTCAGTAGTTAGGCATGGCCATAAAAAGCACCTGCACTCTGTATTTTTCTTGCCATTTAAACACAAAACTAATAGCATATTTAGAATGAATTTAAAATAATGCATAATCACATAAGATAAACTGCAGTAATATCACTGGTTAAAAAAAAAAAAACCTTAGAGAATTCTACATGGAGAGGATTGAGATCACATGATCAGCTGAATGCCACTCGCTTCATCTGGTCATCCTCCATATTGTTGGACTTTTCACTTTCAGAATGAATGGATGATGATCGTGAGTATTTCTACGATGAAGCTGGTAACTGAAAATGCTTTTGCTTATGCGTAATGCTATACCCTGTTAAAAAAACAGGGTGGTTAGGTATGTTTTGAAGCATAGCAGCTGGTTTGAGCTGGTTTAAGCTGGTCCTCAGTAACTAGCTTCAGCTCAGAACCAGCTTAAACCAGCTGGCATTCTTCAAAACATACATAACCAGCATATGCTGGTTTTTACAACAGTGTATATCCACATCTATAGGTTTATAAGACAATTATAATAAGTAAGTAAGTAATATAAGACAATAAACTAATATAAGACAATCAGCTGGCATCACAAACAAAATTTTGCTTTGTGCATATTCATGCAAAAAAAATCTGGTGCTTTCTTCACTTAGTATGTTTATATTTGAATTAAAGTTAATGCAGGAACAGGTTAGATTCAACCAAATTTCTTTTAAAATACAAACAATATAAAAAGTCAATAAATAGAACAATGTAACATAACATATGAAACTGCATAGCAAAATGAATAATATACTACTACTACTACATATAATGCTGAGAAAGGATGTATTTTTAGTTTGTTGGATCCATTGGTAGCTTTCTAATCGGATGGTGTCAATAGACAATCTTAGGTACAATATAATGGTTCTCTCACAACCACAACACATTTATAACCATTGGCCTTCCATCAAGACAAATAATCAATCAAAGTTTAACACCCACTGAACCAATGAAATAGAAACACAGAGACCTCTGGTGATGCTCTTCCTCATGAAAAAAATAAAAAATAAATAATAATAATAATAATACAATTCAGCTGCTGTGCAGTTATGCCATCCCATCATGCAAAGTCACATGATTTTTTTGATGCACATCGAGGAATTTATTCATTAAATGTGTTTCCCTCATAGTTTATGCGCATGTTTTCTTATTGTTTAAAACTTGATCTGACTAAAACATATGCACAAGTTTTTTTTATTGTTAATTATTATTATTTTCATATATTATATATATAAAATTTATACACATCTTAGCGTTTCCATCCAGCAGGTTTTTTTTTATGCGATAAACCACAATTTAGACCTTAGAGGGTTCATATAATGTATTTTCATATAATTTAATCCACTAAAACAATCATGTTTTGTTTTTTATTAAATGGGCCAATTTTTTTTTTTTGTGCTGCTGGGCCTTTAAGACTTCTATATAAAGACCCATTTAAAAAAAAAAAATACCAACAGCGCTTTCGTTCAATCACATTGTTCGTTTTTACAGCAAGCATTGCTCATTATATGACCCCTATAATTATAGTCAAGGAAACAAAACTAGATTTAAAATCAGCTCAGATGGATACATTTTACCAATATCCCCAGGGAAATATTTTTATAAATGTAGTATACACACTTCACATGCAAATGCATACACTCACAGAGCAGAGACTTCACTCAAGAGAGAGAGGAGGAGTGTAACACAAAGTAATGATGACAGTTACTTGTTTCTTGCTGGATTTAAAGGACGTGTTGTACGTGACCATCCGTTTGAGCATCTCTGGGGGCTGAAACAAACATAATTGTGACTAACTCTTAATAACACACGAAATGCTTGCACCATATAAGCTTTACCTCAGCGGTCTATTAACTATTTTCTATGAATTCAGGTGTCTGTGAGCTATACAACAACACTGACTGCAATGATGGACCGTTACATATGGGACAACAGTGATGGTGAGGCTATAAGGTACTGGATCATTTGAGAGAAATGACACCTGGTTCTTTAGATAAGAGTGAACGAGATAGATCATTAGGCGTATGCATCATGCTATTAATACGATGAAATTAAGCTGTTGAACATAAAACACTACAAGCCCATCAGAATCCATTCTAATTCAAGGGCTCGCACATTTAAAAACGGCAGACAACATTGCGGAGAGGTTAATCACAGAGGTCCAGAAAAAGTCATCACTGTTTGACAAGTCAAACCCCCTTTTCAAGGATATTTTAAAGAAAATGGATACATAAAACAATCGGTCATTGTGTAACCCTTCTACCCGGGTCCTACTCGACCCGCTCTGAGTAGCCTCGAACCCGGGTCTTCCGGCATGGGAGTCGGACACTCCAACAAGGAGGCTAAAGGCAGCAACCTCTAGAGTCTGTCACTAGAGCGTCTCTTGAGGTCAGTGAGGTTTACTCGCACAGCAACTACTAGCTGGCCTCCGTTACACTCACCCCCCTAAACCTCACTCTCATCCGGGTCACGGCACCAATATAACTCCTCTACCCGGGTCCTACTCGACCCGCTCTGAGCAGGCCTCGAACCCGGGTCTTCCGGCATGGGAGTCGGACACTCCAACAAGGAGTTCACTTCTCGAAATAATTGGTGAGAAGTATTAATGATGAGATCATTATGCCAGGCCAGCAAACAGTTTAACATAACATTACCTCAGGTATCTAGCACAAGTTTTGACAACGTTGACTTGCTTCCTTTGAAGCTGAGGTTTTTATTTCACTATATTGACCACGTCAGCTAAATTTACCGTTAGATTAGATCGATTAGCTATTCACTCGAAACAGCATGCGGGGGATATCTGCTGGTAGTCGTGGCCTAATGGTGAGGGAGTTGGGCTTGTAATCTGAAGGTTGCTGGTTCGATTCCCCCTCCGGCAGGAATTGAAAGTGGGGATTGTGAATGAACGGCACTCTCTCCACCTTCAATACCATGACTAAAGTGTCCTTGAGCAAGACACCTAACCCCTGATTGCTCCCCTTGTAAGATGCTTTAGATAAAAGCGTCTACTAAATGATGATGAAATGAAAAAAATGGTTAAAAACATGTAAATGCAGCAAAAACGTTGTACACACTTTGAAACCGCAGTGCGTGAGCTTAAAATGAACGACTATCGTTCGTTAGGGTGGAAGCAAATATAGTTATATTTATAGTTATCGTTCTTGGTGTGAACAGGCCTTAACCCTGAGCCTTAGCAAACACTATAATAAGGAAAGACTGAATAAATACCTCAAGGCAGCAAGGCCTTGTCCTCTCTTGACCTTGTTACCCTCCTAAAATAACCACAGAATTGGCAAGCACCCACTTAAATTAAGGAGGCACAAGGACAGGGCAAAGTGATTAACTTCCTCTGTGATATGATGAAACAGGACTTAGTGTCTGAGGGAGGACAGGGACAGCATGTCTAGGTTTGTCATGTTGATCGATCAAAGACACTATTATTCTGAAAGTTTCATTATGTATGCCAATGGAAAAATCACCTTTCTTTTCACCTCTCTGCCCTACTGTCCTTTTCTTTCTGTCTTCGTAATCAGTGCAATCGGTAAAAGCTGCATCTATCTAGTCCTCCTTGAGTTTGAAAAACTCAAACTATAATCAGTGAGTCAAACAGCAATTGGAGCAACAATCAAACCATTGAGTCAAAGTCGTAAAGATCCAGTAGCTTATGCACGCACCATCATCATAATCACGTCGCACGTACACACACGGGTTCGTCCTGTCTTACCATGGTCTCAGAGCGAAGTGTAGGTCTGTGTGAGGACTGACTTGGTAGCATGACAGGTTTAGACATGACAGGGTTGACCTGTCTCCTCTGGTTTGGAGGGCTGGGGGCGATTTGCTATGCAGAGATTAGCAGTCAGCGACACAAACTTCAGATTCAAGAGTAACGCAATCCAAATCACCCAACACAAATATTTCATATAGTCAACATATAGATCATGCAAAATGTCAGCCTTTATCTTTCTAGTGATAATGAGGATTTTGTGAAATGGCTTTTTAAATGCATTACTTCACAAATAAAAGGAGGTATGCATATGCATATATATATATATATATATATATATATATACACTGCAAAGAGTTACAGTTTCATAAAACCTCACCATATATAGGATTTGGGGTTATTTTTTTACTTATTTATTTCATATGGAGCCCCACACATGACATGCAGGCTAAATCATGCACATGATTTACTATTTAGTTCCCTCGATTTATAATTCATGCACATGATTTATAAATTGAAGGAACGAATTAGTAAATTGTGTGCACAATTTATTTATTTCTTTTTCTTACATGTCCTGTCCGGGGCTTTGTGATTTTGAAATGGTGTTCTTATATTTAGACCAGGAAAACAGAGTAATCTCTAGAAACAGGCATGGATGGAGAACTGTTGGAAAGATATTTCTACTGTAAAAGAGATAAAAATGGAGCGGGAGGTCCAGTGTAGCATGTATCATTTACAAACTAAGGACTCACCAGTGGATTATTAGAGGTGGATATCCTGCTAGCATGAGATGTGTTTCTCATCACCTGGACCACAAGGATAAGGTTTTCAACAGTCTAACAATGATCACTGGTATTGCAATGTTGTCAAGCTAAACAACATGCTTTTCATCCCAAATGATATGTATCCTAACAAACATCTTCAAATCAAAAAAATACAAAATCTACAAAACACCACACTCGAGGCATGCACGCATGTATGCATGACATAATAGGTGGGTAAAGTTAAAATTTTGGGGGGTGACAGTGCAATGACACCTAGAAGCATGTTCAGCTTGCTGCCAGTTCCGTACAAAAACAAGCATCTAAATTTAAAAAAAGATGGGAAATGACAAAGAATTACCAGTGCTTTCACAGGTTTCATTGCACAGGACTTGCATCTCTATGGGGTTTCCACAGTGTTGCAGATTCAATATCGGGGGGCCATTTTAGTGAAGATAGCAATACTACGCATCATGAAATCAAATTGGATCGAATTGTGATGTGACTAAAAATTCCCACCCCTATACGACATATACAATTAACTCTCACACTGATAAAAATGTTGACTATGCTAACCGTCAAGTTGCGGTCAACCATCGGGCTGGGTGGGCGTGAGAGTTCACTGGGGACGGTGGAGTGGAAGCCCCCTCTCTGCCTGTAACCATTGTCCCCAAACCTGCTCCCTTGTTCAGATAAGCTTGGGGAGCGAGGATAGTTGAATGACCCTGCATGGTACTTGTCCTCCATGTGCAAGGGTGGAGGAGGTGGCGGAGGAGGCGGCGGTGGTGGTGGAGGGGGAGGAGGAGGGGGAGGGGGAGGTGGCTGAGATGAGGACAGACCTCTGGAGGAGAATAGTGGGGCAGAAGGGGGTGGCCGGCTATGACCTTTTGAGGAAGGCAGTACCCTAGTGGCTGGTGGGGAAGGTGGGCGTTGAGGACCTGGTCTGGGACTGGGTTGCATTAGGTGCTGTGATCTTGGAGATGGAGGCCGATGGTTGGATGTCTGGTAAAGTCGGGGTGAGGGTGGAGGGCGTGGTAAGGGAGGTGGAGCTTGGTTGGATGTGGGTGGAGTTGGGGCTAGTCTTTTCAAAGGCTGCCTTAGACTTTGATCCACATCATCTAAGTTTATGTCATCAAGGTCAGTAGTGGCCAATGTCAAGCCTCCAGGGAACCTCCTCTTGCTGGGACCAGTTGACACAGGAGAACGGGTAGGAGACATCTAGTAGAGGTACACTTCAATTGCTTAGAGATCTGAACTAACAAACCATGGACTAGAAGACCAACACATATTAGGACATTTGAGTACAACTTGATAGACTTTACCTCTGGAGACTCATTTTCAACTGAGGAGATTTGCTCTAGTCTGGTTTGACAGAGCCTTTCCACCCAATGCTGCACCTTTTCCGACTCTTCCAGATCTTCCCTCTCAGTTTCTGACACCTAGTTGAATTAGTAAAGCCACATCCAAAGATGGAATCTTTGATATACTAATGAGAACGTGGTGGACTGCCATTGGAAAGGGTACAATAGTGCAGAAACCAGCTAAAATTAATTCAAGCCCAGTTTCCACCGCAGGAACTTTCCCCAGGAACTAGGGACTTTGGGGATCTGAGAAGTAAAAATTCTCCCCTCAAAACATCCCTGCTCACGAGGTAGTACTGTTTTTAAAGTTCAGGAACTCAATTTTTAAAAGTCAATTGCAGTGCGTGCAGTAAGAGTTGTTTGCTATTCGAATCAACATTGGAGTGAAAAAATACGACCTATACACCGATGACTGGGTTCAGGCTTTATTAAGTTTATAGGCGGAGGATAAAATCCAGCAGTAACTGGGAAGTCGCGCGCGGTTCCACGTCAGCAGTCTAAAGTAGCCTGAAGATAAGTCTGATAAGGAAACACAGAGAGCAGCAGGTCTGGGGGGGGGGGAGTTCCTGGGACTAATTGTTCAGAGTAATTTCAGTGGAAACTAGGCTTTAGTCTCCGTTCAAATGGGTACATTTGAACAATCAATGAGGCCAAAGAGACGGAATCATTTACACACATTAAACTGAGAGTACAATATGAGTCAGGAAACCCTACTGTAA
>CM074290.1:3146114-3476114 GCA_037194245.1 Opsariichthys bidens | reverse complement strand
AATAACTCATTTCAAGTAAAGACAATTTCTCAGCAGTGGTAATGATTCATCATTTTCATTACTGGCAACAGGAAATAACAAAAAGTAAGGGATGATTATTTATTTAAAAAAGTAAGTAAATCAATGAAGTATGTAAGTGCACCAACAAGTGATTTTATAATGTAAATATGTCTGTTAAAGATAATAAATTATTATAGAGTGGATATATTTTTTTATTTTAACCACAAGAACATAGTATGTTTATAACAAAAGGTACAGTTATGCACAATTGCATTGTAAAATAGAATTTAAGTTAAGAATTTTGCTGCGTCATTAACATTTGTGTTTTGTCTGCTCATCTGTGACTCTTTTGACGGCCCTTCAATGTTTTTGTGAACTGTTACGTCGAGAGTCTTTGTCGTTTTTACACGAGGATATGAGGTCATTTCAAGATATCCACGTCTGTGATTTGAATCAAAATATCCCCAAAAGGCTTTTTTTGACCAATTCTAAATTCTACTGTAGCTGTTGAAACGTACACTGGAAGAATGTGGTTATGTGGCCTTTATAAGTACATTTATATCACAAAACAATGTTCTTGGAGGAACGATGCAGGCGTATCTTGTGTAGTGTTTAGTTGTGTGGTTTTTCACTGACTGCCGCTCTTTCTCCTGCTGTTCTTTGATGATTTTGTTGGTCTCTAATGCCACCCTCTTCTGACGCATTAGCTCCTGTCTCTCCAGCTCACGTCGAGCTTCAACCGCCAGCCGCTCCTCATCCGTCATAAACAGCTCGCTTCCCTGAAACATCCCGTAGACAAATCAGCACTTTTGCACAAATATATACACACAAATACAATCCATTATATACTGTACAGATCACATGCTTGAAGCACAAGATGTTACTGGAAGCCAATATGTCATGAACAAAACACAATTCACATACATTTACAAACTAAAATACCAGTATGTAAAAACAACACAATGCAAATAACATCTCCACAATTTATGATGCTAGTCCACTGCTGTCAGTTACATGAGCTTCATACTAGGCGAATGGCTTTATTTTCCACCCAGCCCTTCAGAGAGATAAAAGTCTGACGGCAGAAATCGGGCTCTCGGTGAACTTACAGCTCCAGTGAGGACAGTAATGGTTAGACTCCTGCTGCTCTTTAACACTCTCACTGCCTGGAAACACACACATTAACCAACAGGGTTACAGTTTAGATATGCAGAGAGGTTCTTAATGAATTGTTTGACTTTTTCCCAGCAAGCTCTTGCTTACTTCCTGATGACTCAGGTTGGTGAATTCCACCCCATTAACCTCCACAATCTGGTCCCCAACCTACAAGTCCCACAAACAGACACGTACAAGTGTGAATCAAACAGCAATGGTCCATCAAAGCAGTTCAATCTAAGAAATTAAATGAAATGACCTGTAAGCCCACTTCAGCAGAGAGTGAACCTGGCTTCACATTGCTCACATAGATGCCTGGTTTCTGTGTTGGTCCACTCGATATGCTGCAACGGAGAGTATTTCTTTGTCACAAGATGTTGCATTAAATGTATAATAAGTACAATATGCATCAATAAAGCTTTAAAGATTTTGTTCCATTATCGGCGGTGGAATCAGTTCAGTTTCTTCCTTACCTGATTCCCATGCCTTTGGTGCCCACCAAACTAAGGAAAACTTTCTTTTCCTTGATCTCTTTCCCTCCAATTGAAGTCAAGCCAGCAATACTGGTCTTCTTCTCCTGTGAGGGAACAGTCAAAAAATGTGGCTGAATTAAAAAATACTTTCCACCCTGTAAAACCTGACCGATGACATAATATTCAGAAACATATTTTAATATTTTAAGAAACAGTATGTTAATCCTTGAGACTTCAAAAAACTTTGAGTGCCCCCCAAAAAAAGAGTATCCTATTTTATATACATCAGGATTTTATGCGCAAGTAGGAGACTATCAAGCCATTCTTGAAGATTTGGTGCAGTTTCTGATATTTATATGAACAATTTAGATGAAATTCCAATAGACTACATAAAATGTATGTACTGTAAATATGTGTTGTCACTCTATATCACCAAACAATACGTCTTAATTTAATATTAAAATGCATTTAGGTTGTAAGCTCTGTATTTATTATTGTGAGGACAAAAAATACACTGATCAGGCATAACATTATGACCACCTTCCTAATATTGTGTTGGTCCCCCTTTTGCAACCAAAAAGCCCTGACCCGTCGAGGCATGGACTCCAGTAGACCCCTGAAGTGTGCTGTGGTGTCTGGCACCATGATGTTAGTAATAGATCCTTCGAGTCATGCAAGTTAAATGGATCAGACTTGTTTGTTCAGCACATCCCTGGGGAATTTGGATGACTGGTGTGCGGCCCTGCAGCCCCATATCCAACAAACTGTGATGCACTGTGTATTCTGACACCTTTCTATCAGAACCAGCATTAACCTCTTGAGCAATTAGAGCTCGTCTGTTGGACCCGAACACACGGGCCAGCCTTCGCTCCCCACATGCATCCATGACCCTGTCGCCAGTTCACCACTGAAGGATCATTGGACTACTTTTGATAGAAACTGACCACTGCAGACCAGGAACACCCCACAATAGCTGCAGTTTTGGAGATCCTCAGATCCAGTCGTCACAATTCGGCCTTTGTTAAACTCGCTCAAATCTTTACACTTGCCCAACTTTCCTGCTTTTAACATCAACTTTGAGGACAAAATGTTCACTTGCTGCCTAAAATATGTGCCGTGATGATGATGAAGAGATTATCAGTGTTATTCATTTCACCTGTCAGCGCTCATAATGTTATGCCTGATCTGTGTATAATGATTTAGAGATGAACAACTAATTATCAAATCATATTTCATATTCATATTACACATCATAATTATGTACGGATAATCAGGTAAACCTCTGTTGCTTCAGTCCAGTAAGTGTTATTTATGAAATATAACTAACAAACTAAAACTATAAAAAGTTATGCTTATGTTTACTTGATAAAAATCAGAAAAGATTTAACAGCAAAAAAAACCAACAAAACGTGTATCATGACTGGAAGGGGGACTTTTTTTGTTAAAGAATTATAATAAGTATTGAATTTAATTACTTTTCCCTTGAAAAAGTAAAGTAAGGGATTACTCAAATGTTTTTTTTTTCAAATGTAATTGCATTAAATACTGTACACAACAATTCTATATAAAACAATAAAAGTTCAAGAAAAAAAAAATTGCGCCTCATTATATCATTTATTTGATATTAAAAGAGTCTATCCTTGTATTGTTCTACTAGTCAAAATACTTATTAGCAATCCAATACTTTTTAGAGAGAGTAATTAGTACAGAACTGCACTTTCATTAGCTTAAAAACTAATCTATCAATCAGATGACAGAAGGCAAACTTTTGATTTAGAGGAATTTGATTATCAAATATGAAAAAGCTTTATAGAAACATGGAGAAGGAAAGTCTTACCCCTGACTCAGACACAAACTGATCCACAAACTGCCACTTCAGAGGGTCATCAGAGGAGCTGATTAGGAGAATAAATAAAATATTTTAACAATATTATTATAGAAATAAAGACATTAGATTGCTAGAAAAAGTTACTCTAATTGAAGTGATTGATTACACCAAATTACCTCTTGAGAGGAATCATTCCCACATCTGTGAACAGAATGTCACAATGAGAATAATCAAAACCCCATCAATAAATAGTGAATAAATATTATATTTAGCTAGTGGCAATCCCGATAATGAACTCTTCCTCATTAATTGCTCAACTGTTAAATCAATCACTATTCAACTGAGTGAATCATTATAACTGACAGCTAAATCAATAAATTAATCCCCGTAGAAATAGATGTGATAAATTTTTTACTCTAATTAATAAGGTCAGCTTAACAGATGATGATATAGAAATGAAAAATCTTACGGCGGACTTTCAGAGACACGGTCTTCTTGGTTTTGATGAGGTTGATAACCTCCTCATGAATACAGGAGGAGATGGAGTAGCCATTAATACGCACGATCTCATCGCCAACCTGAAGACACAGCAAATCTCATGGATATTGCTTTGAAACACACACATAAAAACCCATTTTAATTAGACCAGAATATTTTTTTATATATATTTTAAGTCTCGGTCACAACAAAAGTAGCACTATATTGAATAAACTGTTTGAGCTTTTCTGCAGGACAAACATTAATCATGGAGATTACAGCAGAGGAGGAGAACTTAAGAAGAATTGAAGAAGGCTTATTGCTCCCTCTAGTGGAAAGAAGGTGCACTGATCATGACGGGTTCACATGTCTTTTGTGCAGCCAGTGTTTTCATTTGAAAGTTTAATATTTCTGTTGTCAGATATTTAATATAAGACAAGAGAGTGTCTGTTTAGGGTCCAAAAAAATGTTCAACACGCTTATCATGTATAATTATTTACTGAAACCAATCTGTACTTGCTATTCAAAGATGGATTCATAAATGGAGCTGTATAACCAGGCATCAAGTTTTTCAGATTTTTTTTTTTTTTTACCTGCAGGCCGACATTTCCTGCCTGTCCATCTTTGACTATCTGTGATATGAACAGCCCAGAGCCAAACTCCAGCCCACCTCGAACACTCAAACCTAGACCCTCAGGGTGTGTGCGGTCTAGACGGACTTCCTTCAACTTCCTGCTCAAGACAAAAATGGACAAAATAGTGGCATGTGAAATCAGTGAAATGTAACATATTCCACAAATTACAATAATAGAATAGCTTCAAAAGGAAACTCAAGATGAACTTTTTTTTGGACAAAGCCTTGCCTAAAACTTAAAACAATACACATACAAACATATATATACCCAAATGTATATGGGTACGGAAAGTATTCAGACCCCCTTAAATTTTTCACTCTTTGTTATATTGCAGCCATTTGCTAAAAATCATTTAAGTTCATCTTTTTCCCTCATTAATGTACACACAGCACCCCATGTTGACAGAAAAACACAGAATTCTTGACATTTTTGCAGATTTATTAAAAAAGAAAAACTGAAATATCACATGGTCCTCAGTATTCAGACCCTTTGCTGTGACACTCATATTTAACTCAAGTGCTGTCCGTTTCTTCTGATCATCCTTGAGATGGTTCTACAACTTCATTTGAGTCCAGCTGTGTTTGATTATACTGACTGGACTTGATTAGGAAAGCCACACACCTGTCTATATAAGACCTTACAGCTCACAGTGCATGTCAGAGCAAATGAGAATCATGAGGTCAAAGGAACTGCCTGAAGAGCTCAGAGACAGAATTGTGGCAAGGAACAGATCTGGCCAGGGTTACAAAAAAAATTCAAAAAAATGAAGAGGCCTCCATAATCCTTAAATGGAAGACGTTTGGGAAAACCAAAACCCTTTCTAGAGCTGGCCGTCCGGCCATACTGAGCATTCAGGGCAGAAGAGCCTTGGTGAGAGAGGTAAAGAAGAACCCAAAGATCACTGTGACTGAGCTCCAGAGATGCAGTCGGGAGATGGGAGAAAGTTGTAGAAAGTCAACCATCACTGCAGTCCTCCACCAGTCGGGGCTTTATGCGAGAGTGACCCGATGGAAGCCTCTCCTCAGTGCAAGACACATGAAAGCCCGCATGGAGTTTGCTAAAAAACACCTAAAGGACTCCAATATGGTGAGAAATAAGATTCTCTTGGTCTGATGAGACCAATATAGAACTTTTTAGCCTTAATTCTAAGCGATATGTGTGTGGAGAAAACCAGGCACTGCTCATCACCTGTCCAATACAGTCCCAACAGTGAAGCATGGTGGTGGCAGCATCATGCTGTGGGGGTGTTTTTCAGCTGCAGCGACAGGACGACTGGTTGAAATCGAGGGAAAGATGAATGCAGCCAAGTACAGGGATATCCTGAACGAAAACCTTCTCCAGAGTGCTCAGGACCTCAGACTGGGACAAAGGTTTACCTTCCAACAAGACAATGACCCTGAGCACACAGCTAAAATAATGAATGAGTGGCTTCACAACAACGCCGTGACTGTTCTTGAATGGCCCAGCCAGAGCCCTGACTTAAACCCGATTGAGCATCTCTGGAGAGACCTAAAAATGGCTGTCCACCAATGTTTACCATCCAACCTGACAGAACTGGAGAGGATCTGCAAGGAGGAATGGCAGAGGATCCCCAAATCCAGGTGTGAAAAACTTGTTACATCTTTCCCAAAAAGACTCATGACTGTATTAGATCAAAAGGTGCTTCTACTAAATACTGAGCAAAGGCTCTGAATACTTAGGACCATGTGATATTTCAGTTTTTCTTTTTTCACAAATCTGCAAAAATGTCAAGAATTCTGTGTTTTTCTGTCAATATGGGGTGCTGTCTGTACATTAATGAGGAAAAAATGAACTTAAATGATTTTAGCAAATGGCTGTATATATGAAAAATTTAAGGGGTCTGAAATACTTTCCATACCCACTGTACATATATTCATACATATGCATATAAATATATACATACATATACATTATATACACACACATGTAATATAATATAACATATTCCTTATTTTCTCTGAGAAAGATACAGCAAGAGGAAACAGAATCCAGTACATTGTGGTCCTATTAGTTCTGTGCATCAGACATGGTTGAATAAACCTTCTCTCTCTGTGCTCATAACCACGTCTGACTGAGCACGAGAGAAAACAATGATTCTCTTTGGAGATGAGAGCAGTGGCTGTCATTCTACCTCCTCTGATTTCCAATGTTCATTCTCTCTCTGTCTTTATTGCTTTCTCTGCTATTCATGCAGAGAAAGATTTCCATACTGCACAAAGCATTTATTAACCCCTTTTTAACACCTCATTATTCTTTGTGTTCCTCATTTCCTCTCTCACCTGGATCTTTTGGGCGTGAGCTGGTCGTACTGCACCTGGTGCTTTAGGGGAATCAGGGGTCTGATGGCATCGAACAGAGGAAGGCGTTTGGGCTCATTTATCACCAGTTTCAGGTCACCGACCAGGACAGGCAGGTCCATGGATCTGAAGGGCAGAGAAGAGCCATTCAAACAGAAGGGTTACTTCAGAACGGCACAAACAGTTTGTGCTCAAGATATGGATTTTATATTTAACTTTAACTTAATTAACTTTTCTTAGACTATAACTGATTCAATGTCTTGATACTCAATCTCTATAATTCAATCATTTGTATAAAGTCAAAAACATAAAAGCATAAAGTTCATACAGTAA
Organism: Opsariichthys bidens; assembly: GCA_037194245.1. Lineage (NCBI taxonomy): Eukaryota > Metazoa > Chordata > Actinopteri > Cypriniformes > Xenocyprididae > Opsariichthys > Opsariichthys bidens. The sequence goes on along the minus strand of CM074290.1, from coordinate 3,468,895 downwards.
GGTTAGGTTTAAAGTTAGACTGGAATTGCAAAAAAATAATGACTGTTTTCATACATGTTTCCATTAAAAAAAATAAAAAATAATATATATATATATATATATATATATAAAATAAATAATAAATAAAAGAAAACAATATAAAATAACATAAATAATAAAACAAAATAAAGTATAAATATATATATATATATATATAAAATATATAAATATTATTTTCAGGACAATTAAAGTCTTTTTTACCACCAGTTATTATAAAATTAATGCAAAATATAGTCTCATTCCCATTATTACATCATGAAAGAAAATATTTAAATGTAATTTAGTATATAAAATCGAATATGATAGCATTCATTATTCTGCCTTTAAAAAAATATTAATTTAAATGTTAAAAATATTTGATAAATATTACGTTTTATAATATATTACAGTAATGAGAATCAACAATAAAGCAAAATCTTATTAGGCATAAATATACATATGCATATACATATATTTCCTTTCAATTTAAAAATTACCATCAATTATTTTTATATAATTCATTCTTTTCGTTCAATAACTTGGCAAAGAAAGTAAGAAAATGTACTATTTGAACAAGTGAAAGAAAAACCCTGATATTATACATCAGTGTCAGTTCAAATATATAGAATCGAATTATATTAGCCAAACCCAGTAAGGTCGTCAACAGATTTCTAACTAATATATGCAAGTAGTATTAGCTCTGATTTAGTAAGTTAACCTATATAAAAAACATTCTGATTTATTGCTGGTGGAGGAAAATGACACTTTATACCCACATAAAATCAGCTTATGAATTTAGACGGAGCTGCTCTATGAATCATTGATATTTCACTCCTGACTCAGATATCAGAGACAAAGGGACATTAGAGAATGGCTGCCCTTGAATGCAGGGAGGACAGTGGAAAAGATCTGATCCAGGTTACTTTTCCATTGGATTAAGCCTCTTATTTCTGTCCAGCGGAGCAATGACGTGTTGATTTACATTCGAGATCGCGAATAAAAACCTAAGGGAATGCATTCAGCATTTCCTATTATTACACACGGATAAACAGACACTGAATACGTTTGTCCTTTTGAATGAATGTGCCATGCAGTTTTCATTTGATCAACAGATTGCCAGAACTACTGATGGAAAATTGCATTATTTATCAGCAACTTTCCAGACACATTACTGTCTCTGAGGAATTTGTTTGCCATTTACATTTACTTTAATGAGGACTTATCAAATATAGCTGCAGTTAAAACTTTTCATTTGACATTTTCTGTGCAAAAATTCACTAGATTGTCATTGCTTTGGTATTTTAGATGGTTCCTCGGTTGTTTGTTAAAATCCCGAACCTTAAATCTGAGCAACTAGGATTAAACCTGCAACCCTTATGTCAGCACCCAGGGTCCTTAAATATTAAGCCAGTGGTTTGCAACCCAAAATGGGTTAAAAAATGGGTTTTATTACTTACTGATGATACATGCGGAGAACATCATAGAGATAGTCCTTCTCTGCTTCATTATCAATCAGCAACTCCACCTGCACAACACAAACACACAAACCTCTGATTAGAGCATCATTAATGATCAGAAAATCAATCCCACGCACATCTTTTACCTGGTAGCGGCTGATCTGCTGTAGAAAGGTTTTGAGGAAGCGTTTTGGCCAGTCAATGATGTAACACATCTCTTTCTCTCTGAGTGAGAGACTAAGAAGAAAGTGAAGTGAGGAGGAGAGGTCGTGAGAGAAAAAGAGGTGGAGGAACTGTTTTGTGTCTGAAAGTCATGCGTCTCTCAGATTGGCTGGGTCTCATGCCGTTTTGGCTTGAATAGATCAGGTGGATCTTGTCCTGTATTGTGAGTATCATTAGTTCAGATCTGCTCCACTGGACCTGTTAATGTTCCGGGGCTCAGATAAAGAGGTGTATCATGCTAGCAGTGTCACCTTACATTAGTGTGCTGGTGCATCATTATTATCATGGGAATGCTAATGAAGCTAATGTAATGTGAGGTCAGCGTGTTAAATTGAAAGGTTTGGCTTTTCATTTAAAATAAAGACTAAACAAAGAAACAAAGAATGAATAAACTAAATAAATGAGTGACTAAAACAACAAACAAATACAATGCATGAATGAATGAATGAATGAGTTATATGAAAGAATTAATAAAAATATTAAAATACATAAAACTGAATAAAATGAACAAACAAATAAATACATAAATAGAAACATACATTAAATAAATAAAATGAGTGAATAAAATAAATAAACAAATGGGTTATAGGAAAGAATGAATTAAAGTAAATAAAATGAATTGAAGTGAATAAGTTAAACAAATACAGAAATAAATACATAAATGGATGAATGAATGAGTGAATGAATTAAAGAAAGAAAGAATGAACAAATGAATGAAGGTTAAATGAAAGAATGAATGAGTGAATGAATGAAAGAGCTATATTAATGAAAGACCTATATGGATGAATGAATGAATGAATGAATGAATGGGTTATATGAATAAATGAATGAATGAATGATATGAAAGAATGAATGAATTAAAGTAAATAAAATGAATTGAAGTGAATAAGTTAAACAAATACAGAAATAAATACATAAATGGGTGAATGGATGAATGAATGAGTGAATGAATTAAAGAAAGAACAAATGAATGAAGGTTAAATGAAAGAATGAATGAGTGAATGAATGAAAGCGCTATATGGATGAATGAATGGGTTATATGAATGAATGGGTTAAATTATTGAATGAGTGGGTTAAATGAATGAATGGGTTGTATGTATGAATGAATGAATGCATTATATGAAAGAATGAATGAATGAATGGGTTATATGAATGAATGAATGAATGAATGATACGAAAGAATGAATGAATTAAAGTAAATAAAATGAATTGAAGTGAATAAGTTAAACAAATACAGAAATAAACACATAAATGGGTGAATGGATGAATGAATGAGTGAATGAATTAAAGAAAGAAAGAACAAATGAATGAAGGTTAAATGAAAGAATGAATGAGTGAATGAATGAAAGAGCTATATTAATGAAAGAGCTATATGGATGAATGAATGAATGAATGAATGAATGGGTTATATGAATAAATGAATGAATGATATGAAAGAATGAATGAATTAAAGTAAATAAAATGAATTGAAGTGAATAAGTTAAACAAATACAGAAATAAATACATAAATGGGTGAATGGATGAATGAATGAGTGAATGAATTAAAGAAAGAACAAATGAATGAAGGTTAGATGAAAGAATGAATGAGTGAATGAATGAAAGAGCTATATGGATGAATGAATGAATGGGTTATATGAATGAATGAATGAATGGGCTAAATTATTGAATGAGTGGGTTAAATGAATGAATGGGTTGTATGTATGAATGAATGAATGCATTATATGAAAGAATGAATGAATGAATGGGTTATATGAATGAATGAATGAATGATACGAAAGAATGAATGAATTAAAGTAAATAAAATGAATTGAAGTGAATAAGTTAAACAAATACAGAAATAAACACATAAATGGGTGAATGGATGAATGAATGAATGAGTGAATGAATTAAAGAAAGAAAGAACAAATGAATGAAGGTTAAATGAAAGAATGAATGAGTGAATGAATGAAAGAGCTATATTAATGAAAGAGCTATATGGATGAATGAATGAATGGGTTATATGAATTAATGAATTAAAGTAAATAAAATGAATTGAAGTGAATAAGTTAAACAAATACAGAAATAAATACATAAATTGGTGAATGTATGAATGAGTGAGTGAATGAATTAAAGAAAGAACAAATGAATGAAGGTTAAATTAAAGAATAAATGAGTGAATGAATGAATGACTGAATAAATGGGTTAAATTATTGAATGAGTGTGTTAAATGAATGAATGGGTTACATGAATGAAAGAATGAATAAATGAGTTATATGAAAGACTTAAAAATGAATAAAATAAGTAAAAATGAATAAATGAACAAACAAATGAATAGAGACATACATACATTAAATAAATAAAAGAGTGAATAAATAAATAAAATCAATTAAATCAATCAATATATTTATTCTATGTTAAAGTAAGTTAAATATGCATGCAGATAGACAGTAATATTTTTTATTTGTTTTTATTAATTATTCGTGTATTATGAATAATTTATTGTTATTATTATTTTAATACATAGGTAAACTACATTAACACTGTACAGAAATAAAAATCCAAATTGTACAAAATCAACACCACTGCCAGGGCAAAGTTAATAAAACAGTAACTTTGTGCTAAAAGGCAATTAAAGGTGTCATAAACATTCTGACCAGCCCAGATGACAGTCCACCTTTGGACTTTAACATCATAAAATGTAGATGTCTGTAACTGATACCAACTTTATTTCTTCTACAGTTTATGCAAAGTAATTTGAAAGGAAAAAATTAACTAAAATGTCACGTAACAATATAACAGATTTGCCATAGAGGACAATTCAAAATTAAATGCAAATCTTTATAGTCTTGTGCAGCTTATCTCCCCCCCCCCCCCCCCCCCCCTCCTCCCTTTACAGGCAATAAGCAATCATTTCCGCCTGACCACACATTTCTGACACTTCAGCTAATGCTGTGAAGAACTGTCCATTGTGTTCCTCCATCACCACACAACAGATGGTGCAATTCTACAATTACACACAGTTCACAGGGGAAGCCTTTAGTCTCATACAAATAAGCATGAGCATGTAAATAGATATCAGAATCTATATCTAATTCAGTTAAAATTAATAATTCAATCAAACGTGCTACTACGACAAAGTGTTAACTTCCCATTTAGGAGGCAAAAAGTCAATAATACCTGTTGTATCACTGTTTCTTAAACACACAATACACCTGTCACCTGCTCGACCAATCAGAACGCGTACATTGTGTGACGTCACCGCGAAGCCTACCTTTCTTAACATGACGCCTTTACCTGCACCTTTGGCAATAAAATTGGACGAAATGTGTCATTACGTCGAATTTTTTAAACAAGTAACATGTTTTACACGTTCACTGTAAATATAAAAACGTCTAAAACACCACAGAACAAAAAAAAACAAAAAAACTGGAGTATGATGTTAGGTTTTGACATCTTTCCGGTTCAAAACAATCTTTACCGATTGAAATACGACGGTTCGTATTATAGTATCCATTTCGGAAGCTTAGCGAAGATTCGTTTTTCGTACTTTACACATATTTTAAAATGAAAGTGAAGGATGTGTGCTTCTCCGCCATTCCTGAGCAGCGACGGAGAAATAACTAGACCAATACTAACTGTTAATGCTGATAAAAACAGTCAAGCCATACTTTAAATTGAACAGTAAGCGTTTAAAAGCTCACCTTATGCCGAAATTCTCTCGCCACCTTTCGCTCCATGATGAGCAGTGCGTCTTCTCAGGCTGTCGCTTGTCGTGTTGGTGTTTCTAGTCTCTGCGGTTCCGGTCAGTCAGTCAGTCATCAGCTGGTGGAGCATCAGCGCCGGTCAAAGGTCGATTCCTGCTGCCGTTATATTGATGTCGACTTTATTACACATTGGACGGCAATTTAAAGTGCTCGCTAAATCGTTTTTATTTTATTCTTTCAGAAAAACTACAGTATCTATCTATCTATCTATCTATCTATCTATCTATCTATCTATCTATCTATCTATCTATCTATCTATCTATCTGTCTATATGTCTGTATGTCTGTCTATCTATCTATCTATCTATCTATCTATCTATCTATCTATCTATCTATCTATCTATCTATCTATCTATCTATCTTTCTATCTGTCTATATGTCTGTCTGTCTGTCTATCTATCTATCTATCTATCTATCTATCTGTCTATCTTTCTATCTGTCTATATGTCTGTCTGTCTGTCTATCTATCTATCTATCTATCTATCTATCTATCTATCTATCTATCTATCTATCTATCTATCTATCTTTCTATCTGTCTATATGTCTGTCTGTCTGTCTATCTATCTATCTATCTATCTATCTATCTATCTTTCTATCTGTCTATATGTCTGTCTGTCTGTCTATCTATCTATCTATCTATCTATCTATCTATCTATCTATCTATCTATCTATCTATCTATCTATCTATCTATCTATCTATCTATCCATCTATCTATCTATCTATCTATCTATCTATCTATCTATCTATCTATCTATCTATCTATCTATCTATCTTTCTATCTGTCTATATGTCTGTCTGTCTGTCTATCTATCTATCTATCTATCTATCTATCTATCTATCTATCTATCTATCTATCTATCTATCTATCTGTCTATATGTCTGTCTGTCTATCTATCTATCTATCTATCTATCTATCTATCTATCTATCTATCTATCTATCTATCTATCTATCTATCCATCTATCTATCTATCTATCTATCTATCTATCTATCTATCTATCTATCTATCTATCTATCTATCTATCTATCTATCTGTCTGTCTGACTCTCTGTCTATCTCTCTCTCTTTCTATCTATCTATCTGTCTATCTCTATCTATCTATCTATCTATCTATCTATCTATCTATCTATCTATCTATCTATCTATCTATCTATCTATCTATCTGTCTATATGTCTGTCTGTCTGTCTATCTATCTATCTATCTATCTATCTATCTATCTATCTATCTATCTATCTGTCTGTCTGACTCTCTGTCTATCTCTCTCTCTTTCTATCTATCTATCTGTCTATCTCTATCTATCTATCTATCTATCTATCTATCTATCTATCTATCTATCTATCTATCTATCTATCTATCTATCTATCTGCAGGGAGGACAGTGGAAAAGATCTGATCCAGGTTACTTTTCCATTGGATTAAGCCTCTTATTTCTGTCCAGCGGAGCAATGACGTGTTGATTTACATTCGAGATCGCGAATAAAAACCTAAGGGAATGCATTCAGCATTTCCTATTATTACACACGGATAAACAGACACTGAATACGTTTGTCCTTTTGAATGAATGTGCCATGCAGTTTTCATTTGATCAACAGATTGCCAGAACTACTGATGGAAAATTGCATTATTTATCAGCAACTTTCCAGACACATTACTGTTTCTGAGGAATTTGTTTGCCATTTACATTTACTTTAATGAGGAATTATCAAATATAGCTGCAGTTAAAACTTTTCATTTGACATTTTCTGTGCAAAATTCACTAGATTGTCATTGCTTTGGTATTCTAGATGGTTCCTCGGTTGTTTATTAAAATCCCGAACCTTAAATCTGAGCAACAGTAATAACTAGGATTGAACCTGCAACCCTTATGTCAGCACCCAGGGTCCTTAAATATTAAGCCAGTGGTTTGCAACCAAAATGGGTTAAAAAAAAAAGCTAATCATTTCTATCTATCTATCTATCTATCTATCTATCTATCTATCTATCTATCTATCTATCTATCTATCTATCTATCTATCTATCTATCTATCTATCTATCTATCTATCTATCTATCTATCTATCTATCTATCTATCTTTATGTATGTATGCATGTACAGTATGTATGTTATGGGTTATTTGTGACCTATATTTTTCATTATTGTGACTATGTAGTGCCCTAAGAGAAAAAAATAACCCTTTATAAGTAACCCTTTATTCGTTTTTGGAATGTACTGTGCATGGACAGTTATGGTTAGACAAAACAGGACACCAACCGCTTACAGTACCTATCAACTCCAACCAGTACTGTTTTCATCACACAGTTGTTTTTGTATTGTAGTTCACAATATTTTACCCCGTGTGTGTTCCCCGCTGTTTAGAGGAGCTTTATAATTGTCATTATTTATCACCATGACAAAACATCAGGCCTAAGACCACACACGTTCACGGGATAATGTCCACGCTTGTATGTGTCCTGAGGTTAGTGCTGGCATATTCCCGTGCGTGTAAGTGTGTATGTATGTGTGTGTGTGTGTGTGGGAGACAGTGTATGTGTGTCCGGTGCTCATTTTCAGGGGAAGCAGCCAGGTTGGCCCCTGCTGGTTCAGCTGTTGGCGGTGTGGTGCTCTTGGGGGTTCGAGCCCCAGCACTGACCCAAAGGCTTACGGAGAGGGATTACAGCCTGTAATACTATCTCATCAACCCACCATCAAAACACACGGACGAGGGCCAGGACAGAATGAAGATTCTGACCGAATGAGGCATAAAGGAATTCAAAAACACGTGTCATTTCTTTTAGAAAATAGCTTTAGAGTTTAATATACGATGATAAAAGATGCTGAAACATTATTGCATTATATCAACTGGTTATTAGCAGAAATTATGTAACTTTTCCTCTTTTACTTAAAAGGGTTCAAACAATCACCCCAAAAAATAAGCATTAAACTAACTATTGGGAGGTTTGACACATGTGATACTTAATGCCATATTTTTATCCTAAAATGAAATAGGACGTTATAGTCGCACAGCATATATAATTGTTTAAGATTTGTATATTTTCACATTTGCGTTGTATTGCATTTCACTTTAAAAATTTTCTCTAATAGTGATGATTTTAATTATATATATATATATATATATATATATATATATATATATATATAAGGGATGATTATTTTCTTTGACTCACTGCAAAATAGTAAAATTACATTTTAAAATCAATTGCCGCGAAGTCATCCGACAAACAAACATATTATCTCTATGTACAAAACAAACAACAACAATAACAAAAAATAATTTACAAACGTAACATCTCTAGAATATTCTCACAAGCTGTCATTCGGGCATTAATCTCTAGGTGGCAGTATGGGAAAGCAAGTCTTAATGGCCCAATGGTGACAGACATCCCACCAGTCCACTCTTCCAGTAAGTCATGACAGTCATACATCATAATGTAGTCAGGCGGCATATTTCTGTTTTATATCAAGCTTTACTAATCAATTAAAGGGATATTTCACCCCTAAATTAAAGATTTGTCAGTATTAACTCACTCACATGTCATTCCAAACCCATACATTTTTTTTTTTTTAAATTAATGTGCATTATTTCCACCGAAATAATATATAATACGAATTTGAAACGACATGTGGGTGAGCAATGATGACAACGAATTGTTATTTTTTCTAAGTTTTATAAAGTTTTATAAACAAGAACCACTTTTCCCACATGCAATCAGCGTCTTGAGCTTTAGGCTCACAGGAAGAGCCACACTGTGAAGGTGCTGAAAAGGAACAGACAAATGTGGGTAACACTTTATTTTACAGTGTCATTGTTACATATATTACATGCAGTTACTATAGTAATAACTATAAATGATGTATAATTACATGCAACTAACCCTGAACCAAACCAAACCCTAATCCTAAACCTATAGTAAGTACATGTAGTTACTTAATATTACTCAGTATACTTAAGTGTATATTTACAGTGTAACAAAGACACCGTAAAATAAAGTGTAACCCAAATGTGTTAGTCTTGCACTTACGCTAAATGCTCTTGCACCCACCAAAATGTACGGTTCAAGGTGCGAACGCAACAACTAAATGCAATTGCATGTAATATACTGTACTTGTGTAAAAAGTAATTCTGAAGAAAATGTGAGTGGTGTGAGTTTTGTTCTCATGCCATATGTGTGGTTCTCTTCAGCTGAGCCATTCATCAAACAATTTATTTTTTGCTTTTAATTCTCAAAATGCTTTACTGGAATAAAGTAATGAGAAAAGTCTCGGCATTTGTTAAATATTATTATAATTCAATAATATAAAATCAATATATCAATTATATACAGCGCTCCCTAAAACTGCCCTTATTACTTACCCTCATGTTCTCCTTCGTTCATCTTCGGAACACAAATGAAGATATCTTTGATGAAATCCGATGACTCAGTGAGGCTTCTATTTCCAGCAAGGGAATTAAGTGTGTACTAAAACATATTTAAAACGGTACAGCGGATCGACCTTAATATTATGAAGCAATGAGAATACTTTTTGTGCACCAAAAAACTGACTTTCGAATCAGTGGTTCAAAGTCACATGATTTCATTTAATGAGGCTTCGTTACGTCATAAGAGTTTTGCAATTTCGATAGTTCACATGATTTTGGCAGTTTGATGCACGAACCGAACCACTGATTCGAAACAAAATATTCGTAAAGCTTCGAAGCAGTGCTTTGAAATTGGCCATCTCTCGATATAGTTGAAAAGTCCTTATTTTGTTTCGGCGCGTTATAATACTGTATTATGGTTTAACTACTGTACTAACATGAACTTTTCTTTAAATATATGTTTTAGTACCCTTAGTGTTACCTTGCTGTCAATGGAGGCCTCACTGAGCCATCGGATTTGATCAAAAACATCCTAGTATTTTGAAGATGAGTAAATTCATGTTCAAATTTAGTCTAGAACTACAATAACCGCAGCACACACAACACCTCTGCACTTTATTCCTCTCAACGTGAAGAAAGGAGGAGAGCTGTCAGTCAATAAATATGAAAAAGTAACTTCTGTTACTAGTTTAAAAAAAGTAACTTAGATATTTTGTTGTAAATTGAAAAAGTAATGCATTACTTTACTAGTCACTTAAATTGTGACAGTTTGCAAGAACGGGAAGAAGGAGGCGGGAACCTGCGAACATTCAACGTAATTTTAATAAACTCCAGATAAACAAAACAAAATTAAAGTTAAAGGCAGTTCCTCACGGCAAACATGATAAAACACAACATAAAATCCAGGCCTGGTCCTCTCACGTCGTCGCTCCTCGTTAATGCTTCCGGAGCTCCTCCGTGAGAGTCACGAGACCGGTGCAGCACGTAGGTGACGCTCATTATCACTCATGTCTCCGGCCTCGCGCCGTTTCCTCGCCCGCCCTGCTCATCACAAAAATGTAATCTGATTACTTAACTCAAGTTACTTGTAATGCGTTACCCCAACACTGATATATATATATAAACAATGAAATTGTTATTTTATCTATATTTTTGTTTACTGCAAAATAGTAAGATTACATTTTAAAAAGAATTGTTTAAGGGTCCTCCATCAAACAAACATAATCTCTATGTGCAAAACAAGACAAACAAATTCACATGCTAAATTCGCTTTATAGGCAGTGATTAAAAATAGGTATTTTTTTCTGTACGTGTGGTTATCTTTAGCTGAGCGATTCCTCATATTCTCATTCCGTGAGGAGCTGGTAGTCTGTGAGGGACGTGTGTCCTGGAAGTGAGGTACAGTATTCAACTCATGGTGGCCTGGATATCAGGTTCCTATACATGGCAATCCAACCCCAATTCCTTCATCCGTCTCGCTGTGTGACAAATTACGAACTGTATAGCACTACTGCCGGACTGCAAAAACACTCCACAAAACAGAAGTATTTACAGCGATGTTTGTGGTAAACAGGTTGGGAGTTGCAATAACATAATTCATGACTGCAAAATCAAATTTGACCAGTATGACAATGTTTGTAATTTTTTGTATTTTAACAAATCTTTATTAATGGTAGAGTAAGGGGCTGACATGACCCTAGAAGCCTTGGCAAAGGAATTTACACACATATCTGACCTTTTGACATTTACCTTGGGGACACTTTATATAACGTAGCTACTCAACGGCAGTGACTGGGCACATAGTGTCTAAGTATGTCTACTTTAAATTTTACACTCTATTTTTACAGTATGTTGTTACAGTACAATATGACCTTTTCTTGCCTCAATCTGGTTTAGACAACATCTTTTGAAGTTACTGCTAGGCATGTGTCTTGGTAACAATAATATACAATATATTAATATAATATTCATTCATTCCATCGTTTGTTTGTATGTTTGTTTATATATTAGATTGTTTTTTATTTATTTTATGTTTTAATTGTTTATTTATGTTTTAACATTTATTTATTTATTCAATGTATTTTTTTATTCAATTTATTTATATGAATTAAATTTACCTTAATTAACTTACCTTTAAATAATTGAAAAGTAATTTATTATATCAATTATTTATTTATTCATTCATTCCATCGTTTGTTTGTTTGTATGTTTGTTTATATATTAGATTGTTTTTTATTTATTTTATGTTTTAATTGTTTATTTATGTTTTAACATTTATTTATTTATTTATTCAATGTATTTTTTAATTCAATTTATTTATATGAATTAAATTTACCTTAATTAACTTACCTTTAAATAATTGAAAAGTAATTTATTATATCAATTATTTATTTATTCATTCATTCCATCGTTTGTTTGTTTGTATGTTTGTTTATATATTAGATCGTTTTTTTTTTTTTTTTATTTCATGTTTTAATTGTTTATTTATTTATTTATTCAATGTATTTATTTATTCAACTTATTTATATTCATTAAATTTACCTTAATTAACTTACCTTTAAATAATTGAAAAGTAATTTATTATATCAATTATTTATTTATTCATTCATTCCGACGTTTGTTTGTTTATATATTTGATTGTTTTTTAAAATTATTTTATGTTTTTATCATCTATTTATATGTTTTATTTATTTATTCATTCAATTTATTTATTTATTCGTTCAATTCATTCATTCAATCAATCAATCATTCAAATATTTATTTATTTTTCCAATTATTTATTATCCACTCATTCCATCGTTTGTTTGTTTGTATGTCTGTTTTTATATTTGATTGTTTTTTTTTATTTATTTTATATTTTTATCATCTATTTATATATTTTATTTATTTATTCGTTCAATTTATTCATTCATTCAATCAATCAATTAATCAATCATTCAAATATTTATATTTTTATTTATAATTATTTATTATCCATTCATTCCATCATTGGTTTATTTCATTCTTTTCATTTATTTACATCTTTGACACATTTACTGTAGGCCTCTTCTCTTCTAGTCTATAGTGTCACCAGTTTATGCCACATGGAATTGAGCTTTTGGGGCCGGTAGATTTTTAAATGGCTCAAACTACTTTTAAATGGCTCTGAACACTGTGAGGAGAGATATTATGATACATAATATGACAGTCTTCACGGCACGTTTTATAAGCGAATTCAATGAATATTATATTACACCTCCTGCATTATTCCATTGATCTCCATGATCTTTGGCCACGGTTGGGTCTGAGGGAACAATGGCTGTGTTGATGGGACATGGACTCTGCAGTCGCACGCTGCCCCTCCACCGGTCCCCCCAGCCGCTGGGTTTGCTTGGGCAGGCGGCAGGGCTGCGGGTAAAGGCTTCAGTCCTGCAGCTGTCAGCTGGCACGCTCCGACCTCACAAAGAAATGACAGATTTTGTCAATGCCAGACGCCTGCTGGGGATGAGAGCGCCTTTAATCGCAAACTAAGATGGAAGAAGCTGTTATTTTACCGACTCCGAGATCTATTCTACGTGTTTTGCTAAATTTACACTATGTGTAGCTGCTCACAAAACATTCACATAAAGCAATAACTTAAACCTAATTAATGTTGCAAAGTTCTCTTGAAAAACCATAGACTTTACGCCTGCACATACTCTTAGAGCGTTTAATATAATGCTGAAATACGACACAGCAAATCTTAAGCAAAGCTTGAACAATGAAGAATCTAAATTGTCATCCAATCTAGACTTTCTTAATTGCTCCAGATGGAAAAATCCCACCTGACATGTCCGGCCCACATCACAGGGCCGCCAGCGCCTCTCTGCGACGTGTTAATGTTCTTAACCTGAGCTCATGTTGCAGTGTGGGGGGTGTGGGGTGTATCTGTGCTCCTTCCAAGAGCTTGATGCTGAGACAGGGCAATTACTGAAGCTAAAAATATGGCAGCATTTGTTATAGTTAATGGCAAAGTTACACCCAAGGCCAAACTCCTATGGCAAAAAGCAGATCGAGTTTCCCTGCTGACCATGCTGGATTCCTGTCATACTGGAGTGAGACGATGGGATGAGGATCTGGGGGAGGGGGAGACCAGTCAGAAACGTAGAGTCCTGTTACCTGCGTTATATGATGAATGTGACAAATTTTGGGCACGCTTACACGCCAACGCTGTATTCTGCTGCCGGGCCAGTAGTTGGCGATGTCACTGCTCACCTACAGACTGAACACATAAAGCACATGCGTATCATGTCACCATTCTCACAAATTCGCGCTTTTGTAGTTTACACAAATCAATTTCAACAACTTGCACTTTGAAACCCTTTTTCAAAAGTTTGTGTTTCAGGCCCCAAAATGTCGTTGTGTGAAAAAAAAAAAAAAAAAAAAAAGTTCTGACATTAAAATTGTGTTGTATAAACGAGTCGTATAAGAGTTCAAAGAGTGCTGTGGGATTCGGTATCGAATAGAAAACGTTAATAGTTTAACACGTTCTCATGAAGCCTATCAAAAACACATTGCACAACTATTATTACTATTTATTAATAATAAATGTATTACATTTATTTATTTATTTATTTTGCGATGTATAATGGGATATAATATTTATATATATTATTTATTTATTATATATATATTTTATATATATTATTATATTATATATATTATTATTATTATTATTATTATATTTATTATATTATATATATATTTATTATTTATTTATTATAATTATCCTAATATAAATTACAAATATATGCTACTGTTTAGTTAAGTTTGCGGTCGGTAAGTCTCATTTGTTCACCAAGGTTGAATTCAGCTTCTCAAAAATACAGTAAAAATGTGAAAATATTATTACCATTTCAAATAACTGTTTTCTATTTGAATATATTTTAAAATGCAATTAATTCCTCTGATGTAAAACGGAATTTTCAGCATCATTACTCCAGTCTTCAGTGTCACATGATCCTTCAGAAATTATTTGCTGCTCAAGAAACATTTATTATAATTATTTTTGTAACAATGCAAAAGATTTTCCTCTCACTTTTGATTAATGTAATGCATCCTTGTTGAATAAAAGTATTAATTTCTGTAGTTGTGTGTGTATATATATATATATATATATATATATATATATATGGTTTTCTATATATTACACTAATGAGAATATAATGCATAAATATATGATTTTATATATATTACACAAATGAGAATTACCAATGAGAAAAATTTGAATTAAAAACTCGAAATCAAAAAAGCATGCATCACAATACAATGCATTCAAATGCAATGCCAAATACAAAACTTTGAAATATGAGATTCACACATAAATCTGCTAAACATACCAATAGTTAGTGCAATGTGTGGAAAAAGTTGATATTTTTGACAAATCACCAGAAATTTGAATGCTAAATTGACAATTCATATTAAAAAAAAAAAAAAAAAAAAAATATATATATATATATATATATATATATATATATATATATATATATATATATATATATATATATATATATATATTTATATATTTTTTTTTCAATATATATATTGCAGTATTTGATATAAATGATTCATTATATCAATTAATGTGCTCTTGTAATCTCTAAATAACTTCCCCTCCCTCTTGCAACGACATCTCTTCTCTTATGATGTGTTTACCGGCGCAAGGGCGGGGCAACCTGTCACTCACCAGAGATCCACCAATAGCAAACAACCATCCAATCAGTTCCCAACAGACGAAATCAAGTCGTGTCCTTCAGTTTTTCTTGTTCGAGAAGCCGCCTCACTCACAACAGGAAAGAAAAGACTATCGCAACTTCTGTTTCGTGCTGACTTTAAGCTAACTGTTGGTCAAGGATTGTGCTGTAAAGTGTTAATGAAGTGTGTCCATACATTTATTTGCACACACACACACACACACGCTTTAGCATATTTGAGGAGTGTGCACCAATACAGCTCCAAACAGATTTGCTCAGTGGCTTATTTACTGATTCCACCGTGCATTGCATCAGCATACGCCACGATACTGTTTCTCAAAAGTTGAAATATTCATCCGAGCATCTGTTTAATTAAAGCCCTGGACATAATCTCCCGTGCCAAAGTTTGTAGATTTAGAGCTCCGCCACAAGTTATGCATTTACATCCCCCTCCTCTTTCTCTCTCTCTCTCGTTTTCTTGAATAGGAGTTCTTATCTAACAGTTGTTTTATTATTTATCCTCCTGGCATTAGGCTAACAGTTGCTGTTGGGCCCTCTGCTCCCCCCGGGCCCGCGTCGACACCTGCAGCTGTCATTTCTGCAGTCCCCACGGCTACCGCGGCCCTCGCACTGGCACGCTCCACCCCCGCCGCACACCCCCCTCCACCGATGGGCCTCTTTGTAGGGTCCCTATCTGAGGAGCCCGAACCCGCTCCTACAGAAGGTCAAACATTCACGGATACTTACATGAACGGCCTGACAGAATGAATGACATTCTCTGTTAACGTGAAGAAAGCCACTAAAAATTCATTCACTGCGCGTCGTGTGCAACGTGCGTATGTTATCTTTGTACATATAATATCATAGTATTCATTTCTTTAAAAAAAAAACTGTATGTACAGTATTTTTTACAGTATAGTTACAGTACAGTTTTTTTTTAAAGAAGCAAAGACTCATTAAATGAACCAAAAGTGACAGTAAAGATACTTCTATTCATCAAAGAATCCTGAAAAAAATATTTCCACAAAAATATGAAGCAGCAAAACTTTTTTTTCATCATTGATAATATGTTTCTTCAGCAGCAAACCTTCATATTAGAATGATTTCTGAAGGATCATGTGACGCTGAAGACTGGATTAATGGATGAGTTAGTGAAACTTCAGCCACGCCATCACAAGAATATATTACTAACTATTAATATATATATATATATATTATTTTTAATATTAATTATATTTCACAGAAGAGACTACGTTCAAAAACATTAAAATACATTACCACTTCCACCAACTTTTAAATGCTAGTGTTTGTTTGTTTACTTTTGAGAAATAAATAAATAAATGGTAACACTTTATTTTAGTGTCCTTGTTACTCATGTTGCATGTAGTTACTGTAATAATAACTCTAAATTATGCACAATTGCATGCAACTAACCCTAAACCAAACTTAATCCGAGCCCTAACCCTATAAGTACATTAATATTACTCAGTACTTAAATGTACAATTACACTGCAACAAGAACACCTTAAAATAAAGTGTAACCAAATAAATACGTCAGTCAGTAAATAATGTGTAATAAATAACATTATCTGCAAATATAAAATATTACCCAAAACTGTTTTCCTCACAAAAAGCTAACATTATATTAATATTATATTTAATGCAAACCCAAAACAACCTTAAAGACACATAGTTGTGTCCCTTGTGATGCACAACACTGTTGTACTTATGCGCTCGTATATGTATAGTGTATTAATTTTATAAGGATGTTTTCAAGATCTGTGTCTAATTGCCACTTCTGAAAGCCTTACAAAAAAGAACTGCAGTATATTGAAGTAGAACTGCAGTACCAAGTAGTTTTACTGCAGTTTAATTAAGATTTGCAGTATAATGAAGTATAGTCACAGTACAACTGCAGTAAAACTGTAGTATAAGTACAGCTGCAGTAAAATGAAGAACAACTGAAAGATGCATGAAGTATAAAAACAGTAGAACTGCAGTTTTATTTGACTAGTACTTTAGATGTATTGCAGTATAGTTGTACTCCAGTAAAACTACAGACATTTTAGGTTACACTGTAATACGTGTCCAAAAAACTGCATTTTTCTATATGTAACAAAAACTGTAGTATTACTTCTAAAAAACTGCAGTAATCTTTTGTAAGGGCCTTAATTAAGCACACTTCAGCACTTTTTGAAGAACATTTGAGGAATAAATACATCCGCAGGTATAGGGCTCTTGTTTCTGCAGCTGCTACTGGGCCTGAATTCCCTGGTGGAAATCCTTTGCTAGGAAATGTTTGGTTTTCCTGCACTGCTGTGTCTCCATCTGATCTCTGACGACCTGTCAGCCGAGGTCAAAGGCAACGTCTTTTTCCAGAACAGATCACAAAGCTTGTCAAAATTCTCTAATATATAATGCAAATATAAAACATTCTTTGCCGTGTCCCCAGCAGTTTCTCCAACCTTAGAATCAGTCACTGAAACTAATGCTGAAAAACGTAATATTGAAAATCAAAATGTTGCATTAAGCTGATTACATGGGAAGCTTTATAATAAAGATAAAATTGCATTTTGTATGTCAGTACAGCAAATAGGCCTATATATACACTGTATATTATTGATCTGTAGCAATATTTTGTACTACCCTTACAAAAGATTACTGCAGTTTTTTAGAAGTAATACTACAGTTTTTGTTGCATATAGAAAAATGCAGTTTTTTGGACACGTATTGCAGTATAACCTAAAATGTCTGTAGTTTTACTGGAGTACAACTATACTGCAATACATCTAAAGTACTAGTAAAATAAAACTGCAGTTCTACTGTTTTTATACTTCATGCATCTTTCAGTTGTTCTTCATTTTACTGCAGCTGTACTTATACTACAGTTTTACTACAGTTGTACTGTGACTATACTTCATTATACTGCAAATCTATGCTTGTGCTTCATTAAACTGCAGTTAAACTACTTGGTACTGCAGTTCTACTTCAATATACTGCAGCTCTTTTAGCACATATAGCAAGGTTGGCTATGGCAAACGATTTCAGGCCACAAAGATATAAAGTGATGTGAGTATCTGCAAACCAGAAAATATCTCCTGAAACCACAATGTTGGACATCAGATGAACATTATTGAGCAGGTGCTAACAGAGCTTCCACGTGTCAGTCAGATACTGTCACTTACCATAAAAATAAAACATCCAGTAAAATCGCCTGTTAGCCACGACCTGGCCCCTACAACAGGACAACAATGCCTTCTCACAGATGGTTTTCTACTCATTTAGGATTAACACGCATATTCTACACTTACAAGTTTCACTTATGTTCTAGCAATACTACGACAAGGATCCAGTCACTACAATGTCTTTACAATCCTGAAAAATAATCATGATAATCATTGAAATGTGATACAAAGTCTGTAGATTTTACCCAGCTATCAGGGAATGTTCTCAGAGCTTTGGTTAATGTTAAGTTCTCTAAAAGTTATGAGCAAGAAGTCTTAAAGAAACTTCCATAGAGCATTCATTCAGATTTACCTGGTTTAATGTTCTCAAAATGTTAGCAAAAAAAAAAAAAAAACCCCATTATGTATGCATCATTCATGAAATTGTTTTCTGAAACATTTTAGTTGGACGTTCATCTCATTTTACATATTAATGATTATTTTAAAAGATCCAGAGAACATTCAGAAGTAATAATCCCACAACATCTTAAGACTGTTCACTGTTTTTTATTTTATTTTTTTTAAAAACTGTTAGCTGGGTGATAGCTGGGTGTTAACTTATCAAAATAATTGACCAAGCATTATAAACAAAGACCCAGTGGCCTTGTGTTCATAACCCAAACCAAAAGTACGTCTTACTCATTAGGTCACAGGGGATTTCATGGTCAAACTTGAGGTAGGAATACAAACCACAAAACACATGGAGACGATCTCCTGCTCTCTGACAAACTGACCTTTGCATTTTTACAATAGGTAGAAACTGAATTCTTCCATTCTTACCAAGATCCAGAAACACAACCTCAATGACCGTACAGAAGCAATGACATGGTGTTCTGGGATTCTTCTTCACTGAGTTGTACATGCTGGATGATGAAAACCGGTTCAATAGAAACTAAGACTTTCAATATCATTGTCACATCTGTTTAGGTTTGTCCTGAGGGAACAACAAAAAAGAAGTATGGAATGTGGATGAAGAGCCATCGGGATCGCATATGCACCCATTCACAGTTTTCATGTCTTTTTTTTTTTTTTAAATGAATTCATGTGATGTGATTCCCTGAACCCCTCACGTGATCTTGTCATTTTTTAGTTAACTTATGATGGGCAATTTCAAAACATTTTACTTCATGGAACTTTAAAACCTTTTACATCAATGGTTCGGCGCATGTATCAAATTGCCACGGAGGCGATTAACGAACTCACTGTGCTCCATGTCACAGCCACGGAGGCGATTAACGAACTCACTGTGCTCCATGCCACAGTCACGGAGGCGATTAACGAACTCACTGTGCTCCATGCCACAGCCACGGAGGCGATTAATGAACTCACTGTGCTCCATGTCACAGCCACGGAGGCGATTAATGAACTCACTGTGCTCCATGTCACAGCCACGGAGGCGATTAACAAACTCACTGTGCTCCATGTCACAGCCACGGAGGCGATTAATGAACTCACTGTGCTCCATGTCACAGCCACGGAGGCGATTAACAAACTCACTGTGCTCCATGTCACAGCCACGGAGGCGATTAACAAACTCACTGTGCTCCATGTCACAGCCACGGAGGCGATTAACGAACTCACTGTGCTCCATGTCACAGTCATGGAGGCGATTAATGAACTCACTGTGCTCCATGTCACAGTCATGGAGGCGATTAATGAACTCACTGTGCTCTATGTCACAGCCACGGAGGCGATTAACGAACTCACTGTGCTCCATGTCACAGCCACGGAGGCGATTAATGAACTCACTGTGCTCCATGTCACAGCCACGGAGGCGATTAACGAACTCACTGTGCTCCATGTCACAGCCACGGTGGCGATTAATGAACTCACTGTGCTCCATGTCACAGCCACGGAGGCGATTAATGAACTCACTGTGCTCCATGTCACAGCCACGGAGGCGATTAACGAACTCACTGTGCTCCATGTCACAGCCACGGTGGCGATTAATGAACTCACTGTGCTCCATGTCACAGCCACGGAGGCGATTAACGAACTCACTGTGCTCCATGTCACAGTCATGGAGGCGATTAACGAACTCACTGTGCTCCATGTCACAGCCACGGTGGCGATTAATGAACTCACTGTGCTCCATGTCACAGCCACGGAGGCGATTAACGAACTCACTGTGCTCCATGTCACAGCCACGGAGGCGATTAACGAACTCACTGTGCTCCATGTCACAGCCACGGAGGCGATTAACGAACTCACTGTGCTCCATGTCACAGCCACAGAGGCGATTAACGAACTCATTGTGCTCCATGTCACAGCCACGGAGGCGATTAACGAACTCATTGTGCTCCATGTCACAGTCATGGAGGCGATTAATGAACTCACTGTGCTCCATGTCACAGCTACGGAGGCGATTAACGAACTCATTGTGCTCCATGTCACAGTCATGGAGGCGATTAATGAACTCACTGTGCTCCATGTCACAGCTACCGAGGCGATTAACGAACTCATTGTGCTCCATGTCACAGCCACAGAGGCGATTAACGAACTCATTGTGCTCCATGTCACAGCCACGGAGGCGATTAACGAACTCATTGTGCTCCATGTCACAGTCATGGAGGCGATTAATGAACTCACTGTGCTCCATGTCACAGCCACGGAGGCGATTAACGAACTCACTGTGCTCCATGTCACAGTCATGGAGGCGATTAATGAACTCACTGTGCTCCATGTCACAGCCACAGAGGCGATTAATGAACTCACTGTGCTCCATGTCACAGTCATGGAGGCGATTAACGAACTCACTGTGCTCCATGTCACAGTCATGGAGGCGATTAACAAACTCACTGTGTTCCATGTCACAGTCACGGAGGCGATTAACAAACTCACTGTGCTCCATGTCACAGCCACGGAGGCGTTTAACAAACTCACTGTGCTCCATGTCACAGTCATGGAGGCGATTAACAAACTCACTGTGCTCCATGTCACAGCCACGGAGGCGATTAACGAACTCACTGTGCTCCATGTCACAGTCATGGAGGCGATTAATGAACTCACTGTGCTCCATGTCACAGCCACAGAGGCGATTAATGAACTCACTGTGCTCCATGTCACAGTCATGGAGGCGATTAACAAACTCACTGTGCTCCATGTCACAGCTACGGAGTCGATTAACGAACTCACTGTGCTCCATGTCACAGTCATGGAGGCGATTAATGAACTCACTGTGCTCCATGTCACAGCCACGGAGGCGATTAACGAACTCACTGTGCTCCATGTCACAGCCACAGAGGCGATTAACAAACTCACTGTGTTCCATGTCACAGCCACGGAGGCGATTAATGAACTCACTGTGCTCCATGTCACAGTCATGGAGGCGATTAATGAACTCACTGTGCTCCATGTCACAGCCACGGAGGCGATTAACGAACTCACTGTGCTCCATGTCACAGCCACAGAGGCGATTAACAAACTCACTGTGTTCCATGTCACAGCCACGGAGGCGATTAACGAACTCACTGTGCTCCATGTCACAGTCATGGAGGCGATTAATGAACTCACTGTGCTCCATGTCACAGCCACGGTGGCGATTAACGAACTCACTGTGCTCCATGTCACAGTCATGGAGGCGATTAATGAACTCACTGTGCTCCATGTCACAGCCACAGAGGCGATTAATGAACTCACTGTGCTCCATGTCACAGTCATGGAGGCGATTAACAAACTCACTGTGCTCCATGTCACAGCTACGGAGTCGATTAACGAACTCACTGTGCTCCATGTCACAGTCATGGAGGCGATTAATGAACTCACTGTGCTCCATGTCACAGCCACGGAGGCGATTAACAAACTCACTGTGTTCCATGTCACAGTCATGGAGGCGATTAACAAACTCACTGTGCTCCATGTCACAGTCATGGAGGCGATTAATGAACTCACTGTGCTCCATGTCACAGCCACGGAGGCGATTAACGAACTCACTGTGCTCCATATCACAGTCATGGAGGCGATTAATGAACTCACTGTGCTCCATGTCACAGCCACGGAGGCGATTAACAAACTCACTGTGTTCCATGTCACAGTCATGGAGGCGATTAACAAACTCACTGTGCTCCATGTCACAGCCACGGAGGCGATTAACGAACTCACTGTGCTCCATGTCACAGTCATGGAGGCGATTAACGAACTCACTGTGCTCCATGTCACAGTCATGGAGGCGATTAACAAACTCACTGTGCTCCATGTCACAGTCACGGAGGCGATTAATGAACTCACTGTGCTCCATGTCACAGCCACGGAGGCGATTAACGAACTCACTGTGCTCCA
This sequence comes from Opsariichthys bidens, assembly GCA_037194245.1. Classification (NCBI taxonomy): domain Eukaryota; kingdom Metazoa; phylum Chordata; class Actinopteri; order Cypriniformes; family Xenocyprididae; genus Opsariichthys; species Opsariichthys bidens. The sequence continues at coordinate 3,445,886 of CM074290.1, read as the reverse complement.
TGTCACAGCCACAGAGGCGATTAACAAACTCACTGTGTTCCATGTCACAGCCACGGAGGCGTTTAACAAACTCACTGTGCTCCATGTCACAGTCATGGAGGCGATTAACAAACTCACTGTGCTCCATGTCACAGTCATGGAGGCGATTAATGAACTCACTGTGCTCCATGTCACAGTCATGGAGGCGATTAACGAACTCATTGTGCTCCATGTCACAGCTACGGAGTCGATTAACGAACTCACTGTGCTCCATGTCACAGTCATGGAGGCGATTAACAAACTCACTGTGCTCCATGTCACAGCTACGGAGTCGATTAATGAACTCACTGTGCTCCATGTCACAGCCACGGAGGCGATTAACAAACTCACTGTGTTCCATGTCACAGCCACGGAGGCGATTAACAAACTCACTGTGTTCCATGTCACAGCCACGGAGGCGATTAACGAACTCACTGTGCTCCATGTCACAGTCATGGAGGCGATTAACAAACTCACTGTGCTCCATGTCACAGCCACGGAGGCGATTAACAAACTCACTGTGTTCCATGTCACAGCCACGGAGGCGATTAACAAACTCACTGTGTTCCATGTCACAGTCATGGAGGCGATTAATGAACTCACTGTGTTCCATGTCACAGCCACGGAGGCGATTAACAAACTCACTGTGTTCCATGTCACAGCCACGGAGGCGATTAACGAACTCACTGTGTTCCATGTCACAGCCACGGAGGCGATTAACGAACTCACTGTGCTCCATGTCACAGTCATGGAGGCGATTAATGAACTCACTGTGCTCCATGTCACAGCCACGGAGGCGATTAATGAACTCACTGTGCTCCATGTCACAGCCACGGAGGCGATTAACGAACTCACTGTGCTCCATGTCACAGTCATGGAGGCGATTAATGAACTCACTGTGCTCCATGTCACAGCCACGGAGGCGATTAACGAACTCACTGTGCTCCATGTCACAGTCATGGAGGCGATTAATGAACTCACTGTGCTCCATGTCACAGCCACGGAGGCGATTAACGAACTCACTGTGCTCCATGTCACAGTCATGGAGGCGATTAATGAACTCACTGTGCTCCATGTCACAGCCACAGAGGCGATTAATGAACTCACTGTGCTCCATGTCACAGCCACGGAGGCGATTAACGAACTCACTGTGCTCCATGTCACAGCCACGGAGGCGATTAACGAACTCACTGTGCTCCATGTCACAGCCACAGAGGCGATTAACAAACTCACTGTGTTCCATGTCACAGCCACGGAGGCGATTAACGAACTCACTGTGCTCCATGTCACAGTCATGGAGGCGATTAATGAACTCACTGTGCTCCATGTCACAGCCACGGAGGCGATTAACGAACTCACTGTGCTCCATGTCACAGTCATGGAGGCGATTAATGAACTCACTGTGCTCCATGTCACAGTCATGGAGGCGATTAACAAACTCACTGTGCTCCATGTCACAGCCACAGAGGCGATTAATGAACTCACTGTGCTCCATGTCACAGTCATGGAGGCGATTAATGAACTCACTGTGCTCCATGTCACAGCCACGGAGGCGATTAACGAACTCACTGTGCTCCATGTCACAGCCACGGAGGCGATTAACGAACTCACTGTGCTCCATGTCACAGTCATGGAGGCGATTAATGAACTCACTGTGCTCCATGTCACAGTCATGGAGGCGATTAACGAACTCACTGTGCTCCATGTCACAGCCACAGAGGCGATTAATGAACTCACTGTGCTCCATGTCACAGTCATGGAGGTGATTAACAAACTCACTGTGCTCCATGTCACAGCTACGGAGTCGATTAACGAACTCACTGTGCTCCATGTCACAGTCATGGAGGCGATTAACAAACTCACTGTGCTCCATGTCACAGTCATGGAGGCGATTAACAAACTCACTGTGCTCCATGTCACAGTCATGGAGGCGATTAACAAACTCACTGTGCTCCATGTCACAGCTACGGAGTCGATTAACGAACTCACTGTGCTCCATGTCACAGCCACGGAGGCGATTAACAAACTCACTGTGTTCCATGTCACAGCCACGGAGGCGATTAACAAACTCACTGTGTTCCATGTCACAGCCACGGAGGCGATTAACAAACTCACTTTTTTCCATGTCACAGCCACGGAGGCGATTGCCATGGTATCCTAATCCACAGTGGTCTTTTGCTCTGCTGTGACCTCTTTTGCCGACTCCCCCCCTGGTGCCTTCCAGCTCTACTAGATCCACCACACCAACCTGATCCACCATAGAATCGGCCACTGCTCCACTCCCCATGGTCTCACTCTCTGCTCCATGGTCCAGGCTTGCCACTCTTCCATGGTCCATGTCCTCACCCACAGCTCCATGGTCCATTTCTTCACAAGGCAAGCCTCTGCTCTACCACCATCTATGACTTTTTGTTAGTTTTGGTGTTGTGTTTGGCAATCGGGACCTGCCCATAGAGGAGGGATATGTCACATCTTTTTTGGTTTTGTTTTTGTGTTCATGTCTTTTATGCCATGTCATGTGATTCCCTGTTCCCCTCATGTGATCTTGTCATTTGGTTTCCTTAGTACATGTGTCTTCTTTTCATTGGTTCTTTTGTTCATGTGCAATATTCTCTTTGGTTCATTATCCTGTTATCTTGAACTATTTCTTGATAATGTTAGCTTTGGCAGTCAAACTAGAAACACTGGTGTCTCATAGACTCAATTTGAAATCGAGCATCAGAGACAAGGTGGCATCATAATGAAACTTTGGCATTCACCTGCTGCAGCTGTTAGTAAAGAACCAGGCAGGATTCATCACGCTAACTCATGGCTCAACATCAGTTGAGAGAGAATAACTAGTAAACGACCTCACGAGTGCCACGGCACGCAGATTTCGAGTGCAACATGTGCACACAAAAGTCTTTCAGTGCTGCAGAAATCCCTCCACTCTGCTGCGAGGGCTCGAGTTACCTACACAATTTTCAAGGGGGTTTAATGTCTTCCTGTGGAAATCAATATATTCTCTGTGTTAAAATGATTCATGTCCATAATAGAAGCAGAGAGAATGTTGAGCCCCATGCCATGCTTGATGCCACTGCTGAAAAGCCATACTTCAAAGTACTCATCCAAACATGAAACATGGAAATCGACACTGTTCTGACATGGGCCGGAGGGATGAACCTTGTCTGGACAGATCTTCCAGATATTCCTCGTTTAAAGAGTTAACTTTGAAATTAGATTAGTTACATTCAAAGTCAGTTTTTAATACCAAATAAGTTTCAAAAAAATGCTTGTGCACTATATTTTGAGTCTCCCGAAGGATTTTGAAAGATGTACTGTATGTGAGGGAGGAAAATAAAGCAAAGTAAATAAATAATACTACATGGAACTACATGAGGATCAGTAAGTAATGCAATTCCTTTGAAGAACATTTAAAAATCACATGCTTTCAGTGAGACGCCATTCTTACTTTGTTGGAAATTCATCATTTGGGACTCTCAATAAACCCAACGTATAAATGTCAGTAAGTTAAGATTGATTTATAAGTTGTTTTTCTCATGGGGACCAAACAAACGTCCCCGCAAGGGGACAAAATGACTGATATTACCATCTTTGTGGGGAAATTTGGAATCAGGTTACAACTCCAACCCCTCACCCCACGCACAAAAGAGTAAACACAAGCCAAGTATACTTGGAATATACTTGTAAGTATATCTCGATCAAAAGATTGAGTATAAGTATAGGCCAAATATACTTAGACTTTTCTGACAGTAAAGTCAACTATAATTACGTGTAATTTTAAGTATATTTCTAAGAAACACATAAATAGAAGACTGAACGTATACGTTCTTATTTTTGGTGTAAAAGAAGTATTCTAATAACACACTTTTTTTGTAAGGTAGGCCCTACAAACAGACAAACAGTTTTATGGACCAAGGTAGAAGAATACTTAATTTCCCAGAATTCCATATCTAATTTCTTTGAACTTTTTTTCTTGGCCAACTTGGAAGTTTACATTACCCTGGTTCCTCAATTTTCCATTGCATATATGATTATTGCAGAAAACAAGCAGAACAAAAGTTTATGACTCTTACATGCTTTGTTCATAATGATAATGTTCACAAATGAACACAACTTATGAATTTTCATCCCTAAATACAATCGGCTGAAGTCAAAAGCTAAACGTAGGCTACAAACGAACTACACCAAGGTCACATGACAGCAACACCACCATCGCTAAGCATCCGACAACTCTTTCCGTCTTTATTTAAAATCTACAAACGGGAAAGTTTGAGTTAGAATTTGCAGGAGCGTGATTATAAACACAAAGAGGCTGTAGAAGCGATGTAGTGAGTAGATGAGTTTTACAAGTTCCGTGCAATGAAGTTTAATGCTGGACACTTGCTGGCAACTTCTTGACAAAGACAAATAAAAGCTTTAAAAAATCACAATGGTGTATGCATTTTATGTTGTAGAGTAAAATGCGAATGGAGCTTGCACTGTAAAAAAAATTACTGTAAATTTTACAGTATAATACTGGCAGCAGGGTTGCCAGCCAGTTACTGTAAAATTTACAGTAGTGTTACTGTAATTTAATTTATAAAATTTCCCTGTATTCTCTGATTACAGTGAATAACTGTATTTTTTAAATTACTGTAAATTTTACAGTATAATACTGGCAGCAGGGTTCCAGCCAGTTACTATAAAATTTACAGTAGTGTTACTGTAATTTAATTTATAAAATTTCCCTGTATTCTCTGATTACAGTGAATAACTGTATTTTTTAAATTACTGTAAATTTTACAGTATAATACTGGCAGCAGGGTTCCCAGCCAGTTACTGTAAAATTTACAGTAGTGTTACTGTAATTTAATTTACAGAATTTCCCTGTATTTTCTGATTACAGTGAATAACTGTATTTTTTAAATAACTGTAAATTTTACAGTATAATACTGGCAGCAGGGTTCCCAGCCAGTTACTGTAAAATTTACAGTAGTGTTACTGTAATTTAATTAACAGACTTTCCCTGTATTCTCTGATTACAGTAAATAACTGTATTTTTTAAATTACTGTAAATTTTACAGCATAATACTGGCAGCAGGGTTGCCAGCCAGTTACTGTCAAATTTATAGTAGTGTTACTGTAATTTAATTTACAGAATTTCCCTGTATTCTCTGATTACAGTAAATAACTGCATTTTTTTAAATTACGAAGAGTCAATTTACAGCTATATTCTGTAAATTTGAGTCAAACCAACACGTGACCCCAGAATGCATGGCAGTTTACAGCAATATGCTGTATTATTTAATAATGCTGTAATTTTTACAGCAATTCATCACAGTGTGTGTTAACCACAGACCTTATTTCAGACATTGAACCAAAAAGAAAAAGCAATCGAATTCAGTACAATGGAACCAGAAGTTCAAAAACGCTAACTCGTTTCTGGCTTTTAGGACTAATGCAATTCACTTCCCGTCATTTCAGTTCAGCTTCCTGTGGGATGCAGCCAATTCATATTCCAACGCATGATTTTAAATGAACCCAATGATTTGACATTTCATGTGACATCTGAAAATCAAAATCCTGTGGATAACGAGATAACAATGTGAGGAAAAGGACAAAATGATGCAATTTCCTGAAACAGAAACACATTCTTTGTTATTATGAATGTGCTTTCATACATCAGGCCAATTAGCCTGTCGAAAACTCTGGTTCTCTCCTTAATGGTCAGTCCGTGACTCACGGTCGACTTCTAAGTCCACGTCAAAAGAATGTACCAGGGGTGCGTGAGGACTTTTGGTTGTGTAGGGTTAATATGACCCAAGGGGGAGCTTGAACCCCCTGCATCCACTCCACACACACTGTACCAGGCTAATCCTCCCAAAGCAAACGGATTAAGTATAATTTGCACCACAGCTGTCCGTCCTGGAAGAAACAAGAAATTGTGCAGCACATGTTCAGCTGCAAGAACAAATGTCACGGAGCAAAGCAAAAAAATAAGATGCCTCCATGGAAAAAAGCAAGACGAAGAGAAAATCCCCCGCAGAGTGTCCAGGCGAGTGTGCGTCCGTCCATCTGAACATGTGTAAGTGGGGGTCATGGTCTTAAATTCGGGGGTGTTCCTGGCGGATGCGAGCGCGCATCGTCCGGCTCGATGCATTAACTGTGAAGGATTATTGTGGAGCGCGAGGGGTCGGAGGGTTGTGGCGTCGGCTGCGTGGGTTCGCGATTTCGCGCATAGAAGTTGCATAGATCTCCCATGAGATGTATGATTAAACAGCTTTCATAATTATGGCCTTAGTCAAAGGCGGCTCATTGCTGTGCCAGAGGCTGAGGCCATCTAATGCATGGCTGCTGGCTCACACATGGCTGAATCATGCAGCATGGGAAATATGCCAACCCCTGATGTTACAGATAAATAGATTGCTCCTTTTTTGTCCGAGCTATTCATTTTATTTGTATAAAACATTAAAATGCATACATGCACTGACTCGAACACGCATTTTCTGATGAGCTTTTTAAAACATCATTTAGAGATTCTCAGGATATAAAATCAAATACAGTGGGTACGGAAAGTACTCAGACCCCTGTAAATGTTTCACTAAATTGCAACCATTTGAAAAAATCATTTAAGTTCTTTTTTCCCCTCATTACTGTACACACAACACCCCATATTGACAGAAAAACACAGAATTCTTGACATTTTTGCAGATTTATTAAAAAAGATAAACTGAAATATCACATGGTCCCTAAGTATTCAGACCCTTTGCTCAGTATTTAGTAGAAGCACCTTTTGATTTAATACAGTCATGAGTCTTTTTGGGAAACTTGAAAAACTTGATTTTAGCAAATGGCTGCAATATAACAACGAGTGAAAAATTTAAGGGGGTCTGAAATACTTTCCGTACCCACTGCATGTCATTGTACAGAAATTTCTTACTAAAGAAAACATTCATTCATTCTTTCTCTCTCTCTCTCTCTCTGATAATATATATATATATATATATATATATATATATATATTCAAAATGTATATAAAATGTATATTTGAAAATTGTTGTTTGCCTTTGTTTTTTTACTTTTGTTTCATTTTTGCTTTGTTTTTTTGTTTGTTTGTTTGTTTGTTTGTTTTTTTGCTTTGCTTTGTTTCGGTTTTTTTTTTTTTTTCTGTATTGGTAATATATTTCCTTTGAAAATCTTCAAACTTAATTTTTCAATCATCCTGATAATATCATTTTTTTTTTTTTTACGGGAAAGAAAATCATACTGAATTAGAAAAATGCAAAATATAGTACTGTAGGATAACTTTCCAAAGTGGCCCCAAACTTTTGGACCCCACTGTATGTTTCCTTTGTTCTTGCTTTTTACCCATCAGGCAGCTGCAGCAGGAGTGCGGTCATTGCCCAGATCTGCTGCTGGGCTCATTCCCTCTTTAGTGCGTCTCTAATACTGAATTTATCTGCCTGGCGCGAGCAAAGAGCACTAGAAAGCGAGAGGCTTGCACGCCGTGAAGATCTAGACCCTCTGAAATTTTATGGCAGGCAAAAAGCATGGAGACGTAGGTATGACACTCGGCGCTGGGCCAAAACCAGCGCCAAATCCAAATCCAGCAAACTTGACCACTGACTATGAGAGAGCGACTGATCATTTTGGCATAAATTCCGCATTGAAAACTGTAGACTCCATATTGTAACTTACTAGATGTACTAGACACACATCAGACAGGAAGATTAACATCGCCTGCTATGGCATTTCCCTATAAATGCCAGGAATGGCTTTGGTCTCAGTAGGCATTATCAGCTTCTGAGACAGACGTGCCGGTCAACAACATCGTGCCATCCACAGGCATGTGTCTAGAGAGTAGATGACCTTTGACCTTTCGTGCATGTGCTGGATATAGCACAATATTTTAAAATATAAAACATTTGGGTGGTTGTAAAGTGTGTGAATCACTACACTGACTGTTTTCACAGGATTAAATTCCATTAAAGTTCATATGTAAAAAAAAATATATATATACACATTTTGTGATTTCATTAGCAATTGTAGCAAATCATATGCAATTTGATGTATTTCTTATTCATCACTTTTAATACATTTACATAATTTGATTTTTTTTTTTTTTTTTTGTAAATTCGAAACATTACTGTTTTGTTTGTTTTAAACTTTGGTGAGCAGAAGAGACTTCAAAAACAAGAATTTCTCTGACCCCAAACAATCACCGGTTGTGTATATTATACGGCCGGTGCCTTAAGTACAATATGCGGAGTTCTAGATTAATCTTAGACTATCATAATTCAATGAAGCACTTAAAATAAGTGACTTATATAAGTGATCAGTCCTTAAGTGAGGCATTCACAACAAAACGCCCCCTTGTGGAAAGTACTTTAACTACGACTCAGTGGGATTAAAGTTGCAAGAGGATTTAATTCATTATTGGGTAATGTTTAAGCGTGTTTATGCCATATAAAAATTTGTTTTCATTAGCTCTGAACATTTTTACTGCAGATGTTAATTTAAAATGAACATTTCAGAATTAGTGAACACAACCTAAGGGAGCTGAAATATTACCATGACACAACTGGATCTGTGAATTTCTAAAGTGATCACCTTCTTATACTGACACCAGAAATAAGGAGTAAGTGACATACAGAGGGGGAATAAGAGGAACGGTGTGTGTGTGTATGTGTGTGTGTGTGGCTTACTTGGCTCTGATTGGCTAGTGTCCCACTGACGCTGAGGACAAGAATAGAGTCATTAAGCCATCCATCAAACAGCAGGCAAAAGGTAAATGTCTTGTAGTAGTGTTAGTTTCCTGGTAAATGACGTAGAACAAACACAGAGGGACGTAATGTGTCTTAAAATTGTATTAAAATATATTCGATGAAATAAAAAACTATATATGTGTGTGTGTGTGTGTGTGTCGTTCAAAAGCAAGATTAAAGAAGTTAATACTTTTATTCAGCGAGGATGCATTAAAATTGAACAATAGTGAAAGTGAAGACAGTTCCAATATTACAAAAGATTTCTATTTCAAAAGAAATAACATTGTTTTGAACTCTCTATGTATTAACGTCATGTTGTTGTTCAATAAGCATTGTGCAGAACTCATTCAAAGTCTGTTTAAGAAAGCAGGAGAAATAAACAAGGCAACAACATTTCAACATAGATGAACACAGAGTGTATAATTGACTAAACAAGAACCAGGTGTGTAACTCAATTAGAAACTATGGAAACAAACAAGGAACAAGAACTGAAGTAACATGAAAAGGGCGAACAAAACCATGCAGAACAAAATTCGGGGTATATTTTCATGACAACGACGTACTAAAAATGTGAAACTTTTTCCTTGGCATTTCCCCACATACAGACGACAACGTTTATGCACATTATCCACACATTTGCATGACGGCACCGTTTTCACAAATTCATGCTTTTGTTTTGTTTACATGGAGGCAATAAAGGTATTTATTGAAACTTTCACATCTGGATGGAAATTAATGTTGTGATAGTATTTCCATCGAGAGTTGCATCAATTTCTGCTCAAGATCTTGTATTGACAATGCAAGAGGTGAGCACTCCTTAAAGTCTTCTCCAGCACATCCCAAAGACTTCCAATGGATTTAAGGTCTGGACTCAGAGGTGCCAATTCATGCTCCCTCCCAAACATCCCTTCACAATTTGAGCCTGATGAATCTTGGCTTTGTCATCCTGGAATATGGCCATGATGTGTCTTCCTACATTAAGAAATGAAAAGCGACACACTCCATCAGTGAGGGTTAAAAGAACTCTTCCTAAACATCTAACAAAATAATCACAATAAGCACAGCAATAATGATCCAATCATAGACTATTAAGCATTTGCCTTTTTTTTTTGTTGTTAGGCAGATTGTATTAGGGCTGTTGTGTTGAATGTTCACAGTGAGCCAAATCTGATGTTGATTTTAGGAAAAGAATGAGGGGAAACGTCTGTGCGGTGTGAGAAAGCTACTCAAATTTAATAAGTTTAATCCTGTCTAAGTCACAGACACAGAGTGCATGGCTGTTGCTTTTCTTTCAGCTTAAAGAGTCTGAGCTGAATGTCTTTCAAAGACACCTCTACATTTCCTCCCAGCCCTACCACACATGAATTAAAGCAAAACAAAGCAGCGCTCACGTTCATATTCTATTCATAAAGAATAACAAACCAATTAAGATTGATGATCAACTATAAATATCAAGCAATTGCTGGCCCCAGATGCACAGGATTATCTGCTTTAAAGTCATTACGTTCACATCCTTTGCTTAATCTCTCAATTCCCTTCTCTGTGCCTTTGTAATTCCAGTCCAGGATCACTTTTCAATGTTATCACTGTTCAATGACGGCCTGTTTGCCAACAGGATTTATTGATGCTTTCGTTTCGGAGGCTGAAAACAAAGGGCCTCACGATGAGATAAAAAGCAAAGCGTGATTTATTCGATTAAATGCTCCAGACAATGATATCGAGAGACGCTAGTACAGAGGGAAGGTGGAACGAAAAACTTCGGAGGAGGTGCAGACCTCTGATGCCACGCACACTTTGAAGTGGGAACGCTGTGTGATCTGAACTCCAACTGCTTTGGAAGAGCAGAAAATCCCCAGATTTTTCAGAATGTGTGAAACTCGAGCGCTAGTGTGGAAATTTGCATGTCTTAGCATGTTTTTAATAGAGTTTTGATATCGATTAAATTTACGTTCATTCAATACCGGTGAATCTAACTGCCTGGAACAAGTGGGATGGGTGTGATGGGCAACTGGTCCATCTGTCCCTCAGTGCGTGAAAGAATGCAAGCTGTCAAATGCTACACTTGTCCTCAATACTACACACTGAACTATTAAAATGCATGAAATAATAGGTGCTAAACTTAAATGAGTGCTTGATCATCAAAAGCATGCTTTCAAAAACTGACTTTGAATCGCTTTGGTGATTACGACACTCTTTCTCCCACATGCTAACAAGCTAAATAATGGAGTGTGAATGTGTTGAAAGTTGACAATGGCGAGTTAATGTGACAAACTACGAGAAGATTTGTAAGCTATTGAGACTTCTGAGAAACATGTCAGGGCAGTTAAAGAATAACACGTTTAGCTGAATTTTAAAAGATTTTTTTAGCCACACTACTTTAACTTTTTATGTCGGGAACTTTACTTTAACCAACATGATTAGGCCTAATCTAAGATAGTGAACTTCACAGAAAAATAAAGGTATGTTAGGACTCACTAATGTAGTTGAGTTCAAAAACTGACAAAACAAATCAGAATTTGTACAAAACTGTTTCTGGAAATACCTGCATTGATTTGTAAAAAGTGTCATTTGTTCATATAAATTTCACTGAATTCAACTTTGAATCAGTATGTCCATGAATGATACCCCAAACTTAAGAGTGCAATATCATATAATAATTCCATTTTAAAATATAAAAAAGGGGGACAGCATTAGTCTAAACTTAAAGAAAACATACAAAAAAATAAAATAAACCACCTAAACTAAGACTAAGTCGAAACCAAATAGACCAAGACAAGACCAAGATGTTGAGGGGTTGAGGACAAGACCAAGACCAAGGTAGGGCGAGACCAAGTCAAGACAGAGACTTTGAGGGGTTGAGACCAAGACAAGACCAAGAACAAGGCAGGATGAGACAAGGAAAAGACCAACACAAAAGCAGGGTGAGACCAAGTCAAGACAGAGACTTTGAGGGGTTGAGACCAAGACAAGACCAAGAGTTTGAGAGGTTGAGACCAGGAAAAGACCAACACAAAAGCAGGGCGAGACCAAGTCAAGACAGAGACTTTGAGGGGTTGAGACCAAGACAAGACCAAGAGTTTGAGAGGTTGAGACCAGGAAAAGACCAACACAAAAGCAGGGCGAGACCAAGTCAAGACAGAGACTTTTAGGGGTTGAGACCAAGACAAGACCAAGGCAGGATGAGACCAAGTCAAGACAGAGACTTTGAGGAGTTGAGACCAAGACAAGACCAAGACCAAGGCCGGATGAGACCAAATCAAGACATAGACTTTGAGGGGTTGAGACCAAGACAAGACCAAGACCAAGTCAAGACAGAGACTTTTAGGGGTTGAGACCAAGACAAGACCAAGACCAAGGCAGGGTGAGACCAAGTCAAGACAGAGACTTTTAGGGGTTGAGACCAAGACAAGACCAAGAGTTTGAGAGGTTGAGACCAAGACAAGACCAAGGCAGGGTGAGACCAAGTCAAGACAGAGACTTTGAGGGGTTGAGACCAAGACAAGACCAAGACCAAGGCAGGGTGAGACCAAGTCAAGACAGAGACTTTGAGGGGTTGAGACCGAGATGAGACCAAGAGTTTGAGAGGTTGAGACCAGGAAAAGACCAAGACCAAGGCAGGGTGAGACCAAGTCAAGACAGAGACTTTGAGGGCTTGAAACCAAGACAAGACCAAGGCAGGGTGAGACCAAGTCAAGACAGAGACTTTGAGGGGTTGAGACCAAGACAAGACCAAGACCAAGGCAGGGTGAGACCAAGTCAAGACAGAGACTTTGAGGGGTTGAGACCAAGACAAGACCAAGAGTTTGAGAGGTTGAGACCAGGAAAAGACCAACACAAAAGCAGGGTGAGACCAAATCAAGACAAAGACTTTTAGGGGTTGAGCAGACGGCCCGTGCTCTTTGCTGTTCTATGGCTACTATGGTGAGCACGGAGAGGCATCTGTGACTCAATCTGACAGGTATCAAGGATAAGGACAGAGTATTCCTCCTTGATGCCACTGTCTCGCCTTCCGGCCTGTTTGGCTACTCAGTGAATACGGTCATCAGCAGGTTCCGTGACGTTAACCCTGTAACCCTGTTCCCTGAAAAAGCGGGAACGAGAAGCTGCACTTCATTGGCGCACTGTGATGTCCCAGAACTGAAGTATCTGCAGATGCACCTGCGGCTCATCTAATTATAGCCTCGTGCCGGCGCACTATGATGATGTCACGAAGGCTATAAAAATAGACTATAAAAATATTCACACATATTCACAGCCAGTCACGACTAAAGACATTCCCATTGCACTGAACGAAGTGCAGCCTCTTCCTTCCCGCTGTAGGAACAGGGTTACAGTGAAGTAACCCGGGTCGTTCTTCATGATTAATTTCTTCAGTCTTCTCAGCTATGAAGCTGCAAACACAATACAAAGAGACAATACAAAAATACGTTTTGATGTAGTTTATTTGACATTGAGATTTTATTTAAACTGTTCTTTATTAATGTCGTCTTTTCAAATTGCTGGTCAGTTCAATGTCCCTATTTGTCTTATTTTTCACCCATTTGAGATGGGCTGAAACGGGAGGTCTGTTGATAAACCAGTGCAGTCCTGTCCGTTAATTAACGTGGTCTCTTGAACTCACTCACTGCTTACAAGCGGTATGCAAACATCTCCGCGGCCGGCTCTGATTTCAAAGTCAAGTCCAGAGGACCAGCTGTAGACCATGGGACAATTTCATCAGCTTTTTGAAACAAAAGCTGGGGTAGGCCTGTTTGAGTAGCAATGGGCAAGAGAGATAGAGAGAGAAAGAGCGAGCAAAAAAGGGAAAAAAAACAACAGCAATGTCTGAGACATTGCAGATGTCGAGATGAATTCGCTAGTGGCTGTTGACAGTTTTTTGAGGAAAGACAGCTTGAGAGGTTCAGTGTGTAGTGGCTCGAGTATGTGTGGTTGTAGGCACACGTGTTTTTGTTCGTATATACTCACATGCGCATGCATGCACTCAGCGCTTGCATGCTGCCAATGCAATGATTTGCAGCTCAACGTGTAGCACACAACTACAAATGCTGTGACACAATGAAAGATGTTCCCTTGCATCAAATCCTTTCCTTGTTTTTTTCTCTTCATCTTAACACCTTCATTCCGCGTCAAGAGCTAATCAGAGGCAACATTCCTGTCCAATCCTTTAATCCCATTTCCTGATCAAAACAGTGTTGTTGATAGTTTTGCTAAAGCTAAATACAACAAAAATTACCCCTGGCTTTACACTATTGTAACTGAGAGGTGACAATTTCACAAATTTCAGGCCAATTGTAACATAAATAGGTCTGGTAATTATATTTCTTTGATGTTTCGAAAAGGTAACATGTTCATTAAAGGTAACATGCAATGTATACTTTGTAGTATATACTGTATTTTTAACTGAAAATTTACAATTTCCTGTTGTGCTGCTTAACATTTTTGTGGAAACCATGATACATTTTTCATTCTTTGATGAATAGAAAGTTAAAAAAAAAGCATTTGTGACCCTTGCTGGCAAAACCACTCGCAATGAGTAGTAAAAAAAAAATAGTTTTTTGCAATTTTTATAAAATGAGTTATTGTAATTGTCACATTCTCTTTTAAAAAATCCTTCAAAATGATATAAGATGTATTTGTTGGAATCTGACAAAAATTCTAACTTTTCTGAAGGCTCCAAAACAAAATCACCTAGCAACCATACTTTAAAATGACTGTATTCTTTAAAATCACTTCATTGTAATGACATTAAATTTACACAAACCAAGCTAGCCCAGGAAAAAATTTCTCCATGATTCCATTATTGTTCGATTAGCATTGATGAAACAGACAGCCATTAATTAAGACCTACTGTACTAAACGGGTCTAATATAATGTTACACATCAACAGTTAACCAAATGTTAACAGATAAAGCTCACATGAATACTCATCAAGACAGATTTTTTGAAATACTGTAATTCTGTTTGATCGCGAAGTCTTTGAGTGTGTGCTTCGGATCTGTCAGTAAGTGCAAGTGAGATCGTTTTGTTTACATCAGCCTGAGTTTGAAAATCACATTTCAGTGGTTCAGACTCATGCCATCGATGATTCGCTACGAATATTCACAAAATTGGAATGCTGTGCTTGAAAACCACCATTATGCTGAGGGAAGCACCAGTCGCTGAGAAGCACACATGATCAGAAGATAGGTATCCTCTCAGAAAAAGAACAAATAAGGATACTTTTACAAGATTTGAAGATGATATTTGGAGTATTGGGGTCTCTAGACAAGGGCTTAATGAACTAATTTTTGTGAAAATCTAAATCGACAAAAATGAACAAAATTGACTTTTTCTGTTGCTCAAAATAAGCCTGTGTGCATTCCCACTCATTTTTCCAGCACAGGCCACATTAATTTGAAACAGAAATCCTGTGTAGCCTTAAATGCCTTGTATGGCCCTTTTAATAAATTCAATGATATACTACTAAGTCCCCTGGCCATTCTACACCCCAGGCCCGGCTATGTGCCAAGGTGCCATCTAGGGTGGCATGGCCCGTGGTTCTTCAGGCCTTCCATACTCCCCCTCATGTGGCGGCAGAGGAAGAGAGGCTTCATCTGCTCTGCCCTGTCAGAGCCTTGAAGATCTTTGTTCAAAGGTCTTCTCATTGGAGAAGGTCAGAGCAGTTTTTGGTGTGTTTTGGATCACCCAAGAAAGGACTTCCTGCATCTAAGCAGACAATCAGTAATTGGATTGTTCAGGCTATTACTTATCAGCGTGGTCTGCCTTCACCTGTGGTCTTGAGGGCCCACTCTACAAGAGGCATGGCGTCCTCTAGGGCCCTCCTGTCTGGGGTCCCGTTGCATGACATCTGCGATGCGGCTGGGTGGTCCACCCCACATACTTTCGTTAAGTTTTATAGTCTGCACCTTCCCTCCATGCCAGGTACATGAATCCTTTTCTCCTAGTTGTGCGGGTTCTGCTTCACACACTCCATGTTTCGGTCTGGCGTAGTGGGTATCCGTTCCCCAAAGTGCGAATTCCCTTGAAAGGGAACGTCTCGGGTTACGACTGTAACCCTTGTTCCCTCAAAAAGGAACGAGAAACTGCGTCTCAATGCCACACCTCTCCATGCCTGGGAGTGGCCATGCGAGGCAGTGTCTCGTTCCCTTTCTCAGGGAACAAGGGTTACAGTCGTAACCCGAGACGTTTTCCAAAAAAGGAAACTCCCATGCTGCACATCATTTGCTTTTTAAAGAAGATGTGTGTACAGTATGTCCCAAAACTGCCATACTCTTTTGTCATACACATTCAGAAGAAAGTACTTTCATACAACCAACAAAGCACATAGTGTAGTGCATAGTATAAGTATGCAAATTTGGATATAAATGTCCAGTCACATTAGCAAAATTTCTATTGAAGTTACATTACACAAAATTATTGTCAACAGTGTAGCGATGTATGAAGCACAACTCAGAAAACAGTTTTATGTTGGATAATTTTTCATTTTCATATTTTAGCAGACGCTTTTATCCAAAGCGACTTGCAAGGGGAGCAATCAGGGGTTAGGTGTCTCGCTCAAGGGCACTTTAGTCATGGTATTGAAGGTGGAGAGAGTGCTGTTCGTTCACAATCCCCACTTTCAATTCCTGGTGGCGTGGGAATCGAACCTGCAACCTTCAGGTTACAAGCCCAACTCCCTCACAACTAGGCCACGACTACCCTTATAGCCCCGATAATGCTGTAAATCTGTGGGAAATTAATCAATTTCGGACATTAAAATTCACAACAACTCTAAACGTGACATCACCTTAAAGGGATAGTTCATGCAAAAATAAAAATTCTGTCATCATTTACTCATCCTCAAGTTTTTCCAAACCTGTATGAATTTCTTTGTTCTGCCGAACACAAAAGAAGATGTTTTGAATAATACGGGTAACCAAACAGTTGCATCCCATAGTATTTTTCCTCCGCGGCATAGAACTCAGTGGAGCCCATCAACTGTTGGTTTCCCATGTTATTCGACATATCTTCTTTTGTGTTCGGAAGAAGAAAGAAATTCATACAGGTTTGGAACAACTTGACTGTGAGTAGATGATTTTTGGGTGAGCTTTCCCTTTTTTATCTCTTCTTTGTCAGCAGCCAGTTAAGAAGGTTAAATAATATAATATAATAATAATGATAATAATCGATACAACAATTTCAAAGTTAATAGGGTAGA
The DNA here is from genome assembly GCA_037194245.1 of Opsariichthys bidens. Lineage (NCBI taxonomy): Eukaryota > Metazoa > Chordata > Actinopteri > Cypriniformes > Xenocyprididae > Opsariichthys > Opsariichthys bidens. Next base: position 3,428,924 of record CM074290.1, on the reverse strand, counting down.
TCAAACAATTTCCATTTGATCAGTCATAAAATACCTTTTGGATTTCACTTTGTCTATTTAGAACAAAAATCTGAATCATGGCAACACAAGCTGTCAGAATATTGCCATAAACACATCTATGACACCGGCCTTCACGCAACAAGAACAAGTATCATCTTACAAGCTTGAGCGTCTATATTGGGAACAAACACACATATACACAGGCTATTTCCATATCCCCCACGACTTCACACAACTTTTTATGAGAGGATGGTTAATCCTTGAGTGTTTGTCGCTGGAGGAACAGAATGTTAGTATGGCTGACTCAGAGGACAAACACAGAATGATGATCGATGATTTCTGATTTTGTACATATATCAATTATCATGGCCATTTTTTCTGTCATTAGTGAGAATTAAATAACTTAAAAGTGCAAAGATACTCCACTGCACGAGTTCAGTAATGGCTGCTTTCCGTAAGCCGCCAAAATCCCGTTTTCCTCTCATGACTGTCCTCATACTTCAGGCATAGAGTCATAACTCATGAAAGTGTGGATTACCTCACTCGATTTTGCATGGTGAGCGGGGCAGTTCACTTGACGGAGACATTCTTTCCAGTTTAGTCCTCAGAAGATATTGAGCCCACCATCAAATGGAACATCGATGCCTCAACCTACGATTATTCGCTTCACGTCGGCTTATGTTGTTTGTCAATCCCTTGTTCAGGAACATGGTGTGGTATTTACATACCTTAGCTCTGTGTAATGACAGCATGCGAGAAATGTTGCGTAATTCACTATAAACATTACTATTGTTAGAATTGGTCATTGAGTCTTGAAATTGTTAATACTACCAATTTTAAAGTTGTCATGAAATGGAAGTTGTTTTTTTATTCCTTGTTGGGATGTATCTCTATGTGAAATATCTTCTTGAAAAAGAAAAACTGTGGGGTGGGGCTTAATTTCGTCCATTGGGAATTGATTGGATGGTTGTGGTTTGTTATTGGTGGATCTCATGTGAGTGACAGGTTGATCCCGCCCTCGTGCAAGTAAATATGTCATCAGAGAAGAGAAGAGATGATACTGCAAGAGGCATGGGAAGTTAATTTGATTACGAAGAAAAAAATAATGTTAATTTTGATGTCGTGGTGACTTTAAGCTCAACCCTTATGAAAAAATTTTAGAAACAATTCTAAAAATCTTGTAAATCTTTTTGGAACGGATTGATCGTAGGCCTCCTTGAGCTTATTCACCTCAGTTTTTATCTGTGAACAATTTTGTCAATATTCAACCAATTAAAAAATTCACTGTTTATCATACTAGTGTGTTTTAATGTTGAACTTTGTTTTGAAATGCTTTTATCTTGTATAAATGGCACAAAATCACCAAAAAATTGATTATAAATGTCTCGTTATGCTATATTATCAATAAATATTGGATGCAATCTTTTTGTCAACTTGTTTTCTTTCAGTTAGAACAGGTTTTGTATTTATTTTTGAAACAGAATGATCATAGGCCTCGTTTGATCATAATAATGAGAGTAATGAGAGATTTATAAGCATTTTTTGTAGGTATAACAAGGTGGAGAAAAAAAAAATCACAAATTTGGGCTGTCGTGTCCCCAAAAAGTAAAATAAGGAATAGTCCAATGTGATAACATTAACTAGCAATTTCAGGGAAATAGGAAATCCTGTCCGGGTCAAAATGACCTGAGGTTAAAACAAATAACACATATAGCCAATGTATTTTAATGGGCAACACAATGTAACACACTCTCAAAAGTAAACATTGGTCTAGAACCACAAAAGTGTCAGTCTGACATTGTTATTCTGATGATAAACTGACTTCTAATTAAGGTTTCTTCCTTTTTTTCTCATGCCCACCTCAAATGTTCTTAAAGTGCATAACTTGGGTAAGCAGGACAATTTCCATGAAAAGGATGGATTGCTGTCACACCAACATAGCTTTAGCCAAGGATTATTATCATCAGATTACAGTACGGTACTTTATGAAATACAACAATGTAGACTATAACCTTAAAGAGAAAATTTTCCAAACCTCCAAAGTTTTGCCAAAAACTGTTATAACCTTCTCTGTTCAGCGTAACACAAAAGGAGATAGTTTTTTGTCCTCATTTACTTCATTGAGTGGAGAAAAAAAAGAAAATTTTGAAAAAAAAAAAATAGCATGTTTTATGTTTCTTCAAAAGTTTGAAACACCATAAGAGTTAGTAAAAATGACAAATATTTTTCTTTTGGGTGAACTACTCCATATTACTGTCGACTTATTAACTTTTATTACATTGTATCATGTACATGTGTTTGCTTAATATTCACATGCATGTTTTATAGTGTATTTGCAACCGACTTTCCATTGCTTTTCGACTAAACTCTACATGATTCAAACGTGACAACATCTCAAAACAAGCACCGACGTTACGTTGTTTCGTTTCAGAAAATGGGCTGTTCAGTGACAAAGTAATTGCATCCCATGAGTGATGCAATCCATGACAGATAAAACCGCACCCAGTGGCCTTAGACTGTTATTACTATCCTATTACATGTTATTACATATTAATTACTGTATATCATAATTCAAACCAGTGAGAAAAACAACAAAATGGGCTGAATGAGTGAGAAGAGAGGTAAGAGGTCAGGAGCAGAGACTGTAGCAGATAATTGTGCTGGTGGGCTCACGCAGAGAACTGTCTGTTTAGACCAGCGATTATTTATGAAAGCCATCCGGCCCCTGGGCCACAGTTGCTACTGGGTTGAGGGGGATAAAAAGTTGGTCATCAGGTCAAGGGCCAAGGGAGCATGCAGAGAACAGGTGGGGTGTACAGAGGCTTCTGGAACTGACTCAGGATGGCCCACACCTGCCCTGACTGTCAATCAGCAGGAGCCGAAAGAAAAGATACAGTGGCGTTTTCTAGAGCTCAGAAGAACTTCTCTGGATTTTCCCCTTTCGCTGGTAAGTCTGACTGAGTCATCGATGAGCTGGAGTGAAACTCGATCCTCCTTAAATATTTGTACAGTCAACATGGCCTTATAATAAAAACAAGTTCTAAGAATAAATCTTTAAGGAACAACTGAATTCTCCGAACTCTCTGAAATTTGTTTAAAAAATACTGGGGGGAAAATTTACAACACTCCAGTAGGCAAAGGTGACTTAAAAATAGGCTAGTTTCACATTTAGAAAATATTATTGGAACAGAATAAGCCCAAAAGGTGAGGAATCAAGAAACCATTAACTTTAAAAAAAAAAAAAAAAAAAACATCCATGAAAAAATAATGTGCCATTTTCATGCAAGCATATCTTTTAAAACACTTTCACAACAAATCCCTGACGGTTCCTTGGGGCTACAAGGAGGTTATTTCATTAGTTGAATTTCCTCTCATTTCCTTTCCTTCTGCATCCTGTAAATCACTCATACATCCATGTATCATCCATCCATTAATGTGAGACATCCAGCCCAGGCCACGGTAGCAGTTCCCATTGGTTTCGGACAGCTAATGCCCCTTGTGAAACTGCACCAGCTCTTATAGAGCTGCCTTAGCTGCCGACCGGACCCGTGTGTGCTGGGTGGGCAGCAGGTGCGAGAGTGAAGGACAGCTCAACTGCTGCACTGTACGACACACACACACAGTGCATGCACACAAACACATACCGACTCTCAAAGTGAAACTAAACTTTCAAAGAAGCTACTTTTGCGACATCAAAGTCATTTTGTATTGTTGAATGAATGCAGTTTGAAGGGAATCAGTATGGATGCACTGACTATTTCACTGACTGTTGCACATTGGAAGGTTCTGTTAACTCAAATATACTGATATATATATATAGTTAAATACAATGATATATAATCTAATATAACTTAATGCATTATTATTACAATTATGCAGTATAGAATTGTGATATTGTAGGCAATTTGTGTCTGCATAAATAAAAAACAAATTAATATAATAATATGATTGTATGATATGTCTCTCTAATAATATACAGTTATTGCAATACAATAACAATTATTATAATATATAATTATATTATTGACATAACTGTAAGTATTTGTATAAATAGTTACATTTTATTCCTTTTCTGTGCAAACTTTTTAAGTACACAATTCCACGTTTTTCTGATGATCTGACACTTTTGGACCCTGCTTGTGTGTTCAGTATGTCTTTGCTTCATCACTTTGGAAACATAGTAAAAGGCACAAGGCCTCTGTGAGTGTTTTTCATGATCAGCCCCTAGAGGGCGCTGTTCCATATTTGTGTTGGCTGGTTTAGATTCAGTGTGTGGTGTCCAGGCCATGAGGGACTTTGGGATTCTCCAATTGCAAGCAGGCAGACTGGCTGGCACCCCAAATGTAGCTTCTTCATCCTGGAGACAGCTGTTGTCTCTGTGACGACACTAGTGGCCAATGAGGTTTGGGTCCGAGCTGGGGGTGGTGGGGTGAGAGGAGACTTATGGGTTTGAACACGATCAACTGCTGCAGAACTGGAGGGGGCAGTTGGCCGTGGACAGTAAACACCATTCCGAGCCCTGCCGCACACCGGAGTGCAACTTCACCGAGCGCAAATATACATCGCGACACTTCCTCCTATGAGAATACGGTCTATATTTTATCTATTCTCATCTTGTCAACGGGTGGTCTGGGAAGTTCCTGTGAGCTCCTTCAACTCAAATGGCATAGTTTGCTATATTTGTCCTTTACTTAGATGGGACTTCACATCGACAGACTGATAATACCCTTGAGAGAAGATATTAATATCCATTTAAAAAGGTTTTTGCTGAATATATTTTAAATGATTCCCACCGAATGAGATATCAGTGGCTCAGAAATAGCCCCTCACAATTTTGAAATCACATGACCAGGCATGTCTTGAATGGGGTGCTTCTCAGTACTCACATTGACGCTTCCTTGTGTCCCCGATCTTACGTCCTCCAGCCTGTGACTTGGAAACCGATCCTACTTGAAGGACATCTTGATTCAATTGCAAGAAACTAGGTGAGGAACAAGGAGCGAGGAAGCTTCCTGAGGAGTCATGAGCGAGGATACATGATATACCCTTCACCTCATATCCTAACGGGTGGAGCTAAGATGCGAGGAAAGGAAACGAGGATACGCTCAAAAAAATATTTCAGTCTAAACATAAGTTTTATGTAATTTAATCACATAGCGATTTTCCATCCATTTGGATCACATAGTTTTAACATAAACAAACTAATAAACTTAATGTGATTATATTTGTCAGTCATATGTAAATATGTAAAAAGATTTATGTAATAGTTGAGTTTATGAATAATAGTAATAGTTCTTGTGTTTCTCTGTCCTTCAGTGATTCTGCTTGTTAACAGCAGGCGTTCATCATTACCGCTCAATCATCTCTTAATGATCTCATTAACTCTGACAACTCTTTAACTCAGTAGTGCGCACACACATGACCACTAAACAGTGTTCATTAACCTGTCAACTATTACATAAATCTTACCTATTTCATTTACATATGACTGACAAATATGAATCACATTAAGTTTATTAGTTTGTTTATGTTACAACTATGTCATCCAAATGGATGGAAAATTGCTATGTGATTAAATTACATAAAACTTATGTTTAGACTGAATTTTTTTTTTTTTTTGAGTGTACGCAAATAAGAAGTGAGAATCATCCATAGTGTCTTTCGTTTAGGGATAAATTATGTCCGATACTGATAAGATGAATGGTCAATATTAAAATGTGATACTACTTTGTCTAAATAATTTAAAAGTAAACTAACTAAAATTTTAAATCTTGTTTTAAAAATTGTTTCTGCACTTGTTTTTCATCAGTGTTCAAATGAATTTAGCCATCAAATTCTAATGTACAGCATGAAAAAAAAAAATGAAATAAATCTAATTAAATGTCCAATATCAGTCAATGCCAAGGAATTTAAAAAAAATCTTCAATATAGGCCAAAACCAATATACAACAGTGTGTTTATTAATTAATATTGAGTAACTAAAGGGGGCGGGTCTTTGCAAAGGGCCAATTGCATGACAGGTGTGATTCATTTCTATGGTATCCGCGACTGTCGCAATCGAAATGAAGCGATGTCAAGGCTATAATGTGATTATAGGCACACGTGATCCAAGTTAGTCATTATGTTTTCTCCACTGGTAGAGCCACGGTCCCGCATATCTCCCAACAAAATAAGACCATCTCTGGTAACATCACAAAAACAGCACGGATGCTCCAGGCCTGATGGGGGCAGTAGAGAGGCTGATTCTGTGTGTCTTATTTCTGTCAGAAAAAAATCTTGAAAATGTGAATATGACAAGCAGAGAAACAGGTGTTTACAGTCATGATACTCTCTGAGATATTCTCTCGCATTGTTAAATAGACACAGGTGAGATTTATGGAAACGGTAAGCAGCTTTGATAATGTGACAAAAATTCCAGTTTGGATTAGATCATATATATCATTACTCCAATCATCAGTGTCACATGATCCTTCAAAAATGATTAATATGCTGATTTGCTGCTCTGGAAAGATTTTTTATTATCACGTAAACCATAAATCCATTGTTCTTTAAACGACTGATATTTTACATTCAGGGCCATTAAATTGATCAGAGGTGAAAGTAAAGATATTTATCATGTTACAAAAGGTTTCAATTTCAAATAAATGCTGTTGATTGCACTTTCCATTGCTCGAAGAAGAATCCACAACAATATTAAGCAGTACTAAAACTGATTTCAACCATGATAACAATAACCATTATTAAAAATTGAGCATCAATAATAATTGATAATAACTGAGCTCCAAATCAGCATATCAGAGTGATTTCTGAAGGATCAGGTGACACTGAAGACTGGAGGAATGATGCTGAAAATTCACAGTGACGAGTGGAGCATGAGCTTAGTTTGAGAACAGATGATGTGTTGAATGTTCTGTATTGCCAGCGCTGGGTGTGTTACTTTTAAAATGTATTTCACTAGAGATTACAAAATACATGCTTTAAAAAGTCATTTGTAACGTATTTCGTAACATTACTCAAGTTTAGTCACTTCATCTAAATACTTTAGAATACTTTAGAATACTAATAAGTGTGAAACAAACACAAAAAAGGTCATTGAGAGTTTTTATCTCACAATTCAAAACAAAACAAGACTTTTTCCCTCAGAATTGTGTGATATAAAGTTGCAATGACCTTTTTTAACTGACAATATTGAGAAAAGTCAGAATTATGAGATATAAACTGACAATATTGAGAAAAGTCAGAATTATGAGATATAAACTGACAATATTGAGAAAAGTCAGAATTATGAGATATAAACTGACAATATTGAGAAAAGTCAAAATTATGAGATATAAACTCACCATATTGAGAAAAGTCAAAATTATGAGATATAAACTCGCAATATTGAGAAAAGTCAAAATTATGAGATATAAACTCGCAATATTGAGAAAAGTCAAAATTATGAGATATAAACTCGCAATATTGAGAAAAGTCAAAATTATGATATATAAACTCGCAATATTGAGAAAAGTCAAAATTATGAGATATAAACTCGCAATATTGAGAAAAGTCAAAATTATGAGATATAAACTCGCAATATTGAGAAAAGTCAAAATTATGAGATATAAACTCGCAATATTGAGAAAAGTCAAAATTATGAGATATAAACTCGCAATATTGAGAAAAGTCAAAATTATGAGATATAAACTCACAATATTGAGAAAAGTCAAAATTATGAGATATAAACTCACAATATTGAGAAAAGTCAGAATTATGAGATATAAACTCGCAATATTGAGAAAAGTCAAAATTATGAGATATAAACTCGCAATATTGAGAAAAGTCAAAATGATGAGATATAAACTCACAATATTGAGAAAAGTCAGAATTATGAGATATAAACTCGCAATATTGAGAAAAGTCAAAATTATGAGATATAAACTCGCAATATTGAGAAAAGTCAAAATTATGAGATATAAACTCACAATATTGAGAAAAGTCAGAATTATGAGATATAAACTCACAATATTGAGAAAAGTCAGAATTATGAGATATAAACTCGCAATATTGAGAAAAGTCAAAATTATGAGATATAAACTCGCAATATTGAGAAAAGTCAAAATTATGAGATATGAACTCACAATATTGAGAAATGTCAGAATTATGAGATATAAACTCACAATATTGAGAAAAGTCAAAATTATGAGATATAAACTCACAATGTTGAGAAAAGTCAAAATTATGAGATATAAACTCACAATATTGAGAAAAGTCAAAATTATGAGATATAAACTCGCAATATTGAGAAAAGTCAAAATTATGAGATATAAACTCGCAATATTGAGAAAAGTCAAAATTATGGGATATAAACTCGCAATTTTGAGAAAAGTCAAAATTATGAGATATAAACTCGCAATATTGAGAAAAGTCAAAATTATGAGATATAAACTCGCAAGATTGAGAAAAGTCAAAATTATGAGATATAAACTCGCAATATTGAGAAAAGTCAAAATTATGAGATATAAACTCACAATATTGAGAAAAGTCAAAATTATGAGATATAAACTCACAATATTGAGAAATGTCAGAATTATGAGATATAAACTCACAATATTGAGAAAAGTCAGAATTATGAGATATAAACTCACAATATTGAGAAAAGTCAGAATTATGAGATATAAACTCGCAATATTGAGAAAAGTCAAAATCAGGAGATATAAACTCACAATATTGAGAAATGTCAAAATTATGAGATATAAACTCACAATATTGAGAAAAGTCAAAATTATGAGATATAAACTCGCAATATTGAGAAAAGTCAAAATTATGAGATATAAACTCGCAATATTGAGAAAAGTCAAAATTATGAGATATAAACTCGCAATATTGAGAAAAGTCAAAATTATGAGATATAAACTCGCAATATTGAGAAAAGTCAGAATTATGAGATATAAACTGACAATATTGAGAAAAGTCAGAATTATGAGATATAAACTGACAATATTGAGAAAAGTCAGAATTATGAGATATAAACTCACAATATTGAGAAAAGTCAGAATTATGAGAAATAAACTCACGATATTGAGAAAAGTCAGAATTATGAGATATAAACTGACAATATTGAGAAAAGTCAGAATTATGAGATATAAACTCACAATATTGAGAAAAGTCAGAATTATGAGAAATAAACTCACGATATTGAGAAAAGTCAGAATTATGAGAAATAAACTCACGATATTGAGAAAAGTCAGAATTATGAGATATAAACTCACAATATTGAGAAAAGTCAGAATTATGAGATATAAACTCACGATATTGAGAAAAGTCAGAATTATGAGAAATAAACTCACGATATTGAGAAAAGTCAGAATTATGAGAAATAAACTCACGATATTGAGAAAAGTCAGAATTATGAGATATAAACTCACAATATTGAGAAAAGTCAGAATTATGAGAAATAAACTCACGATATTGAGAAAAGTCAGAATTATGAGATATAAACTCACAATATTGAGAAAAGTCAGAATTATGAGAAATAAACTCACGATATTGAGAAAAGTCAGAATTATGAGATATAAACTCACAATATTGAGAAAAGTCAAAATTATGAGAAATAAACTCACGATATTGAGAAAAGTCAGAATTATGAGATATAAACTCACAATATTGAGAAAAGTCAGAATTATGAGATATAAACTCACAATATTGAGAAAAGTCAAAATTATGAGATATAAACTCACAATATTGAGAAAAGTCAGAATTATGAGAAATAAACTCACAATATTGAGAAAAGTCAGAATTATGAGATATAAACTCACAATATTGAGAAAAGTCAGAATTATGAGAAATAAACTCACGATATTGAGAAAAGTCAGAATTATGAGATATAAACTCACAATATTGAGAAAAGTCAGAATTATGAGATATAAACTCACGATATTGAGAAAAGTCAGAATTATGAGATAAAAACTCACTATGTTGAGAAAAGTCAGAATTATGAGATATAAACTCACAATATTGAGAAAAGTCAGAATTATGAGATATAAACTGACAATATTGAGAAAAGTCAGACTTATGAGATATAAACTCACAATATTGAGAAAAGTCAGAATTATGAGATATAAACTCACAATATTGAGAAAAGTCAGAATTATGAGATATAAACTGACAATATTGATAAAAGTCAGAATTATGAGATATAAACTCACGATATTGATAAAAGTCAGAATTATGAGATATAAACTCACAATATTGAGAAAAGTCAGAATTATGAGATATAAACTCACGATATTGATAAAAGTCAGAATTATAAGATATAAACTCACAATATTGAGAAAAGTCAGAATTATGAGATATAAACTCACAATATTGAGAAAAGTCAGAATTATGAGATATAAACTCACAATATTGAGAAAAGTCAGAATTATGAGATATAAACTCATAATATTGAGAAAAGTCAGAATTATGAGATATAAAACTCACAATATTGAGAAAAGTCAGAATTATGAGATATAAACTCACAATATTGAGAAAAGTCAGAATTATGAGATATAAACTTAAAATATTGAGAAAAGTCAGAATTATGAGATATAAACTGAAAATATTGAGAAAAGTCAGAATTATGAGATATAAACTCAGAATATTGAGAAAAGTCTGAATTATGAGATATAAACTCACAATATTAAGAAAAGTCAAAATTATGAGATATAAACTCACAATATTGAGAAAAGTCAGAATTATGAGATATAAACTCACAATATTGAGAAAAGTCAAAATTATGAGATATAAACTCACAATATTAAGAAAAGTCAAAATTATGAGATATAAACTCGCAATATTGAGAAAAGTCAAAATTATGAGATATAAACTCACAATATTGAGAAAAGTCTGAATTATGAGATATAAACTCACAATATTGAGAAAAGTCTGAATTATGAGATATAAACTCGCAATATTGAGAAAAGTCAAAATTATGAGATATAAACTGAAAATATTGAGAAAAGTCTGAATTATGAGATATAAACTCACAATATTGAGAAAAGTCAAAATTATGAGATATAAACGCGCAATATTGAGAAAAGTCAAAATTATGAGATATAAACTCGCAATATTGAGAAAAGTCAAAATTATGAGATATAAACTGAAAATATTGAGAAAAGTCAGAATTATGAGATATAAACTCACAATATTGAGAAAAGTCTGAATTATGAGATATAAACTCGCAATATTGAGAAAAGTCAAAATTATGAGATATAAACTGAAAATATTGAGAAAAGTCAGTATTATGAGATATAAACTCACAATATTGAGAAAAGTCTGAATTATGAGATATAAACTGACAATATTGAGAAAAGTCAGAAATATGAGATATAAACTCACAATATTGAGAAAAGTCAGAATTATAAGATATAAACTGACAATATTGAGAAAAGTCAGAATTATGAGATATAAACTCACAATATTGAGAAAAGTCAGAATTATGAGATATGAACTCACAATATTGAGAAAAGTCAGAATTATGAGATATAAACTCACAATATTGAGAAAAGTCAGAATTATGAGATATAAACTCACAATATTGAGAAAAGTCAGAATTATGAGATATAAACTTAAAATATTGAGAAAAGTCAGAATTATGAGATATAAACTCACAATATTGAGAAAAGTCTGAATTATGAGATATAAACTCACAATATTAAGAAAAGTCAAAATTATGAGATATAAACTCACAATATTGAGAAAAGTCAGAATTATGAGATATAAACTCACAATATTGAGAAAAGTCAGAATTATGAGATATAAACTCGCAATATTGAGAAAAGTCAAAATTATGAGATATAAACTCGCAATATTGAGAAAAGTCTGAATTATGAGATATAAACTCACAATATTGAGAAAAGTCAAAATTATGAGATATAAACTCACAATATTGAGAAAAGTCAAAATTATGAGATATAAACTCACAATATTGAGAAAAGTCTGAATTATGAGATATAAACTCACAATATTGAGAAAAGTCTGAATTATGAGATATAAACTCACAATATTGAGAAAAGTCTGAATTATGAGATATAAACTCGCAATATTGAGAAAAGTCAAAATTATGAGATATAAACTGAAAATATTGAGAAAAGTCAGAATTATGAGATATAAACTCGCAATATTGAGAAAAGTCTGAATTATGAGATATAAACTCACAATATTGAGAAAAGTCAAAATTATGAAATATAAACGCGTAATATTGAGAAAAGTCAAAATTATGAGACATAAACTGAAAATATTGAGAAAAGTCAGAATTATGAGATATAAACTCACAATATTGAGAAAAGTCTGAATTATGAGATATAAACTCGCAATATTGAGAAAAGTCAAAATTATGAGATATAAACTGAAAATATTGAGAAAAGTCAGAATTATGAGATATAAACTCACAATATTGAGAAAAGTCTGAATTATGAGATATAAACTGACAATATTGAGAAAAGTCAGAAATATGAGATATAAACTCACAATATTGAGAAAAGTCAGAATCATGAGATATAAACTGACAATATTGAGAAAAGTCAGAATTATAAGATATAAACTGACAATATTGAGAAAAGTCAGAATTATGAGATATAAACTCACAATATTGAGAAAAGTCAGAATTATGAGATATGAACTCACAATATTGAGAAAATTCAGAATTATGAGATATAAATTCACAATATTGAGAAAAGTCAAAATTATGAGACATAAACTCACAATACTGAGAAAAGTCAAAATTATGAGATATAAACTCACAATATTGAGAAAAGTCAAAATTATGAGACATAAACTCACAATATTGAGAAAAGTCAAAATTATGAGATATAAACTCACAATATTGAGAAAAGTCAAAATTATGAGATATAAACTCACAATATTGAGAAAAGTCAAAATTATATGAGACATAAACTCACAATATTGAGAAGAGTCAAAATTATGAGATATAAACTCACAATATTGAGAAAAGTCAGAATTATGAGATATAAACTCGCAATATTGAGAAAAGTCAAAATTATGAGATATAAACTCGCAATATTGAGAAATGTCAGAATTATGAGATATAAGCTCGCAATATTGAGAAAAGTCAAAATTATTAGATATAAACTCACAATATTGAGAAAAGTCAAAATTATGAGATATAAACTCACAATATTGAGAAAAGTCAAAATTATGAGACATAAACTCACAATATTGAGAAAAGTCAAAATTATGAGACATAAACTCACAATATTGAGAAAAGTCAAAATTATGAGATATAAATTCACGATACTGAGAAAAGTCAGAATTATGAGAAAGAAACTCACGATATTGAGAAAAGTCAGAATTATGAGAAATAAACTCACGATATTGAGAAAAGTCAGAATTATGAGATATAAACTCACGATATTGAGAAAAGTCAGAATTATGAGATATAAACTCACAATATTGAGAAAAGTCAGAATTATGAGATATAAACTCACAATATTGAGAAAAGTCAGAATTATGAGAAATAAACTCACGATATTGAGAAAAGTCAGAATTATGAGATATAAACTCACAATATTGAGAAAAGTCAGAATTATGAGAAATAAACTCACGATATTGAGAAAAGTCAGAATTATGAGATATAAACTCACAATATTGAGAAAAGTCAGAATTATGAGATATAAACTGACAATATTGAGAAAAGTCAGACTTATGAGATATAAACTGACAATATTGAGAAAAGTCAGAATTATGAGATATAAACTCACAATATTGAGAAAAGTCAGAATTATGAGATATAAACTGACAAAATTGAGAAAAGTCAGAATTATGAGATATAAACTCACGATATTGATAAAAGTCAGAATTATGAGATATAAACTCACAATATTGAGAAAAGTCAGAATTATGAGATATAAACTCATAATATTGAGAAAAGTCAGAATTATGAGATATAAACTCACAATATTGAGAAAAGTCAGAATTATGAGATATAAACTCACAATATTGAGAAAAGTCAGAATTATGAGATATAAACTGAAAATATTGAGAAAAGTCAAAATTATGAGATATAAACTCACAATATTGAGAAAAGTCTGAATTATGAGATATAAACTCACAATATTAAGAAAAGTCAAAATTATGAGATATAAACTCACAATATTGAGAAAAGTCAGAATTATGAGATATAAACTCACAATATTGAGAAAAGTCAGAATTATGAGATATAAACTCGCAATATTGAGAAAAGTCAAAATTATGAGATATAAACTCGCAATATTGAGAAAAGTCAAAATTATGAGATATAAACTGAAAATATTGAGAAAAGTCAGAATTATGAGATATAAACTCACAATATTGAGAAAAGTCTGAATTATGAGATATAAACTCACAATATTGAGAAAAGTCTGAATTATGAGATATAAACTCACAATATTGAGAAAAGTCTGAATTATGAGATATAAACTCACAATATTGAGAAAAGTCTGAATTATGAGATATAAACTCACAATATTGAGAAAAGTCTGAATTATGAGATATAAACTCACAATATTGAGAAAAGTCTGAATTATGAGATATAAACTCACAATATTGAGAAAAGTCTGAATTATGAGATATAAACTCACAATATTGAGAAAAGTCAGAATTATGAGATATAAACTGAAAATATTGAGAAAAGTCAGAATTATGAGATATAAACTCACAATATTGAGAAAAGTCTGAATTATGAGATATAAACTCACAATATTGAGAAAAGTCAAAATTATGAGATATAAACTCACAATATTAAGAAAAGTCAAAATTATGAGATATAAACTCGCAATATTGAGAAAAGTCAAAATTATGAGATATAAACTCACAATATTGAGAAAAGTCTGAATTATGAGATATAAACTCACAATATTGAGAAAAGTCTGAATTATGAGATATAAACTCGCAATATTGAGAAAAGTCAAAATTATGAGATATAAACTGAAAATATTGAGAAAAGTCAGAATTATGAGATATAAACTCACAATATTGAGAAAAGTCTGAATTATGAGATATAAACTCACAATATTGAGAAAAGTCAAAATTATGAGATATAAACGCGCAATATTGAGAAAAGTCAAAATTATGAGATATAAACTCGCAATATTGAGAAAAGTCAAAATTATGAGATATAAACTGAAAATATTGAGAAAAGTCAGAATTATGAGATATAAACTCACAATATTGAGAAAAGTCTGAATTATGAGATATAAACTCGCAATATTGAGAAAAGTCAAAATTATGAGATATAAACTGAAAATATTGAGAAAAGTCAGAATTATGAGATATAAACTCACAATATTGAGAAAAGTCTGAATTATGAGATATAAACTCACAATATTGAGAAAAGTCTGAATTATGAGATATAAACTCGCAATATTGAGAAAAGTCAGAATTATGAGATATAAACTCACAATATTGAGAAAAGTCTGAATTATGAGATATAAACTCACAATTTTGAGAAAAGACAGAATTATGAGATATAAACTGAAAATATTGAGAAAAGTCAGAATTATGAGATATAAACTCACAATTTTGAGAAAAGTCTAAATTATGAGATATAAACTCACAATATTGAGAAAAGTCAAAATTATGAGATATAAACTCACAATATTGAGAAAAGTCAGAATTATGAGATATAAACTCGCAATATTGAGAAAAGTCAAAATTATGAGATATAAACTCGCAATATTGAGAAAAGTCAGAATTATGAGATATAAACTCACAATATTGAGAAAAGTCAGAATTATGAGATATAAACTCACGATATTGAGAAAAGTCAGAATTATGAGATATAAACTCACACACTAAATTCACAATTGCAAGAAAAAAGTCAGTATTGCAAGTTTATATCTCCCAATTCTGACTTTATAACTTGCAATTGTGAGTTTACATCTCGAGATTCTGAGAAAAAGAAGTCAGAATTGTGAAACACAAACTCACAATTGTGAGGGAAAAAACAAATTGTGAGAAAAAGTCACAGTGACGAGTGAATAATAAAATGACTCAGAAAACATGAAAACAGTGGAAAACATGAAACTGAACTCGTCTTTTTCAGACGGTCAGAGTCAGAGAATCACCAATCGCTGTTTAAATGACATTAAAACTCAAAGTAATTACACTTTTCAGATGGAACTGTAATCTGATTACCACCCATTTAAAATGAAATACAGTCACTCACATTTTGTATTTTAAATATGAAACTAAGTTACTTGTATTTCGTTACTCCCCAACCCTGTGTACTGCCATACTCGTTCAGAATTTGCTATGAAATGCTATAATGCAATGAAAGTGTATGAATTAATTAGAGTGTAATGTATGAACTTATTTACTCAAATATTAAAAGAGCAATGAAAATGAATGAGTATGAAATAGTCTGCCAGTTCTACTTTAATGTAACCGATTACCTTTTTTTTTTTAAAAATTTTTTTGGGTTTACATTGTATTTGAAAAACAAAAGCCGATTATTTTGTTTCGTAAACAACATAATATCTTTACAATATCATTGTTATTATTTCAAACACTGTATGCATGAAATTATATGATTGGGGGTCCCTTGTAAGGAGAATGGAGTCATATTGCCCCCCCCCCCCCCCCCCCCCGAAATAAACCATTTATTATGAACAACCAAAAAACAGTTCCAACAACTTTCTGACGAGATCCAGAGCTTAATCCCATCAGGCCGAATAATCCAGGGAACAGATCGAATCTGTGATCACCCAAGCAGCAAGTTCTCAGGCTGCACCTGCCTAAACGACGAGGGCAGCGCTCTCTCGCACCCACAGCACTGATGCAGTCCACAGACGCTCGGGCTCGGGCTCTCACTGCGCTCATTGTTTCATGGAGCAAACACTGTTCTCCCTGATTCCCGTGACTATAACAGCAGCTGGTCGAGGCTTACTGCCTCAAAAACTTCATAAATCTCATCGTACAATCTATCTAGCTCTGCATTATACACGAAAAAAAGAACAATATTTGTAATGATCATCCTCTGATATGTTCTGTAACAGCAAACGTTCAAAACATTACATGCATATTACCGATGCATGGATCCGATTTATTAGATATCTGTCATGCTTAATCTAAATATTTATTCCATTCTATTCCATACATTTATGTACATAAAGTTGAAAAAGGATGAAAAAAAAATAAATAAATAAAAAATAAAATTGAAAAAGAATCAAAAAAATAAAATAAAATTGAAAAATTGAAAAAGGATGAAAAAAAAAATTAAAATTAAAAAAATAAAATTGAAAAAGGATGCATTCTGACTCAAATCATGCCATTAAAGAGACAAGAAGTGGATTGAAACTGAATTAAAGTTAATTAAACTGCTCCAATTTATTCCTGTGATGCAAAGCTGAATTTTCAGTGTCACACGATCCTTCAGAAATCACTCTAACATGCTGATTTGATGCTCAAGAAACATTTCTTATTATTACCAATGCTGAAAACAACGGCAGTTTTTGCTGTTTATTGTTGTGGCAACCGTGATGCAATTTTTATAAGTTTCTTTGATGAGTAGAAAGTTAAAATGAACAGCATTCATTTGAAATAGAAATCTTTTGTAACATTGTAAAAGTATTCAATGTCACTTCTGGGCAATTGAATGCGTCCTTGCTGAATAAAAGTATTGATTTCTTTAAAAAAAAAGAAAGAAAAAAAAGAATTATCCTTAAAAATGCATGCGTTTAAAATAACAAACTCAAAGTTATTATAAAGTTTTTGGATATAAGTATAAAATTAAAACATATGACGATAAATGTTGAGAAACATTTTTTTTCATAACTCAATGTTGTACTGTATGTTTTGCATATCCATTGAATCGTTCAAATGGCATAATTAAATACCTTAATATATGCGTAAATGTTTCTTAAGTTGACTTTGTTGTCCTTGCAAAGACAACAAGTGAAAAATCTCCTCAATGACAAGTCACTTATCAGAGCCCACTTTCACAGACCCTAAAAGTGCCTGATTGGGGTCATTTACAAACAGGGGAGGAGGGGTCAAGCGTGGGAACACATCCTAATGTTAGAATCAGGTGGAGGCTCTGCTTCTTTAATGACCTGAGCATGGACAGCACTGTGAAGAGCCGGCCTGCTGTTGGCAGCGCAAAGAAATGGACTGACCATGTGACAGGAAAGAGAGTGCATGACATCTGTCCTCCGTACACCTCTGAGGAAGTGACCTGCCACCTCTCACACACACCCACAGGACAAGTTCCTTTTTGTGGAGGTCATCTTTAACACACTATTTTGACAGCAGGAGAGGCAATGATGATCTGTGGGGACATTCATAGTCTTTTGATGTCCACAAGCTTTGTTTAAAGCCAGGGTAAGACAAGTGGAAATCTGAAGGCCAGCAGTGTTGTCAGTGTAATCAGATTAACTTGTAAAGTAACACATTAAGTAAAGTTACTTTTTCCAAATAAGTAATGCGAGTTACTTTTTTCACTTTTATTCACTGACAGCTCTTCTGTCCTCATGTTGAGAGAAATGAAGTCCAGAACTGTTGTGTGCGCAGTGTGAACATGATGGTTATTGTAGTTCTGGACGAACGTGCATTTACTCCTCTCACTTGCACGGAAATATTCAGTATTCCTCAAAATGAATAAAAGCAATGCAATCTCAGAATTTTATGCAAACATGTAATTATTTTAGATTACAGAAATATACTTTACATATTTAATCTGAGTGGCTATGGGTATTAAAAAATTTGATCTGACCTAATTCGCAGAACTGTAAAAAAAAAAAAAAAAAAAAAAAACTGAAACTTTGAGTCACTGTGTTTCATTACAGTTTCATTTTAAATGGGTGGTAATCAGATTACAGTTCCATCTGAAAAGTGTTTTAGATTACCAAAGTGATTACTTTGAGTTTTAATGTCATTTGAACAGCGATTGGTGATTCTCTGACTCTGACCGTCTGAAAAAGACGAGTTCAGTTTCATGTTTTCCACTGTTTTCATGTTTTGTGAGTCATTTTATAATTCACTCGTCACTGTGACTTTTTCACACAATTTGTTTTTTCCCCTCACAATTGTGAGTTTGTGTTTCACAATTCTGACTTCTTTTTCTCAGAATCTCGAGATTTAAACTCACAATTGTAAGTTATAAAGTCAGAATTGGGAGATATAAACTTGCAATACTGACTTTTTTCTTGCAATTGTGAATTTAGTGTGTGAGTTTATATCTCATAATTCTGACTTTTCTCAATATTGTGAGTTTATATCTCATAATTCTGACTTTTCTCACTATTTTCAGTTTATATCTCAGAATTTTGACTTTTCTCAATATTGCGAGTTTATATCTCATAATTGCAACTTTATATCACACAATTTTGAGGTAAAAAGTCAGAATTGTGAGATAAAAACTCACAATGACCTTTTTTGTGTTTGTTTCACACTTATTAGTATATCACAGTATTCTAAAGTATTTAGATTAAGTGACTAAACTTGAGTAATGACTTTTTAAAGCATGTATTCTGTAATCTGTAGTGAAATACATTTTAAAAGTAACCCACCCAGCCCTTTTCTAAACATTTTCTAAACATTCCCCATGTTAGTTTGGATGTTCGCCTAACATATTTTAAAATGTTACTAAATTCACAGAAAACTCAAAAGTAACTCTCTCAAAATGTGGTAGGTTTGTGACGTCAAACATCTTTTCAATATATTAAAATATGAAGTTCAGCACATTTAAACGTTTTGCAAGGAAAAAAAAAAAACTATACCCATCAATATCAACTCCATTCACATTCAATTCAAATTAATGCAAGTCGCAGAATTAAGCATTTGATCATTATTACTTAAAAAAAGCAACAACAACAGCAATCCTTATTTACTGTGACAATTAGTAATTTTGTAGTCGTGACTGTTATAAGTCCACTGAAGCTTGCTTTACTACGGTAAAAACACTGTAACACACAGTCTCGTTACAAATTGTTTTAGTTAACAACTACCGTGAACCATTAAACATTGTACTTTCTCGCACAGATAAAGGTAGAATTTGAGAAACCCACACAGCTTCAACTGCTACAATTGTACCCTTTCATCTTGCAAAAACATATTTGTTGATATTCCGGAGGGAAAATCCCAGTTCCATTTGCAGGAGGTCAAGGCGTCTTTCCTCCCTCTTGCTGTATGTGTTTCTGATGATTTGTGCAATTAGCTCACTGTCTGTGTTGACAGGCCTATGACAGACTCTGTCACTATTAGCCCAATACGGAGCTTTTCAAGAACAGAGCGGTACAGGAGCACTTTAGCCGCCCCATCTGGTCCGTCTCCAACATCACAGGGAGTGTTTGCTTAAATTGTTAGTCCATTAAGGGAGCAGAACAGAGAAATTTGAAACTAATGATGCAGGATGAGTGGGGCTATGAAACGCTAAAGGCCACCATGTTAAGTTATCCTGGAATAAACAGAAAATAATGTATAGTTGATCAGCTGTGTTAGCCATGTTCAGCATAAGATATGCTTTACCCTGGAACTTGTATGCGTGGACATCATAAGGGTTGATGTGAGTCCTCGACAAAGAAAGGAAAAAAACAGGAATGTTTGCTGGTTATGTGGAGTGGGTGCTTCTGTACTGAGGTTCCCCCCTCAACCTCTACAAGCAGGAGAAGGTCCTCGCCAATGATCCAGCAAAAACCCTGCGCCCACCTTGGGATCAGAGCCTGAGCCAGTCACCATGACCTTCCTGGAGCAAGAGCTGGTCATCATTTCTGTCCCGAGGCCACCGACTACCTTCAGATCTATCCAGGAGTCTGTGATTGTGGGACAGTCCATCCCCAAGCCAGAAGCGAAGCGAAGCTCTGGATCATCGTGGACAACGAAGCCAGTTCCCCTCCATGTCTCCACCCACAAACTCCCTCCTCTTCTGTCGGACCTGTGGGATTACTCAGTCTCAGCCTCAGACGTCACACCCATGGACCATTGGCTGATCGTTGATGTACGTGACACACTTAACTGGAAACACTTCAGATTTTCAAAGCTGTCATCTTGTTGGTTGAACGTTGGTTGACGTGTGTGTTGCGTTCTTTAATGGTCCACCTGGAAACAAATGCCGTGACGCCAAACCCCCTCATGAAAGTTTGCAGCTCCATTGCAACTGTGATTGGTTGTGTTAGATGTCAATCAAATGTCCTCTTGGGTGGCCTTTGGCCATTGAAACCTGCAATAGAGTCCAGACCTTCTTCCGTCAGTCTGAAGGTCTGGCTACGCAAGACTAGGGATAACTTAGATGACCCCATCCTGCTCGAAGTCCTCCATACCCCATTATTTGTGTCCATTCTCTCGCACCCACAGATCCCCTGGATCTGCCTGCTCAGCTAGTGCCACTCGGCTCCTTGGCTCTGCCCTCTCTGCTAGCTCCGTGTAGCTCTCTGGATTCGCCTCAGGCCTCCTCAGCACAGTGATGCAGATTCCTCGCCTTCACCTCAGGTCTAGCCAGACCTTCTACCTCAGCCTGTAGGCCCATTGCCTCTTCCCAGGCTCTGTGCTCCCTCGGCTTCACCATGGTCCATCAGCCCTTGGGCTCCAACAGCCATCATCACCCTGGTTCCACTGGGAATTTCTGGGCCTCCGGCTGCACCTTGGCCCTCCACACCTTTGGCTCCACTAGGCTCCTCCTTCCCTCCGGCTATGCCTTGGTTCTCACTCCCTCTGGGTCGCCCCTGTTTCGTGAGCCCCTGGCTCCACCTCAATCCAGTGAGTCAGCAGCTCCACTTCCAGGCCGCCCTGGACCCTCCTCTCAATACCGCCCGGTTTCTAATACCGTTTCACCCGGACCATCAGTGAGGGCTCCACCCTGGCTCCTCCCTCTGCCGGCTCCTCCAGGTTCTTGTCCGTCACCAGCTCTGTCACCACGCTCCCTCCACCACTGCACTGTTTATGATGCGAGGATACATCGTCTGGGAGGGGGTGAAATGTCAGGTTGTGTTCTGTTCTATGGACTCTTATTTTAATATTCTGTTTTACTTCCTTTAGTTCCTATTCCCTTGAGCTCTTTATTTTCTAAATATGTCCTCATAGTTTCTATAGTTACAAATCAATTTTCATATCATTTCTGTCTAGTTTGGTTTCCTTTGTTTTGCTTTTCGTCGGATATCTGGATGAAAAATAGGAATTTTAATACAAAAATGATCAATATGTTAATCACTTAGTCACAGAAGAGCTGCATTCCAGTAGTTGTACGATTAAACCAGTGTTATTTTAGTATTATTTATATGCTATTTTAGCATTTATGAACATTTTTAATAAGCTTTTATTTTTATACTTTCAGTTCTTTCTTCTTTCTTTTTTTTCTTTTAGTTTTGGTATTAGTCATTTAGCTACAGGAAATTTTATAATTCAGTTAAAAAATAGAAATGCATTTCATTTTTCATTCATAGTTTTTCATATTTATATTTTTTTATTTTATATTTTATTTTATTTCAGCATCATTTCAGTTAACTTTTTTTTTTTTTTGTGTTTTAATCTATAATAACAACTTTGGATTAAATCAATGGACAGCACAAAAAAAAAAGTTTTCATGGTATAGCAAACATAGAATGGATACATAAACAGCATATGTTCTTTCTACCCTCCCCCACAACCTTCAGCACAGTCTCTGCATGATGTGTGCATTATATGCTTATTATAATGTATGCATCATGCAGAGAATCTAAACAGGCTGTAGTGTTGGCTTTGGACCATCTACACCATGCTGGATGTGATTTCACCCTAACTAGATCTAGATCTAAAGCCATAAACCAGAACAAACTGTGCCTTTCATGTATTTCACAGCCAACTGGCTTTACAGTTACATACTTCACAATGCTATTCCTAAACATCAAGGGGAATATCAGAGTGTTCAAAGAGAGCATTAATTAATATGTGTATGTATCTGTGTGGCGTGTGATACTTTAGTGTACTAGTTATTAGAAACTTTAATTGGTGTTTTCATTTTAGGCAGAGTAAAATCTTTACGAAATCCATGACAGCTGAAATCACACTGTCACTGACCAAGATAGAATTCAAATCTAATACGGTCATTAACACATCCACGTCACTAACAAACGGGATTAAACCATAATAAAATTTCAGCTAACCATTTGGGAAAGTGCCCTATTTAATCCTTAAAGGGATAGTTCACTCAAAAAGTACAATTCTGATTTCATTTACACACACTCATGTCACTCCAAACCTGTTTGGGATTGTTTTGCACAATATTGGCACAAATCTTAATTAAAGTGAATGGGGACTGGGTGTCAAGCACCAAAAATGACCATAAACAATTATTTTTGTTTGTAATTATTAGTTTGTAATAACTGACATTTCCGTCTGTTTTCACAAAAGCTGCCATTTGGCTTCAGAAGAACATGATTTGAATGAACTACTTTCAAGATTCCTTTTTTGGAGCTTGAAAACACAAGACTCCATCACTTCCATTGTGTGCAATAGAGCAGCAAAGACATTCTACTAAAAATCTCCATCAAAGATCGAAATATGCTCCTTCTTTTCACACGTTTAAGAACACATTTTTAGAATTTAGAACTACCTCTGTAAAAAAAAATATCTCTAGTTAAAAATTGTGCGATTTCTACTCAGAACTAATTTTTGATAGGATTATAGCACTTTATTTTATAGTTCGCAAAATATATACTATGTACTCATAGTACTTACAATTACTAGGTACTAACCCTGAACCTACCTCTAAATTGTCAAATAAAGTGCCACCGGATTATATAATTTGACACCACATTATATTAGGTGTCTTAATTACTATGTACTTATGTAAAAAAAAAAAGGTTAAGTACAATGTATTTAGAGTGTTGAAAAATGTTGCTCCTATATCAAGGTGGGATACGGGAAAGGTTAGAGACAGGCTTGGTGGTATGGGTAGGTTTAAGGATGGGTCAAGGTGTAAGAGAAGGTCAACAGTGTTATAGTTGTCATTACAGAAATGAATTACAGCTTTAATTACATGCAAGTATTTAATTTAAATATATTGGTACAAATGTAAACCAATAAGTGTTCTGTATCAAACGGGTCATTTAAATGTTAGTTAAAGACAAAATATGAAGTGGATCCACATTTTCCATACCATATGACTTATAAATTGATAATTCATAGTTTTTATATTTCTTTGCAAGAAATCTCCCTCAGTTCAGGGTTTCTCCAACTTCCTGTTCCGAGTGTCATTTGTCAGCATCATGTCAAGAATCAGACATTAGGGATAGTTCACAGCAGTTGAGTAAATAGAGTCTGGAATCATCTTGACGTATCCAATTCCACAGCTAAATCACAGAACGGCTATAGGTTTATCTAAAGATGAACAGAACAGTGAACGATGCTCAAAATTCAATGTGCACAAACAAAATTTTAAAGTTGTTTGCAATTTAGACAATTAAAAGACCATTATCTCCACCAATGGTGAGTAGTTTGGGGCAGGGCTATTTTAGGAAATCTCTTTAGCTTGGATCAATAATATATAGAATAAGCTGCACAATGACACCATTTTCTTATTGATGTAAAGCTGCTTTGCCACAATTAGCATTGTAAAAAGCGCTATATAAATAAAGATGACTTGACTTGACTTGGAGGTTTTTGCCATTAAAACACAAAATGCGACAATTATATCGAGTCTCTTTTGCTTTCCTAAACCCAAATCTTTAATCAAAATACACCATTTTCCACGACGAAGGCATTTTATTGCTTTTCGCGGACTTGGAGCTTGTTGATGCCAGTGTATTTACTAGCAAAAGATTAGAACAATCATAAAGCTTCATCTCCGTCTGCTTCCTAACCGGTTGTCTGACCCTGAAGCCCTGATTCCACCCCTCAGAGGCTTTCTCAGCTGCTGATATGCATGTTATGTGAGTATGACTTGACTGTTCTTATTTTGGTTCATCACTATCAATCAAACTCCTGGATGGGAAGGCCAACTTGACCCCGACGCCCTGAGAAACCTGAAGCGAGGTGAACAGGAATCTGCCCCGTTTTTAAAGCCAACTAGACCAATGAGAGTCTTGAAATAAACTGGAATGGACTAGTTAGGAACGGTTCTGAAGAAACTGAACGTTTCAATGAAGGTGTATTGGGGTGTTTCTACAACTATGGTCGCTTTTGCCTCTATATAGACATCTAAAAACTATTAAAACTATTTTCTCACTCTCACTAGTTTACTTGTCAACTACCAAAGCCTAACAGTGAACACATGCGTTTCAAGAGAATTCTGTCACCATGAAAATTCCCATCACAGTGTCATTTACACAACATCTAAAATTAGTTATTCGTATTTGATAGGAAATGAATTTGCTGGAAAAAGAATGGCAGACTTGCCTTGTTAAGCATTTTATACTTAAAAATAAATGATATTTTCTTTCTGCATAATTTGACAAAGTAACAGTTTGGAGGTTGGATTGGAAATGACACGATAAAAAAAAAATTCACTTATCACACACGTCACATATCTCACATAAAATTTATGTATAAACTTTATTAGAAACATGATTGTTCGGTGTAGTGGAAATGACATTTGGGAATGAATTGTGGGAAAACTCTGATTAGAATTTTCACAAAATAAATATATAAATATTACAATCATTCATGGTTATTTCACTTTTTGTTTAGAATATCATAGTTATAAATTAGATTACAAGTGATGAAGGCATAATAATAAGAACATTTTAAGTTGACATTTTTTAATGAACAATAATTCACAATTTAATGTTTTTAAAATTGTAAGAATCAACCGCAGGGACACCAATGCGTTCTAAGTGAAGTCATGTTACTCAGTGATTATCAAGCACAGGCATTTTACATTTTTCATCATTTAGCAGACGCTTTTATACAAAGCGACTTACAAGGGGAGCAATCAGGGGTCAGGTGTCTTGCTCAAGGACACTTTAGTCATGGTATCGAAGGTGGAAAGAGTGCCGTTCATTCACAATCCCCACTTTCAATTCCTGCCGGCATGGGAATCGAACCAACAACCTTCTGATTACAAGCCCGCCTCCCTCACCATTAGGCCACGACTACCCTAGCAAGAAGGGTTTGGGCTTCATCACACCATAACACACTCATGGGACTATTTATAATGTGTCTTGTGCCACAGAAGGTAACATTTTTTTCACACTTTCCTTCCAAGTGTTGAAAGTGTCCTGCTTAAAATGGAGCACTTAAATGGTGTTTTCATCAGGTTCCAGTGCGTTTTCACCTCTCGGGTCCTCGCTGTTGATGGCTGAGGATCTTTAGCATTTTTGTTTGGAGCAAGACTGACTCAGAGTGATGTCTTGGAGAAAGCCACTAGTTAATTAGAGAGAAAGCTGTGTAATGTCACGGTTCACACTGTCTCGAGGGGCCGGAGTGAGCAAGGGGTATAAAGTTGAAGGAGGGACAAAGGATGTTAGCACTTTTTTGGCAGCACAGAAAAAAAAAACATGGATCATGTCACGTTCATGCTTTATAATCCAGTTGTTCAACAAAGTTTCAAAGAAAGTTAGCTTGCAGGACATATGAGATGCATCCTGCCTATAGAAACATATCGAGACATTCGCTTCATTCATTCATGCGACCAAACAATTTGTTAGCATTCAGATCGATGGCCCAATCAGTCTGAAAAGTCTTCACACAAACACCTAAAAATGACAATTCTGTCATCGTTTACTTCCAAACCTGTACATTTATTTGCTCTGCTGTACACAAAGGAAGATATATTGGCCGAAATGACATGTTTAGGTATACAACTTTCATCAGTTCAGTTGAGTTTGAGTTGTATTGATTATTTGCTTTAAGACAAAAATTCTTTTAAAAAAAAAATGTTACAAAGATTTTTGTTTTGTTTTTTTGCAGTGATGCCATAGAAGATGGTTCCCCAAAGAACCTTCCAGCAAACAGTTTGGAAAATAATAATGCATTTTTTTAGTCATAAAAACATTTTAACAATCTAAAGAACCTTTTTTTTTTCCACTAAATGAACTATTGGATAAGTTCCATTGATGTTAAAGAATCATCACGGAACCACAGATACCAGAAGGTCAGTTACTTTGTAACATTTTCTTAGTTCCAATAATTACCCGTTTTTTGGGTGAACTAAATACTTCAGAGTAGGGTGTAACCCAGCACGATAGGAACTACCAGTGACATAAGTGTGTGTTGATTTGCCGAATACATGCCAATCGAAACACCAGCAAAAAAAGCAACCATGTAACCAGTTTACACCCGGTATTAAGATGTGTTTTGGTCAATCGGATCACAAGTAGATGAGGGAGACACATTCCCATTTCCACCTGGTGTTTTAATCCGTGTTTTTTGTCCACTTTTCAACCCTGATTTCTTTAAAGGGAGGGTCTATGTGTGTGTAAATAAATGGGCTTTTTCTATCTAATGGATAAAATAAGCCTGTTCAATTTACATATAAACTGGAGATGATGAAAAAACAAATGGAGCAGCTTTTGTTTCTGTTTTGACAGCCGCAAGACTCCGGTGAATGCATGTTAGAAATCAGAAATGGTGAGAGAACACTGTGCTTGGTATATTTTTCGTCTTCAAACCAAACTCGGGTCTTCAACCAACAAAGTTTAAATCTCGTCTGGCTAGCGAGCTTCCCATTCGGTCAGTAGGCGGAGAGTAGGTGGTCTTTCCTGGCTGTTTGAATACATTCGACGTCATGAGCTTTTACACTACAAAAGCAATCTAGTCGAACTTGCTCTCGACTGCCTCTGGAAATGAACGAAAGTGTACAAGCTCAAAACATTTCATACCTTATTTACACTTATATTAAGCATCGTCCACTTGTTATCCGATCGACCAAAATGCATCTTAAAATCAGGTGGAAATAGGGCTTAGGAAAATAGTGGCTAGTTCCTATAACTACCCAGTGTGAAAACCCCTTATGCTTTAGTCAAGTCATGTCACCTTTATTTATATAACACTTTTTACAATGCAAATTGTGGCAAAGCAGCTTTACATTTATAATTGGCAAATAATTTTGGCTGCACAGAAAGAAAATGGTGTCATTGTGCAGCTTATTCTATAGATTATTGATTCATTCCGTTGCAGAGATCAATAGTTATTAGTCTAGTTAATGTATGTATATCAGCACTGGAGAAAACAGTGACGTAATCGTCCGGCTCAGCTCAGTTCACACACAACCACACCAAAAACACTGCTGAATATCAAGTGTCCCCGACCAAGCAAGCCAAACTATACAATGCTATGCGTCCAAAATAGTAGGTACTTTTTGCCTACAATTTTATGAGTACTGTGAATTCGGTCAAACTGTATTAAATAAACTGTTTGTCGTCTAGACGTAGGCATACTTGGATGCAGCGGATGGTGTTTTTTGTCAGTACAATGAAGGGGTTCAAATATTGTTATAAACCAGTTATCTTCTTAAGAACATCTTTTCATGTCCCTCAGAATAAAGAAAGTCATGCAGGTGAGTAAGTAAATGATCACTGAGTGTTAACTATCCCTTTAAATAAAATTTAATTTCACTTCATCACAGTCACTAATATAAACATTAGAAATAGAGCAACAAATGCCCAGTGCGGAAGCTCACCTTATACCTCTCTTCCCCAGTCAAGGCCCAGCTCCTGTCTCTAGACTCCTGGTAACTGAAACTACAGCACAGTTGGACAACACAGCATGATAATTGGAGAATTACAGCTGTTAGTCACACAAAATACATTGCAGTTGTAGGTCGGGGACCTGGAGGTCGAGGCACAGGAAGCTGAAGTGTAATTTAGAGGCAGCCAGTGCCAATTTCATACCCACAACCCCCTCCATGAAGTCCACCTGTTAACTAGACCCTTGTCAAGCAAAGACTAAACATAATCAATGCATAATTAATAACAATTCATTTCTGTTATCTTCGCATGTCTCTCGTCATTTCTATTGAGATTAATGAGTAAGGCTTGTCTGATGTGTGCTATGAAAGAAACGTTTAATGTGCCACAAGAGCTGCTCTTTGAGCACTTTAGGCAAAAAGAATTTGATCTTAGTCGACGTCCATTTAGAAGATGTGTAGTTACGGTTGGCCAGACACACTCTAAAAATGCAAAATGCATTATAATAATGTTATGTATCATATTTCACATTTTCCTACCATCGAAGCTCATTTGAGAACAATAGAATAAGGCAGAATGCAAGTGTCTCATGAGATCTTTTTTCATGTTAAAGTACATGAAAAAGTCCAAAACATCTAAATGTACATGTAATATTTGTAAATAGTGATAATATATAATTGTTTAGGGTTATGTTTAGTTCATCTGTGTTTTAGAGCACATGTACACAACAACAATGTACTAAGAATGGAAAAAGTTTTTCCTTTGTGTTTTTCTCAGGTGTCAAAATGATCCCGGTTCACACAGATGCAGAAATGATAAAAAAAAAAAAAAAATGCTGTATTCTGCTGCCAGGCCAGTAGTTGGCGATTTGCCTTTTTTAAAGAAACACTTCGTGCCTATAGACTGAACAGATAATAATACACATTTATTTTTGTAGTTAACATGGAGATGGTAACAGAATTATTTTCAAAAACTTGCACTTTTAAACACAATTTCAAAAGCTCATGTTTTCAGGCCCCCAAAACACCATTATCATATAAAGGAACATCCAAAAAACAAAAACAAAAAAAAAAAGTTTTAGGCCCCTTATAGTTTAGTTTTTTCTAGTTTGAACCGCCTGTTTGATGTCCTTGTCTGTTTCCGTGGTTTTTAATTGATTGATTAGTTACACCTGTTACTTGTTTCTTTGAATTGGTTTTGTATATATTGAGTCTGTCAGTCTTTGTTCCATCTTCATTACGTTTTTAGTTGGTTGTTCTGCTCTTGATTGAGGAAACTCAGTATCCCGAGAGCCTTCTTTTTATGTTAAGTTTGTGAAAAAAACATAACTGGTGCAAAAAATCCTGCTCTCATCATGCGTCCGCATGCCAACTGTGACAATAATTTATTTAATAATGTATTTTATTTTATTATTGTGAAACAATTTCTCTCTGTCTCTTTTCAAAGGGACTGTCGATTATATATATATATATATATATATATACATATATATAGGAACATCCAAATATATATATATATATATATATATATATATATATATATATGTATATATACACATATACATATATGCATTTTAAATGCAATTAAATGAATGTTTCTTTTCCCTGTGATCCAGGTTTCCCATGCGATTGATTAGTTATCTGATTCACCTGTTGCCTATCAATTAACTCATTAATCCCTGTGTATTTAAGTTCAGTGAGATATTCAATTAAAGTCTGTTTCCTGATACCTTGGTCTTCATGAGCAACTTAAATGTAACCACCAATGCTATGTAAATCCTACACCTTCCGTATTCAATTTACGGAAAAAGCGTCAGTTACACTTTCTTCTTAAGTTGAATTCAAAAGGCCATCTGGTGGAAGCTAGATATTTTACTTTATAACTTGTTAAATGTGGATATTTTTCTTACACAAACGCATCGCTTAGCTTTAGAAGGCCTTTATTAATCCCCCGGAGCTGTGTGGAGTATGTTTATGGTGGATGGATGCACTTTCTTCAGCTTTATACTCGTTGGTCCCATTCACTACCATTATAAAGCTTGGATGCGTCAGGATATTTATTAAAATAACTCCAATTTGCATCTGAAAGAATAAAGGCATATACACCTAGGATGGCTTGAGGGTGAGTAAAGCTTAGGGTTTTTATTTCAAAGTGAACTAATCCTTCAACCAATGCCTAAACTTAACAACTAGCTTACTAACTATTAATAAGCAGTAATTAGAAGTTTATTGAGGCAAAAGTCATAATTAATAGTTAATAATGAGAAAAAATCCTTACTACAAATATGCGTATGGGTCATAATATGTGCAAATATTTCTTAGAAAATACTTAATTGTACTAAGTTAACACATTAAACTGACAGGCCATATTTTTTGTGTCATATTTTTTGTATTTCATGGTCTTATTGAGCTGTTTGGTATGTGTTTTGCAGATGGGCAGTCAGTGTTCAGACCACCTGTTCGGCTTTCCTGTTTCAGAGTAACCTGTCCAGGAAGGTCATTGTGCTTTCCAGTGAACAACAAAGCACAATAGTCCTCAGGTCAAGGGTGAGGGGAGGATCTGTAGACATAGCGCTTGATATCGTCAATCAAATTGAATTTCAAAAGTTTATCAGTGTGCAAATCGTGAATTATGTGTCGTCTGTGTATTATGAAGGTGATGTTAATTGCGAAGGCTAAAATACACACACCAAAAACCATACATAAACAAAGCAGCTAGAGCTCATATGGAAAGTTAATCTAACAGAACCTCTCTAAAGTCCCCTCGTTCAGCCTCCCCTCTGAAGACCCCCTGCAGGCGCGGGGCAGGGTGGGGACAGTCCAACGTGATTAACACCCAGGCGGGAACAGCGTGTTGGAACATGTCCCTTCCTGGGCTCCCTTCCTTTGACTGAAAAGACAGATCTAGAATCAGTTCTCTTTTCCTATTGCTAATGCATGTGACTCCGAAAACTGTCCTCAGATCAGAGAGGAAGGGAGCGTTGTGACAAGCGATTCTCAAGTCAGTGCTGCAGCGATTGGGAAGAAGCTGGAAGTGTTGATCCCACAGAACCAAACCTGTCGAAGCTACTGAGGTTGCCCTAATTAGGGTCAAAGATTTGTTTGCAGAACAACGCAATGTGGTGGACTAATTCAGAGCAAACTCATGAGAAAACAATGAATGGGAAGTTCTGAGAGTTGAAAAGTGAGACAACTCATTTTTCCATTAAATTCAGAGATCAGAAGACAATATGATAAATGCTGATAATGCGATTTGTAAAAATGTTGTTTATGTTTTATAACACATAATATAATAAACTATACATTTAATATTTTGAAATCAATCAATCCAAAGTAGATCACTTTCCTACTGGTCTCAAAATGTTTTCAAACCATGCACCGCCAAATATACGGAATTTTGAGCTAAATTAATGGAAAACATTTAAAGCTAAAACTTACAGTGGGGAGAACACGTATTTGATACACTTGCAGTGTACAGGTCTACATTTTTATCCCTGATGTCCTTACACGACTCTCTGGTCTTGGCCATTGTGGAGAGGTTGGAGTCTGTTTGATTGAGTGTGTGGACAGGTGTCTTATATACAGGTAACGAGTTCAAACAGGTGCAGTTAATACAGGTAATGAGTGGAGAACAGGAGGGCTTCTTAAAGAAAAATTAACAGGTCTTTGAGAGCCGGAATTCTTACCAGTTGGTAGGTGATACATTACTTATGTCATGCAATAAAATGCAAATTAATTATTTTAAAATCATAGAATGAGATTTTCTGGATTTTTGTTTTAGATTCCATCGCTCACAGTTGAAGAGTAACTATGATAAAAATGACAGATTTCTACATGCTTTGAAAGTGTAAATCTGCAAAATCTGCAGTGTATCAAATACTTGTTCTCCCCCCTGCATATCCTCTAAATGTATTGTATTCACTCTCTTGTCATTTGAATCCCATATGATTTTCTGAAAGGGGGCTATATTTTTATATTTATTTTATATTTATTACCAGGCTATAAAATGACAAAACATTAAAAATCAAAACACATTAAAATATCATAAAAGTGTGGCGTCCATACAACTAATGGGTTTTTTGAACCCATATGATAATTTTGTGTGAGAAATAGGGAGTGTCACAATATGATACATAACTGTATCGTGATACGATACTACATTGCAATATTTCTTGTTTTGTGCAATCTAAGTAAAGGGAAAATAGTCAAGTGCTTGCAGGATTTTTACATATTAGAAATACACATAACACTTCACAATAAGGTTTCATTTGTTAACATTAGTTAATGTAAGAACGTGAACTAACAATGAACAATACATTTGTTTCAGTATTTATGATTCTTTGTTAATGTTAGTTAATAGAAATTCAGCTGTTCATTGCTACTTCATGCTAGTTCACAGCGTTTGATTTTAATAATAAATTAATTTTAGTATTTGTTGAAAGGAACGTTGTCTAAGATTAATAACTGCTGTAGAAGTATTGTTCATTCGTAGTTCATGTTAACTAATGCAGCTGACTAATATTAACTAATGAAACCTTATTGTAAAGTGTTACCGAAATGCACCCAAGTTTAGGTCAAATTTTTTTAAGGTTTGTTTCATAGCATTTTTGTCTTTTATTGGGATAGGACAGTATTCAGACAGGGAGAGAGAGAGGGGGGCGGGATTGGGAAAGAACTCGAACTTCGGTCGCCTGAAGCGCATCAGTGCTACATATCGGCGCTGCCCACAAGGCTATCGGCATCGACTTTTAAGTCAAATTTTACCCTCACCCATAACACTCAAATGTTCAAAACTTGCAACATCAGGGATCATAAAGCCTGGTTTTAGATCACTGATGTCAAATGTCATTGCCTTTCATAAGTGTTGTGACCGATGCATCAACTTTGAATGCATGTTTTGAATGTTGATGATGAGGAAACTGCCCGAACAATAAAATGTTTTGCAAACCCAAACTGACCAGATGATCAAATCAGAATTTGTAGATAATAAAAACAGAGAATGACATTTTTTTCCCACAGGCCTCGAATGTCAAAACATGTAACATCTGGATATTTGGTTCTGATTTGTAAATGGATTACAGCAACACAACTATATCCCAAAGACCAGACCAACCAATTTACAACCCCGTCTGCCACCCAGACTAAATACACCTGGATGTGGCGCAATTATTCACACTCGCTCACATTCCACCGTACATGGGGCACAAGCGCTTTACCACGCTATTTAGGCGCACAGAGCATAGAGATATACAGGTTGATATTAAATCTGATACCCGATGGTGTTTATCCTGCCAGACAGGGCTATCCAAAGCTGTAAAACACATTGAGGTTTAACTACACGCCATTGTTATCCAGCATGAGACTGTGAGAAAGGCAAGGTTCAGCGTGTTTAGTCCTGAGCTCGAGCACGGGTTGTGTTTCAAATTAATTAACTCTCTGTAATGCAATGATCACAGTGAATCTGTGAAGCTAATGAAGCAACATTATCCCTCATTAAAATTGTTTACATTTTCAGTTTAATACACATTCGAGAAATAATTCAATTAGAATAACAAGTTCCTTGATAACATATTAAAAAGCATGCTTGAGATCATATATGATCTCTTATGTTAACCATGGCTGAAATTATTTGATCAAAAATACAGTAAATATACAGCAATATAGTGAAATATTATTATAATTAAATCTTATTTTCTATTTTAATATGCATTAAAATGTAATTTGTTTCTGTGATGCAAGACTGAATTTTCATCATAATTACTCCAGTTTTCAGTGTTACATGATCATTCTAGTAATTGATTTAGTGAACAAGATATTATGAACGTTGAAAACGGTTGTGCTGCTTTATATGCATTCATGGTGGGCAAATGAGACTCTTGCCAACTCCAACATTTTGAACGGTGTATGTGTGTCCTTACTTATACTGTGAAATACTTTGACAACCCACAAGTGAGGACTAGTTAAAAAGTATTATAAATCAGCAAAAAGACATTTTTATTTAAATCTAGTGATGGTCACATGTTTCTGAAAATATCATTGACGGGATATAAAATCAATGGAAGTCTATGCAACGTCCTCACTAACATAGCAAAAAAATAAATAAACGTTTGTGTGTGTGTGTGAAAGTTCAATTAAAATGATTATTTAGTGCTAACAATAATAAAATAAAATAACATAATTAAACATAAACTGGTCAGAGGACTGGAAGATTTTCCTGAGACATGCATATACTTATTGAGATCAAGTAAATTCAGACTATATGGAACTGAACTTTCCGGCTTTAAGAGCTCACTGTAGGAGTGGATGGGATCGCATGTTAATGGCCCGTGTGAATGTAGCGTGGAGGATGGGATTGGGCATGGCAAGGACCCTTGCAGAACGTCCACTGTCAACACCTCACAGAGCCTTTCCATGCCACCCGACATGAGCGGTTAACTCTTTAAGCCATCGAGGAGCATCGCGCCAAGCATTGTGGACCAGATCAGAAGACTCATGCTGTTTCCATTCGGCTGAAAACAGAAAATCATACATCGATGTATTCCGTGACAAAGATAAAAGCCATAAACATTTCATTCTTATTTTCACCATAAAAGTAAAATTGCGTCATAAACTGATTGAACATTTTGATTTTTGTTCCACACATAAAATAACAGTACGCATTCTCATTCATCAGTAAACTGTTCCTTTAATGTGGATATGAACGTGGTCATATCTCTTCCGCAGCATCAAAGCTTTTCTCTTTGTATTGGAGCAGGGGTTGGTGGAGGGCCACGACCACAGCCCCTCAACATCTCTCATCGTTTAGACCCGATCGCCACTTCGTTGACATTCCTCCCTCTCCCGGCAGAACGCGCTCCCATTTTCCGAGCTCAGTGCCAGCGGCGCAGACCCCCCACCCTGAGGCTGGCATCGTGCCCACGTTAAGTGCAGAACAGGCTGGACGGCGCCACTGGTGCTTAAAGCAACATTTAATGTTTCACAAGACTGTAGGAGTCAGGATTACACTCTGCAGTTCTTTAAAGCCTGCGGTGCGGGAAACAATCAGCGAGCGGCTTTTTTGCCTCGGTACACGAGGGCACGGCTTGTTACGAGACCCGGCACTAGGGAACGGATCCAGATCGGGAGGGCTACACCTGCACCTGGCATGGGCATGAAATGACCAATAAAAAACAAGAACTAAAAAATGTTCCCAGCGCCACCAGACATTTGATCTAACCGAATGCGGCCCAATGCGTTTACATTTTCAAACTGCTTCAGAAATGATAATAAACCTTGTTTAGCAAGGAGGGGGCTCTGAAAGTCTGGACATTAGTCAGGGAGCCCCTCAGATGAGACACCAAACATGGCATTCAATGACAAATGACAGGAGCGTTATAGAATCCAAATGGCACTGTCAGAATGTAGCTGTCAAAAGCACTCAGAATTCCCCAAAACGATGACCAGCCTTTGTATGTTCTACTTTGGATGGTTATCAAGTCATTGCCATTTCCCCCTGTAATCCATAAAATTTTGTTTTGAAAAAAAGAAAAGCTCCTATTTCTCCACTTGGAACCGCAGCAACGCCTCCAGAGTTCAGCTCTGTGCAACTCGGTTCAGACTCTTTTGCTTCGTTTGACCGAGGCCAGTTGGGGAGATTTGGCAGATGGCGCAAGTGCTGATAGGACAAGGTCCATAATGTTGCACACGCACGCCAAAGTTTTCAGTAATGGCAGCACTGACAAAAAGAGAATTATGAGGGGATGGCGTAGCTGAGCGGTTGCCAGAGGGGAACTAGCATTTTGGACATGGGGGATATTAGATGTCAGCATACCAAAGGGACTGATTTCAAGCTATCATATAATACATGACCTATACTCTTAAAGGGGTAGTTCACCCAAAAAAAAAAAATGAAACATTAAAGTTCCGTCATCATTTACTCATCCTAACCCAAAAGACGACCAAAGTTTAATGGGTTTGGAACAAAACATAAATTAAGATATTTTGACTTTTGAATCTATTCATCATATAATGCTGTCGGATATCTTCACAAGATATGGATTAAACGTACAAATACTTCTAGGATATTGCATATGTATATGTAAATATATACTTTCTATTTCATTCTACTGTGCCAAATTATATTTCATCTATCTGTCTAACCTCTTGACTTGTATGGATTCCTTTTACCGTGCATTTATGGCCTTTTTGGATCTTCTAAGTTCTGGTTCCATGAACTTTCATTGGAGGGGACCGAAACGTCTCAGGTTTCATTAAAATGTCTTTATTTGTTTTTAAAAGTTTAACCAAAGCCATATCCATTTGGAATGACGTGAGGGTGAGGAAATGATGACAGAATTTCCCATTTTGGTTATATGGGATGATGGTATTGATCTTGAATTCAGTTCGCACTAAAGAGTGTTTCTTCAAATATGGACACTTTTGTGCCTTTGCAAATATTCAAATATTAATATTTAATTAATAATAATTCAAATATTTTCTTTTAACATCGTCCATCAGTGAACATTCATGCATTTTCTGAACCAAAAAGCGTCATATCCACAACAGTGACGTGTCCGTTACATCTCAAAAATGTTTAAAATTGTTTAAAAGCATTCTGTTGCAGAAATGTCCTTTTAAATATTATCGGAGCAAAATGCTGAGGCGAATTTCATAGCTAGCATTTGATGCAAGCCAAATGCATACAATTAAATCATATTTTAACACTTTTTGCACCATTTGATAGAATTAGAAATAGATTATTCATTGCATTGGCACAAAAGTGCCAACATGAATAAAGTTTTACAAATTATTATAAAATAAGAAAATATTTACATTTTGACGATTATAATGATATAGTTTAATTTTTTTAGTTTTATTATAAACAATCCCTGGGACATAAAGTGCCATAGAAGAGGAAACACCAATAAATGTTATTTTATTCTACTTTTTAGTTGTGATTTACAGCATGAAATGGTTGCATGAATATAACTTCAGACAGAATATAATTATGATAATGACCAATGTTAAATAAAACCTGAAAGGCCACTGGCTATTGTGAAGTCCACCCTGCATGCTCGTGTAACCTAAGCTAGCAGTATTACAGGGGTCCCGACACCTCGCATTAGGAGGGGAACTGCATCTCTCTGGCTATAAACACCAAGGTGGACTCATAACTGTCCACACCGAGCACATTCCAGGGCTTTTGTCACAGCCACGCTTCAGATTAGCATTAAATTATTTGAGTAGTAAGTCAGTCACATGGACAATAAGAAAAGTAATACCAGGAACTCTGGGAATTAAGACGTAAAAAGTCTATGATTTAAGTGATGGACAGAAAATTAGGCTTGCAATGTTGATGCATTGCCTATGAAAAAAATGCATGTACTATGGAGTGATGCTGCCATGCATTTAACATTGATAGTAGAAATGTGTAATTTTGATTTTATTTCAAAATGTTTAAAACGATGGTTTATATATATATACAGTACTGTGCAAAAGTTTTAGGCAGGTGTGAAAAAATGCTGTAAAGTAAGAATGCTTTCAAAAATAGACATGTTAATAGTTTATATTTATCAATTAACAAAATGCAAAGTGAGTGAACAGAAGAAAAATCTACATCAAATCAATATTTGGTGTGACCACCCTTTGCCTTCAAAACAGCATCAATTCTTCAAGGTACACTTGCACACAGTTTTTGAAGGAACTCGGCAGGTAGGTTGGCCCAAACATCTTGGAGAACTAACCACAGTTCCTCTGTGGATTTAGGCAGCCTCAGTTGCTTCTCTCTCTTCATGTAATCCCAGACAGACTCGATGATGTTGAGATCAGGGCTCTGTGGGGGCCATACCATCACTTCCAGGACTCCTTGTTCTTCTTTACACTGAAGATAGTTCTTAATGACTTTCGCTGTATGTTTGGGGTCGTTGTCATGCTGCAGAATAAATTTGGGGCCAATCAGATGCCTCCCTGATGGTATTGCATGATGGATAAGTATCTGCCTGTACTTCTCAGCATTGAGGATACCATTAATTCTGACCAAATCCCCAACTCCATTTGCAGAAATGCAGCCCCAAACTTGCAAGGAACCTCCACCATGCTTCACTGTTGCCTGCAGACACTCATTCGTGTACCGCTCTCCAGCCCTTCGGCGAACAAACTGCCTTCTGCTACAGCCAAATATTTCAAATTTTGACTCATCAGTCCAGAGCACCTGCTGCCATTTTTCTGCACCCCAGTTCCTGTGTTTTCGTGCATAGTTGAGTCGCTTGGCCTTGTTTCCACGTCGGAGGTATGGCTTTTTGGCCGCAAGTCTTCCATGAAGGCCACTTCTGACCAGACTTCTCCGGACAGTAGATGGGTGTACCAGGGTCCCACTGTTTTCTGCCAATTGTGAGCTAATGGCACTGCTCGACATCTTCCGATTGCGAAGGGAAGTAAGCATGATGTGTCTTTCATCTGCTGCAGTAAGTTTCCTTGGCCGACCACTGCGTCTACGGTCCTCAACGTTGCCTGTTTCTTTGTGCTTCTTCAAAAGAGCTTGGACAGCACATCTGGAAACCCCTGTCTGCCTTGAAATTTCTGCCTGGGAGAGACCTTGCTGATGCAGTATAACTACCTTGTGTCTTGTTGCTGTGCTCAGTCTTGCCATGGTGTATGACTTTTGACAGTAAACTGTCTTCAGCAACCTCACCTTGTTAGCTGAGTTTGGCTGTTCCTCACCCAGTTTTATTCCTCCTACACAGCTGTTTCTGTTTCAGTTAATGATTGTGTTTCAACCTACATATTGAATTGATGATCATTAGCACCTGTTTGGTATAATTGTTTAATCATACACCTAACTATATGCCTACAAAATCCCTGACTTTGTGCAAGTGTACCTTGAAGAATTGATGCTGTTTTGAAGGTAAAGGGTGGTCACACCAAATATGGATTTGATTTAGATTTTTCTTCTGTTCACTCACTTTGCATTTTGTTAATTGATAAATATAATCTATTACCAAGTTTATTTTTGAAAGCATTCTTACTTTACAGCATTTTTTCACACCTGCCTAAAACTTTTGCACAGTACTGTATATATATATATATATATATATATATATATATATATATATACGGTCAAACAAAAATTTATTCTGACACCTTGAACATGTCATTCATTAATACAGTTTATTCACTATAGTTTAAAAAATGGTAATAAAATATTACAAGATCTCAGAGTTAAACTGAATGAGAAAAAAAAAAAATCTTAATTATTTCAGATAACACTTACACAAAACATGGTCAGGTCAAAGTGTCTGAATAATTTTTGGTTCCAAATTGTATCATTTTCACTGTATGAATAATTTTTGGGAATAATACGTTGGGAATAATAATACGAGTTTACTTTTGCAATGCTTACTTACATAAATTAACTATTTGTGTCCTGCAGCCCACTAGTGAACATATATCAGAAATATCAAAAATGTCTGAATAGTTTTCAGTTTGACTGTATGTATATAAAAATATAAATATAAATATATATATATATATATATATATATATATATATATATATATATATATATATATATATATATATATATATATATATATAATACACCTATTAGTCTATTAGTTATTGACACAAAAATTGTCATTTATAAAATTTGCAATATAATTTTGTCAAGAAGTCCTGGTTTACAAAATAAACTACAAAATATTAAACAACTGCATATTTTTAAAACTGTGCCACTTTGTGTGAAGTATCCTTAACACACACACACACACACACACACATTGTGTTTTCATGTTTTATGGGGACATTCCATAGGCGTAATGGTTTTTATACTGTACAAACTGTACATTCTGCCCCCCCCCCCCCCCCCACCCCACCCCTAAACTTAACCCTCATAGAAAACGTTCTGCATTTTTACATTTTTAATAAAACATTGTTCGGTATGTTTTTAAAGCTGTTTGAAAAGTGGGGACATATGAAATGTCCTCATAATTCATGTTGAAGTTGTAATACCAGTGTCATACCCATGTCATTATACACATTTGTGTCCTGATATGTCACAAAAATGCGCACACGCACACACACACACAGACAAAATCAATATTTAAAAAATAAGCTTAAGAGCTGATTCTCTTCTGAACAAAAGCCCTAAAATGGTTTATGTAAAGTTCAAACGCTACTGTAACGTGACTGTCCCTTTAAGGACGCATCCAATGTTAACAGGTTGTACCAAATGTTATCAAAGAGCTTCATCTCAGCTCTCTCAAACTGTAGGTGACAGAATCAAGATACTCTCTTCCTTCCATGCGATTAGTGACAGCCAGAAATAAGCCACGGGGACGCGAGAGATCCCCACCTCACTAATTACTGTAAATTAGTGTAATTAGCAAGAAGCACCTTCTGTTTCACACAGTCCCTTCTCAATATGCATATGACATCCATTTAGCATCAGTCTGTTAATGAAACAAATTAGCCTTTTAAGATTAAAAGTGCCAACCATCTTCGAGGAGAATACCGCACATTATCAAAGCACATTATGAACTATGTCAAGTTTAGATGGCAGGAAAAGCATTTCTTAGAATTCCATTTTCAAAATACAGTAAATTACTCCTTCGACACCAATCGTTGCATTCCATTCCACCGACAAACAATTAAGACACTCGAAGGTGTGAATCTTGCTGCGTGAAGTTGCCACTGGTAGTAATACACATTCCTTACATCACCTAAAGACTACATTTGGGCCACCATGCATCTGAAACCCTTCCACCATTTGCATGTGACAAAAAAATGTTGCAAAATGGACCACCAAGACAAAAGCAACAAAGCCGTGAAGGTGGCGGCAGCTAACTACAACAGAGACATCACTCCGGGCCATCTCCTCCTCATTCTTGGCCTCCAGTAGCTAAATTTGGCAGAAGTCGCTGTGTCTTCAGGCTGGTTTTCACACCTGTCACCCTGTCACCATCCAGGTCCCAAACTCTTATGTTTTAATGTCCTGTTGTCGCAGGGCAGAGTCTCTGTGTGTGTTCCTCACGACTCTCACCATGGGACACAAGCTAACACAGGGAGATCAAAGAGAGGACACTATGAAAATATTGAAGTGCTGTGATCTCAGTGAGACCGTTGAAGGGTAGACGGTGGCCCCAGCAGAGAGTGTTTCAAAGGAAAACCGAAAGATGGATGCACTTTTCAGGGTCGCGTCTTGTGACATC
This sequence comes from Opsariichthys bidens, assembly GCA_037194245.1. Taxonomy (NCBI): domain Eukaryota; kingdom Metazoa; phylum Chordata; class Actinopteri; order Cypriniformes; family Xenocyprididae; genus Opsariichthys; species Opsariichthys bidens. The sequence continues at coordinate 3,387,188 of CM074290.1, read as the reverse complement.
ACGACCCGTTTTTGGTGCATTTAGATGACTTCGATCCATGTCGCGTTCATAATTCATTCGAACCGGATTTGAGGTGGTTTGGAAGTGGACAGTCCTAATCTTTTCAGCAGTCCTGGTCCGATTGTTTGGTGCGCACCAGAGTTCACACTTAATCAACTGAACTGCATTAAAGGATTAGTTCACTTTACTCACCCTCAAGCCATCCTAGGCCTTTCTTCTTTCCTATGAACACAACAGGTGTTATATTAATAAATATTCTGACGCATCCAAGCTTTATAATGGCGGCGAACCGGACCAATGCATGTGAAGCTCAAGAAAGTGCATCCATCCATCATAAACGTACTCCACACGGCTCCAAGGGATTAATAAAGGCCTTCTGAGGCTAAATGATTCGTTTGTGTAAGAAACATTTTGAACTTTTTTTTTTCATCATTTAGCAGATGCTTTTATCCAAAGCGACTTACAAGGGGAGCAATCAGGGGTTAGGTGTCTTGCTCAAGGACACTTTAGTCATGGTATTGAAGGTGGAGAGAGAGCTGTTCATTCACAATCCCCACCTTCAGTTCCTGCCGGCGTGGGAATCGAACCAGCAACCTTCTGATTACAAGCCCAACTCCCTCACCATTAGGCCACGACTACCCCAAACTGTAAGACTGTGAGAGTAGTCGTGGCCTAATGTTGAGGGAGTCAGGCTTGTAACCTGAAGGTTGCTGGTTCGATTCCCATGCCGACAGGAATTGAACCTGCACCTAAGCCCTATTTGCCTCACTTGTAAGTCGCTTTGGATAAAAGCGTCTGCTAAATGATTAAATGTAAAAATATCCATGTTTAACAAGTTCTAAAGTAAAATATCTGGCTTCTATCAGTCTGCTTTCCGTATTCAACTTATGAAGAATGTGTAAAACTCTCGCAGTTCAAAACACTAATGCTACGTCCTACACCTTCCCTTTTCAACTTACGTAAACGGCGTCAGTTACGTTTTTTCCGTAAGTTAACTACGGAAGGCGGTCTGGTGGAAGCTAGTTTTTTTTTTCATTTCCTTTTTCATCATTTAGCAGACGCTTTTATCCAAAGCGACTTACAAGGGGAGCAATCAGGGGTCAGGTGTCTTGCTCAAGGGCACTTTAATCATGGTATTGAAGGTGGAGAGAGTGCTGTTCATTCAAATCCCCACCTTCAATTCCTGCCGGCATGGGAATCGAACCAAAAACCTTCAGATTACAAGCCCGACTCCCTCACCACTAGGCCACAAACGTATTGCTTCACCTCAGAAGGCCTTTATTAACACCCTGGGGACGCGTGGAGTACGTTTATGATGGATTCTTCTTCATAACTTTCTTCATTACTTCTTCATTACTTTCTTCAGCTTCATACCATTTGGTCCCGTTTTGCCATTATAAAGCTTGGATGAGTCAGGATATTTATTAATATAACTCAGATTGTGTTCATCTGGAAGAAGAAAGGCAAATACACCTAGGATGGCTTGAGGGTGAGTAATGCTTGGGGTAAATTTTTATTTTAAAGTGAACTAATCCTTCAACAGAAAATTCACACTAGAGTTTGTATTGATCAAACCAAACCTGCCAAGTGTAAACACTTAAAAAATGTGTTTTTTCAATTGATTGCCTTCTGCCAGTATCCCAACACCCAGAATTACTCGGAATTCAACATAGATGAATATACAGAAGATATAACAGAATCTTCTGTAATAAAGGATATTCTGACTCAACATGGTCCAACATTCTGATTTTGCAATCAGAATTATGCATTAACATGACGCATACGCAAATTCTAATTAATATCAGAATATTCTTGTGCATGTAAATGCTGTTATTGAACTTCAACCACTTCAATAAAATAAGATATGAAGGAAAAGAAAACAATAAAGGGTGAATGTTCATACAAGTATACTCCTCTTTCGTTGTGGTCCGTATATCAGCAATTTACTGGTGTTGCAAGTAAAATTGGAAGATGTGCCCTATCTGGGTATTTATGTCCGAGCAGAGTTTTGGAGGACTTTGGAACCATTGAGAGGTGAAAGACCACACAGAAATCCCCCACTCGCTTTCACGCGTGCCACACACTGGAATGACCTTGTGCCTAACCTGTAATGTAATGCAACTCTCATTCAAATATTCTGGAATATTTGGTGTGATTTATATGGAACAGAGTCTGCTCTAGTCCAGTTGTGAAGATAAACATGAGTAACATACCTCATTACAGAGGCCATTAAAAAAGGTATTCTCTCTGGCCAGATACGTAAAACCAAGACTAGACCACTGATGTATCGGATTCGTCACTGATGCACATGATGTTTGTGTCAACAACTTAGAATAATTCATCTGAACTGGAAGAACAGGAACACAGCAAAAACAGTGACCTATGACAGTTCCCAGCAGATTCGTCTCTGGGTGGGCCAAACTGAAGGTGTACCTTGTGACCACTCGTGTTGTTTTTATAGGGCTCCTCTTCAAAGCACATGTTTACAGGGGTGCCAAAGATTGGGCACAGAGCACCAGGGATTCTGACACACAGGGGGACACACAGAGAGACAAGTGGGGCAGTTTTGGACCCCATCGCCAATCCACATTTCTTGCTATTGACATCTTCAACTGCCAAAGTGTCCAGTTTCATTCTCATAGAGTTTCCATTTAAAGTTACCGAGTCTCTCGGCATCTGAAAAATATACATCCACAACATGACACTTTATACACCTTTAAATGTCCATTATCATGTGTTGTCCCTGTTGCCCAACTACTTTTTAGTCGAATGTACACAAGAAACAAGTTTTGGGCACTGCCAAATTCTTGTTGCCAGAGAGAAAACATTTGTTGAAGTGTGTTGTATTCTTGTTCAGTGGTCTTGACTGAATGTTGGTTGCAAAATCAAGGAGAAACAACTTCAACTAAAAGCATGACTGCTAAGTAATTTGCATAAGATTGAGAGGGGTTTCAATTTTGGTAAGATGTAACACATTTTAAGTGAGAGGCTACATGGTCACTAATAAGCAAGGTATAATGAAACTCATGAATAGGAAGTGATCGGCTTAAAGCCCCACAATACATCGATGGAACAGCTATGAAGCCGAGATGACATTCATATGCTACAGACGTCATCATCACTATCCACAGTATCTCTACTGAAACCCGAGCCTGTGATCAGAGCAGCAGTGCCAGAACTCTACCTTCCCAAACATTCCCCCCCAGCTTGGGCCAACTTTTGCCTCCACAACATTCAGCATGACTCAAATTCTACTCGACGTCAGAGAGCTGGAGTCTTCGTACCACTTTACAGCCAAGCAAATGGTGTACGTGTTCAAATAAGACCTCTAACATGCAAACATAGATGTCTTGCATCAGTGATTTTTGGTTATTGTATACATATTGGTTTTATTATTGGTTGGTATACATAGGCATTAACCTCAAGGAACAAAGGTATACTTTTGAGTTTACTGTCCCAGCTTGTATAGTGAGTTGACTTATTTCAATGCAATTTTTAGTAGTGGGACTTGCAAGGCAAGCGTTGGCATCAGAATTGCAAATCCTTAACAATATATATATTAGACTTTGGACCGTAATTAGTTCCGTACTATACAAGCTACAGACATGAATGATATCTTAAATCATGTGGCTTGTAGAGGTGAGCTGACCTATTACTTTTCAAAGCAATCTAGCTTTACATTTTTTTTTTTTTTGCATAGTTACCAATAAAATGGGCAAACAAATCCAAAATACTTAAATTAGAGGAGGGATCCAAGAGTTTTATCTAGAGTCCAGAAAATGATAGAGACTCAGATCATCAAAGAGATTCGATATTTCAACTTTCAACACCCTAAACTGTCAGAAAAAGTGCAAGCATTGAGTCTTTTAGAGGTTCAACAGCTTGAGTCCTCTCAAACATCTTTGTATTTTATCTACGCCTATAGGTGTGGTGTTACCTTAAGGGTAGAGAGGGGGTGGATAAGGTACAAAAGTGTGGATCAATAAGTATAGAATACTCAAAACATTTAAGTAAACTAACTGATTTTTTAAAGTTAGTGCAACTTATCATTTTTGTCACCAGCATCCCTTCACTCCCACAGTTCTCAGCCTCATCGTCAACTCATCAGGAAGTTCATTTACATAAAAATAACAAATGCTATTATTACCATTAAAGAGACTGTCATTTTATACTTGCATGTATATAATCATATAATCAAACAACATGCAGTATATATGGTCTGGAAAGTATTCCAGCCTATCCTTAACCTAACCACAGGCTCTACTCTTCACCACAATGGTAATCCCTCAAAACATAACAGAACCAAATCCCAATTTAAAGGATTAGTTCACTTTCAATTGAAAATTACCTCAAGCTTTACTCATCCTCAATCCATCCCAGGTATATATGACTCATATATTTTCTGATGAACAAAATCGGAGAAATAATAATAATTCATAGTTAACAAGTTATGTAGTAAAATATCTAGCTTCCGCCAGACTGCCAAGGCTTTACTGACGTGATGCCAGTTTACACTTTCTTTGTAAGTTGAATATGGCCATTATATAATTATAAAAATTAATATTTCTTCGATTGTGTTCATCAGAAAGAAGAAAGTCATATAAACCTGGGATGGCTTGAGAGTGAGTAAAACTTGTGGTAATTTTCATTCGAAAGTGAACTAATCCTTTAACGCAACACTAAACACTAACTTGTGTCTCCCTATGATAATCTTGGGCAAAAACACAAAACGACACTTAATTTCAGCATTTATTTATACAGTCCGACGCAAAGCATGCCAGGAATTAGAAATCTGCGGCAACTCAACTCAATCCTATTAAGTTCAGCGCACTACAATGACATTTTGAGTTCACACGACTTTTTTCAAGTACAATTAACTTTGTTATTTGAGTTTTACAGTGCAGTGTAGCCATCGACGTTCATATGTTCAAGTTTTATATAAAGAGTTATCTTAGTTGTAACTCATAATACTGAAAACAACAAGTCATCAGATAATCTGTGATTCTACCGTCGCCATTTATTATTCCTTAATTCACAGCAAGTAACGCGGAGGATTTCATTACGCACACTGAAACGCTCTACTCTATATTTGTCTCTTTAATGAGGGTCCAGCATTCCAAAGAGCTTTAAGCCTGATCATTGTGTCTAGAACAACCATGCCTGGACACCCCCTCGCGAGCACACGTATCATATCCCCAGAACGTACGCCGGACGTCAACAAGACGGCATGCGTCTGACTCACACTGCTTTTAACTACACCTTTACCAACACTACAAATGACAGCCACAAGTTGGAGACACACACTCCGAAACCCCCTCACACAACCATAAAGGCCCCCATAACAGAGTCTTTCCACCGGTGATGACTTTAGGGATGGTGTCGAATGCCAGCTATGAAAGAGTGAGCCGACCGAAGGATTAGCTTTGGAGTGTTATGATCCACCATTGTATTTTTCTTTGCCCTTCTTTCCACCCTGTTTAGATGGCAATTAGTGAGCTGCCAGGCTGGGCCAAGATGTGCGGGTGACGTTACCGAGTATTGTTTATAGACAGCTGCTGGCCCCGATAAAAGCTAAGACCCATTGATGTATTCACCAGCTGTGCTTGTAAGCTACAGCCTGCCTCCACTACTCTGTCAAGAGCTGTCGAACCTGAAGAGTGACCCCTCATTTAGCTCGTCATACTTAGCATTGGCAATGTGTCCATTTGTTTTGAATAATAAATGCACAGGGAAGCACATAGGTTGAGCGATTTCATCTATGCTATGAGTGCGTCAGAGGGCAAAACTAGCCAGCAAAATGCTTGGATGTTGTGGGTGGCTTGAAGGAATGCTAGCAGTGTTAATCTTGTCGATGAAACTACGTACAATTTCAAAAACTACAACAAAGATGTGACGAAAAATGTCAATTATTAAACAGTTTTCATTAAAACATTTTGTTACACTGAAGTGAATGATATACTTCAGACATTCGAATAAGTAATACTTGTCAACTACATGTCAACTAACTCTAATTAGACTGTAGAGGATTGTTAGTAGACTGAGTTTGTAGAACGTTGACATAGTTGCAAAATTACTTTTAGTCAGTAGAATGTTACAGGATCATAAAAATAGTGTGTGGGCAGATATTAAAGGGTTAGTTCACCCAAAAATGAAAATCCATACAGCTCCAGGGGGTTAATAAAGATCTTCTGAAGTGAAGCGATGCGTTCTTGTGGATTTATAACTTTATAAACTATAATCACCAACTTCCGGCAGAGGAGTGAAACTTGATCCAAAGCATGATGTATTGACATGAAGCACAGAGTATTAGAATTAGAAGTCTAAAATGAGTATTTGTAATGACAAACATAGAGGAGCTTGAGTTTGTTGACCAGCCCTATTTGTTTGCTCTCACCTTACGCTCTCCTACATCCTACGTCATCCGCCGAAACATGACTCTCTCGTGAACGTGCGGAGAGACGTTACCAGTAGCTGGTGATTAAAAAAATATTTCGGTCTAAACATAAGTTTTATGTAATTTAATTACATAGCAATTTTCCATCCATTTGGATCACATAGTTTTAACATAAACAAACTAATAAACTTAATGTGATTCATATTTGTCAGTCATACGTAAATGAAATAGGTAAGATTTATGTAATAGTTGAGTTTATGAATAGTGTCTTTTATCTTCAGTTGATTTCATCAGTTCTTGTGTTTCTCTGTCCTTCAGTGATTCTGCTTGTTAACAGCAGGCGTTCATCATTACTGCTCAATCATCTCTTAATGATCTCATTAACTCTGACGCTGCTTCAACGGTACTTTAACTCAGTAGTGCGCACACACATGACCACTAAACAGTGTTCATTAACCTGTGAACTATTACGTCAATCTCACCTATTTCATTTACGAATGACTGACAAATATGAATCACATTAAGTTTATTAGTTTGTTTATGTTAAAACTATGTCATCCAAATGGATGGAAAATTGCTATGTAATTAAATCACATAAAACTTAGACTGAAATATTTTTTTGAGTGTACAAAGTTAGAAATATCGATATTTTTCTTACAAAAACGCATCACTTCTCTTTATTTAGACGGCCTTTATTAACCCCCTGGATCCTTAGGAATCACTTTTATGATGGATGGATGTGCTTTTTTGTGCTTCAAAATATTGGTTATAATTCACTCCCATTATAAAGCTTGCAAAGCTTTTTTTTTTAAATAAAACTCGATTGTGTTTGACTGAAAGAAGAAAGTCATACACTATGTATGGCTTGAGGGTGAGTAAATTATGGGATAATTTTCTTTTTGGGCGAATTAACCCTTTAAGCAGACAACCTACTAACCATGTAGTTGCAAAGTTACTTACAGTTAATATAATGTTTAGAGTAGACCATCGAAACTTTTATCAATAGTATGTTTGGTAACACTTTATTTCGATATGATAAGACACCTCAAGATCTTTTATTTGGTGTTTCAAATAATTCAATCAGAGTTAATACTTTTAGGGTTTGAGCTGTGCGCGCTGGAGCTAATAAGAGAACGATCGACGCTAAACTGAAGTATTTTGCTGGCAGGTTAATTAACTCACCTATCCTCCGATTCGCAAGTAAATGCGTAATGTGCAAATCACCGTCAGACCAGTTTAAAATTGACTGAAATTATTTAATATGACCAAAGGTTAGAGTTAAACAAAGGTTAAACTTTTTATTTGGTCAAATAAAAAAATAAAAAAAATACAATTTAAAAAAAAATTCCACTTGTTGCTAGAGTGTTTTGGCTGGTTTCTTACTGACTGAAGTCAAACAATTCCTACTCGATGTTTCATTGTTTCCTTTTGGTTTCCGGATACACCTTGGATCCTTCTTTTAATGTAAATCTCTGAGATCCCCCCCCCCCCCATCCACAGATTAATGTTTAAATAAATACAATACTGTGACAACAAAACTGCTGTTGGATGCAGTTCCACACTCCTCTCCATTCGGATTGAGTCAGTCAAAATAAACCTATAAATAAGAGTCGCATCCAACGTGTTAATGTGTCTTCTCAGTTAAAAACAAGTGCCGAGGCACTGTGATAAATTCTTAAGTCTCAGATGAGCAGGAGTTACTTCTTATATTTTGAGTCGTGCGATGAGAGACGGGCATTAAAAGCAAAAGGCCACATTCCGATGCTGATGCACTATGAATTTACACACACACATCCTCGATGCCCAGGATCAACAACCACAAAAATAGCTTCACAAATGAGATGGTAAATTATAAAGGAGCAGACACCCTCATTAATCTGAAAGAAAACACTTGGGTAATTTTTAAAGAATGCATTAGAAATATGAGACAATATCCTTTAACAATTTAGACTGTAATTGATAAAATGGGATGGATTAACATAGCGGGTATAATGACCTAACTGGGCAGCCCTTCCAGACATCTAAAGAGGAAAACTTCTGAAAGGGCATCCCGTAATTACAGTGACTAGCAGGATTTGGGATGGTACAACCAAACGAGGTGTGTTTTTCAAACTGCAATACTAACATATGGCTTAGTATATAAAAGTATACACTGAAAACATATATATATATATATATGTGTGTGTGTGTGTGTGTGTGTGTGTATATGGTGAAATTTAAACACTATCATCAACTAGTTGACTAAAATAAGCTGTAATGAGGACACCTTTTACACCAAAAGTCAAAAATGCGTCTCCATTGTTAAAAAAAAAAAAAAGGATTGATCACGACTGGAAAATTATTAGTATCATCAAGACAAGTATCATCTTTAAAATAATTTAGCTCATGCTAACCACACAAATTTCTCAAAAGATGCATGAATCGTTTCTGTCGAGGACAGAAAATGATATCCCATTGGGTTAAACAGTTAAGCCTCTGCTGCGTTTGGGTAACATGAAGGGGGAGACGTCTAGCCAGCATGATCCACCCAGGACTATCAATAAGTAAAGACAATACTCAGTCTTTAACAAGGCCAGACATTGCAGCCAGAGGCCTCGTCCCTTTAAGCCAACAGAGTTGAAGTTAGGAAAGACAAGCAGCGACTATGACTGACTCCTGGATGACATATTCATAAATCTGTTTTTGGGGGTATAATCCCTGTAATGCTGCAACACGGCTTCAACAGAACCCTCTGTCCACTCAATGTCCATTGTGTAATCCATTGGTAATGTAATCTAGCACTGGGCCTGTCCAAACACAGAGTCGGGGTTGTTGTAAAAATGTCTCATCAGGGCAGTTTACCATCTTTACAGCTCAAAGCAGGTGTGGACAGCGCTCGTCCCATCACAGACAAGCATCAGAGCCGCATTTGCAGTCCTAAGCATGTTGAAATGATTGTCGGACGTTAATATTCCATGTGATGATTCTTGGTAGGTAATTACATTTGGTTTCATGAGATAAACGTGTATAATAATGATATTATAGAGCCAACATCAGCAGAATTTACTTTAAGGATGAATGTAATATAACATTGCAGTCACTGAATTTATTCAACTGTATTAAGAGAAGTCACAATAATATTTTGAAGAATGTATGAAGAATTTTTCAGGTGAGGCAATGAGGTACAACACCGAAAGACTTGAGTGCTTTTGGACAGCTGCACTAAGAAACTCACAGACAAAGACAAAACATGGACAAAAGGCAGGTGGTATCCTTGAAGGAGGTCTACAGCAAGCTGCCCAAATGTATGACAACTCTGTAATATCGTTATCTTAAGGCATACAACACACACCCACCATGATGTACAAGAGCCACAGGTTGTGACCTAGAGTGACTCAGAAACACGAATCACACTTGCAACCTTAATTCCAAATTCAAACTGAAATTTAGCCTGATCCGGGTCTGTTCCCCCAGAGGGTGTCTGTAATTTGTTACACTTAAGTTCAGCTCAGGTCATTGTATATGTGTCTGAGAGGTACAGAGGTCAAGTCAAGGGTGCAGGTCCTGTTGACCCAATGCTCGATGTACGCTGAGTGTTCCCCTTTCTTCCATCCAGACCCAACTAGCCCCCGGAGATTTCCCAGTCCCTCGTGTCAGTCATCCGCACTGAGGTGGGCGCAATGACACGGGCCACTGATGAAACAAGAGACGAGTCCACCAGGGAAGAAGGGAGGGAGGACACAGCGAAGACCCCAAAGACAACCGAGTGATTTGGTTTGAGAGGAAAAGGAGCATGTTGCATGACTCTTTTTGGAAAAAGTTCCTTCATTAAACAAAACAGAAATGTTTTTCTTGTAGCAAGGACAAAATAGAGGCTAAAAAAAAGATTGGATGGTTAGCAATTATAACAGATGGATGAATAAGCCCGTCAAGAGTAAACAAGCCAATCGCGGTGAACGCTCTTTTCTAATGAAGGTGTTGAATCTGGAAGTTGTGCCGTTCTATTACTGTTAGATCTTACTGCAACATTTGACACCGTTGAGCATAATTTTCTCATTGATTGTCTTGGAGAGAAGGTTTAGCCTTGGATTGGTTTTCCTCGGACTTTCTCAGTTAGTCCCCTGATTTGTGGGATTCCTCAAGGCTGAATTTTGGGACCAGTCTTGTTCTCCCTATGTAAAATTTAAACGTAAAGTAATCACGCACAATATTTAAATGTGATATATTATTTTATAGTTTGCTGGATAACCAGAAAAGAAAAATCTATTGTTATTTTTAAATTTTACCAAAAAAAAAAAAAGATAATGGCTCATCATAACAAATTATGTTATTTATCATGAAAAACAGTAGCCTAAACACAGACTTACTTGGTCTTCCACCCCAGTCAGCTGGTCCTTTGGGTGGTTTTAAGAGAGTTTGGGCACTTTTTAGTTCAGGCTTGAAGACCAGCTAAAACAGCTGAGCACCATCTTGATCAGGCAAGGGAGACAAGCTTAAACCAGCCTTGCGAAAAAGAAGTAGAAGCATACTTTTAAAAAGAGGACTTTGTAATGTATGATAAAACTATAAAAAGAGTACTGACTACACAAATAAAATGTACGCAAGTGTGACTTTTACACATTTACATGACACCGTTTTCAACTACAAACGTAAAAGTTTTTGGCTCTTCATTTACTTGACAATGGAATTTTGGGGGCCTGAAAAGGCAAAGTTTTGAAAACAGGTGTCAAAATGCAAGTTTTTTCAAACGATATTGTCTCAATGTAACCTACAAAGTAGGTTTGTAGGTCTAAGCGTACACTCAGCTAAAGGATTATTAGGAACATCATACTAATACTGTGTTTGACCCCCTTTCGCCTTCAGAACTGCCTTGATTTTACGTGGCATTGATTCAACAAGGTGCTGAAAGCATTCTTTAGAAATGTTGGCCCATATTGATAGGATAGTATCTTGCAGTTGATGGAGATTTGTGGGATGCACATCCAGGGCACGAAGCTCCCGTTCCACCACATCCCAAAGATGCGCTATTGGGTTGAGATCTGGTGACTGTGGGGCCATTTTAGTACAGTGAACTCATTGACATGTTCAAGAAACCAATTTGAAATGATTCGAGCTTTGTGACACGGTGCATTATCCTGCTGGAAGTAGCCGTCAGAGGATGGGTCCATGGTGGTCATGAAGGGATGGACATGGTCAGAAACAATGCTCAGGTAGGCCGTGGCATTTAAACGATGCCCAATTGGCACTAAGGGGCTTAGAGTGTGCCAAGAAAACACCCCCACACCATTACACCACCACCACCAGCCTGCACAGTGGTAACAAGGCATGACGGATCCATGTTCTCATTCTGTTTACGCCAAATTCTGACTCTACCATCTGAATGTCTCAACAGAAATCAAGACTCATCAGACCAGGCAACATTTTTCCAGTCTTCAACTGTCCAGTTTTGGTGAGTTTGTGCAAATTGTAGCCTCTTTTTCCTATTTGTAGTGGAGATGAGTGGTACCCGGTGGGGTCTTCTGCTGTTGTAGCCCATCCGCCTCAAGGTTGTGTAAGTTGTGGCTTCACAAATGCTTTGCTGCAGACCTCGGTTGTAACGAGTGCTTATTTCAGTCAAAGTTGCTCTTCTATCAGCTTGAATCAGTCGGCCCATTCTCCTCTGACCTCTAGCATCAACAAGGCATTTTGGCCCACAGGACTGCCACATACTGGATGTTTTTCCCTTTTCACACCATTCTTTGTCAACCCTAGAAATAGTTGTGCGTAAAAATCCCAGTAACTGAGCAGATTGTGAAATATTCAGACCAGCCCGTCCGGCACCGACAACCATGCCACGCTCAAAATTGCTTAAATCACCTTTCTTTCCCATTCTGACATTCAGTTTGGAGTTCAGGAGATTGTCTTGACCACGACCACACCCCTAAATGCATTGAAATGATTGGTTGATTAGATAATTGCTTTAATGAGAAATTGAACAGGTGTTCCTAATAATCCTTTAGGTGAGTGTATACTGTTCTTTACAAAGTGACATCGCCAACTACTGGCCTGACATGCACGATATACAGCGATTTTAGTCGTTTTCGCTGATTCGTGTGAACAGGGATCATCTTGACAATGGTGTTGTCTGTACACAAAAAATGCAAAGGAAAAACTTTTCTGTTTTTAGTACACTGTTTGTATGTTGTAATTGTACCCCAAATGTGGACAAGTAATTGCATGTCATTTACAAATTAACACCACATAGAAATAAGTGTACTTCATTTACTTACCCCCATGTCATCCAAGATGTCCATGTCTTTCTTTCTTCAGTCAAACAGAAATTTAGGTTTTTGAGGAGGAAAACATTCCAGGGTTTTTCTCTGTATAGTGGACTTCATTGGGTTCACCAGGTGGAAGGTCCAAATCGCAGCTTCAAAACGTTCACGATCCCAGACGAGGAATAAGCGTCTGGAGAAACAATTGGTAATTCCCTCTAAAAAAAATTAAAAAAAAATTACATACATTTTAACCACAAATGCTCGTCCTTCACTAGCTCTCTTCTTCTTGTAGAATTCCGGCAGTGTAAATGCTGCAAGTGTATAAATGCCCTCCACAAGTCAAAGTTTGAAGTAATTCTTATATATTTGTACTAGCATATTTTATATGACAATTTAGACAATTTTTAGTAAATGGTCGATCATTTTGCTAGATAAGACCTTTATTCCCCGTATGGGATCGTCTACAACGCTTTGAAACTGCAATTCAACCTGGTGAACCTCAAAAACCTTAATTTCTCTTCGACTGAAGAAAGAAAGACATGAACATCTTGGATGGCATGGGAGTGAGTAAATTATCAGGACATTTTAATTCAGAAGTGAACCAATCCTTAAAGCATGACAAAAGATTATTGAAACATAACGATTTTAAAATGTACTTTAATGTAAAATTTTGACTTTTTAAAAGTGAACTTCAGTGCGTTAAGAAACAAGTCTCTTTAAGAACACCCAAGTGGTCTTTTATTATAGCTACACATGCATATTCAAAACAATTATTATTGTACTTTTTCCCCACAAGTGCAGCTAAGACCAGCAAATATCTAGGTTGATCCCTTACAAAAGATTACTGCAGTTTTTTAGAAGTAATACTACAGTTTTTGTTACATATATAGAAAAATGCAGTTTTTTGGACACGAAAAAACTGCAGTATTGCAGTATAACCTCAAATGTCTGTAGTTTTACTGGAGTACAACTATACTGCAATACATCTAAAGTACTAGTAAAATAAAACTGCAGTTCTACTGTTTTTATACTTCATGCAACTTTCAGTTGTACTTCATTTTACTGCAGCTGTACTGTGACTATACTTCATTATACTGCAAATCTGAATTAAACTGCAGTTAAACTACTTGGTACAGTTCTTTTTTGTAAGGGATCAGCATGGAAACAGCCATAAAACTATTAAAAGAATCATAATAAAGCGCGTTTCCCTCATTCTACATCATTTTGTATCAATATTGAATCAATAACAGTAAACAATGGTAAAACTAGTTGCCTAACTATTCGTGGGGCAGCTTGTCTACTTATACACCCACATAATACCGGATGAACTTGACAGAATGAACGGGAAACGCTCGTTTGTTTATCCAGCCGCAGTTGACTTTGAATATTAGTTCATCACTACACTTATTTCTTCACAATACGGAAATACGACAGAGTAGCGTCATGTGAGGATATCCGAAATCACCGAGGACAGTGAGGACGTTCAGTATCGGTGTCGTTACAGCGTAAACATGTCGGAACCGAGAGTAAAGCGAATAAAAACTTGCCTCCCCCTCTGTAAAACTCATTTCTCCTCTGCTGGGAGTCAGGTCAGACAAAACTTCCCGACTGTTTTGGAGGAAAGTCTGTGTGGAGTTTCCACTTTTCTCATGGAGGTCTCTTACAGACTGGAAGCGCTGGTAAGAACTGTAAACATGATGTACAGTTTAAGCGTACTGTAACACCCCACATCATTAATGTAGCTGTAGGCTGGTGCAGAACTAAAACTGCATTCATTTACAGCATTGCTTTATAAAGGTTTATGTTTATAGAGTTAACTGCGAATAACTACGTTTTATGGCAAAAGTTTATGGTTGACGTCGAGCCCTTACAAAAAAGTAAAACTGCAGTACCAAGTAGTTTAACTGCAGTTTAATTAAGATTTGCAGTATAATAAAGTATAGTCACAGTAAAACTGTAGTAAAACTGTAGTATAAGTACAGCTGCAGTAAAATGAAGTCCAACTGAAAGTTGCATGAAGTATAAAAACAGTAGAACTGCAGTTTTATTTGACTAGTACTTTAGATGTATTGCAGTATAGTTGTACTCCAGTAAAACTACAGACATTTTAGGTTACACTGCAATACTGCAGTTTTTTCGTGTCCAAAAAAACTGCATGTTTCTATATGTATAAAAAACTGCAGTAATCTTTCGTAAGGGAGTAACCCCCCACCCTGAGCCGATCGCCCTGGATTTCATCACTGTATGACTTTCTTTAAAACATCATTGAGTAAATGACAAATAAGATGTCTGAGATGGACCAAGTTTTAGAAATGCCATGTTGGTTTTTAACATTTAGCCTATATTTTGCAATAAAATATTTATTGCATGACATAAAATATTTTTTTTTTAAACAAAACTGCTTTTTAAATACATAATAACAAAAGTAAAGCTCTTATTTTGACACATTTCACAGTATCCTAACATTCCCAACACAGTATGTCAAGGGATTTGTAATAAATCATTAGTATTTGCCTATAAATAGGTTTGTAAATAAATGCTCAGAAACGAGTGACTGACAGACGGATCCATTTTCTTCACTTTACAGGAAACCGTAGAGGAAACTGTGGTTGGCGAATTCATCACACTTGTTTTCCAGTTCGTTTCATTCTAAATCCGACCTGTCTTCCTTTCTGTTTTAGGCCAAAATCTTTGAGCAGAGTGATTTGGCTTTACCCAGAGTGGCTGCGTATTTTCATCAGGAATCGGTGAAAGAATCAGAACGGGCAGAGGCAATGCTGCAGTACCTGTCCCAGCGGGGAGGGAAATTCTGTGGCAAGAATATTCAGGTAACTCACCCAACTAGCCTGTTAACTAAAGGACCACTGACACAAGACTTGGCAGAGCTGACCCATATTGTTTCTTGAAAGAATCTAGTTAACCTAGTAAATAACACCACAGCCCTGCTAAAAAAGAATTAAAGGCACACTATGTAAATCTTCGCCTCTAGAGGTCGCTTATGCGTAGCTGAATGACGCCTTGTTTTCGCGGATTGATGGGAGGTGTTGTCTTCACATCGACAGCCGGTGGTAATGAGCTCGTGCTCACGAATGAGACTATTAACATAAGCGTAGTATGAAGCAGAGCAGAAGCGATTGCTAATGAGAGACGAGCGACACGCGTCTCGAGAGCACCAGAACTTTTATTTTGCCACAGTCGCCGCTTCATCCCGTAGGATAACGCAGTTCTTTTTATCATATTCGATACTTTTGAGTGTTGAAAGTTGTTATTGTGGTACTCTGTTCGTTCACTGTAAGACACTTGTTGCACAGTACAAAGGGACAATGCAAAACACGGCTTTGGCTAAAATATTGTTACTCAAGAATGGATCAGTCCCAACTTTTCGTGATCCAGCTTACAGTCTCCAGTATGCGACAGTAATGAAGGCGGGAGCACCACTTTATTATAGTTCATCCGAGTTGTTTTACAGATGCTTGCTTGCTTGCAGTCTGTGTTCTTCCGGCTTTATTTTGTAGTAAGTGACGAAAATGCTTTGGGGAAATGTAGCGGAGTAAAAGTAAAAGTTGACAAAAATATAAAAACTCACAAGAAATATTCAAGTACTGTAACAAAGTATTATTATTTCATTGCATTATACCTCTGACTGTGATATTTTAATCCAAAAATCTTACATGTTGTGCCTTTTAAGTTATGAACAGTGTTTGGTGTAATGCATTACTTAGTAATTACTGTAATTTAATTACAGTTCCTTCTGATGCAATCGCTTTAAATACTGTAAAACTTGAACAATTATATGTAACCCGCTCCCTTTAAATGCTTTACTCATTTCAAGAATAATTCATGCAATTTTGTATTATTTATTTGATAGAATTAAAAGAGTCGTTTTTAAATGTTTTAAAAACGTTTTTTCTTGGTTATGTGAATGTTAATGCAACATGATTCCATTTTAGAACTCTGCAAAGATTCTGGGAATGTTACTTTTGAATCTTTTCTGAACAATCAAAAAGTAGTTTAAAAACTACAATGTTTCAGAAAAACGTATAAACAATGTATAAAGAACATTTTTGTGCTAATGCTTTGAGAATATTGAACAAACATTCTATTAATGTTCCTGGAAGAACATTTGGTAACACTTTATTTTACATCGTCATTGTTACATATGTTACATATATTTACTGAAGTAATAACTAAAAAATATGCATAATTACACGCAATTAACCCTAAACCAAACCCTCATCCTAACCCTAACCCTATAGTAAGTACATGTATTTAATTGTCATTACTCAGTACTTAAATGTATAATTACACTGTAATACTGACACCTTAAAATAAAGTGTAACCGAACATTTGTTCATAAGTTTGAGAGAACCTCGGAAACTTAGCCAAAGTTCTGAGAGCCTTCCCTGTTCGCTGGGAGAGAAGGCATCTCATTCATTTAAACTGTTTAAAATGCAAAATATAAAAACTCAGACCTTAACAAATTATTAATCATAAACCTGTTTTTTTTTCGCTTAAAAGCTTGAAGATATCCTTTTACCCACCCCTGTTTGTATGGGGCAGCAGCTCTTGTGGGGGGTGGAGGGCAGAGAAAAAGAGAGCGATGGGGGTAAACCGGCGGGGGGTTGTGCCGAGATCTCCCCTTTAATGCCTGTTAGGGTATACGTTTCCCCTGAGTTCCGGAAAATTGGGGAGATTAATGTGAAGGCGGAAGGACAGTGCATTAATTGTAGTTCCAGATGGATTCCGTGGCACTCGCAATGCTGTCACTTTACACTGCGTCCTCTCTTCTGTTTTCTCTTCTTTCTTTTTTTTTTTTTTTTTTTTACTATCCACCCTTCCCTGATTTTATGACTCGTGTAAAATTGATCCGGACTGGGACTGGTGAGGGTCCATCAGCAGCGATTTTGAACACCTTGTTATCCGCTCCTCCGTGCTGAGTGTCATTTTGTCTTTGTCCGAATTGAAAATTGGACCGTTATGAGTATTGATACATTTAGATAGCGCTTAAAACTATTTAACGTTATTTAAATGATTTCAATTAATGCTATTTTATTCAAAATACATTAAAAATGCCACTTTTTTAATCAAAAATACAATAATATTGTGAAATATTATTACAATTTAAAATAACTGTCTTCTATTATTTGTAGTATATTTTTATGATTCATTTTTGTTTTGCAAAGCAAATCAGAAATCATTCTAGGTTGATTTGCTACTCAAGAAACATTTCTCATTCTTATTAATGTTGAAAGTGCCATGCATTGGTTGAAATAACACGAAATGAAGGGCTGGATCTAAACGCAAACAATGAAGGTTTAATGATAAACTCAAAATGCACTTCTTAGAAAAGCTAGATGCAAAAACACAAGAACAGAACATCCAAACTGATAATGACGAGTGTTGATACAGTGTTGTTGTTGTTTTTCTTTGTTTGTCTTTATCTTGGACACATTTATTTGCCATTGGCCCAAATGTGCCTTGCAGTGATTCTAACATGATGAATACCATCACAAGTGAAAATTTAGTTGAGAAAATCATATGTAACTTTAATTGCACTCAAGGCTGTGCTATATTGACCTTGTCCCAAATGGTACACTTGACATAGACCTGCATTCTCACATGCGTCCGTAATAGGGGTGGCACGGTACTTGACAAACCGTTCGAACCGTTCGGTTCGCTTGTCTCGGTTCGGTTCGTGTGTGCGTCGCACGGTTGGACGCATGCGCACTGTGTCCCCGTATTCAGACATTTTCGCGCGAACACACATATAGACAGTAAAAGTGGAGTAAGGGGCCGTTCACATATCGCGTCTTTTGCGCGCGCATATTCATGATTTCCTTTTCCTCAAAATGGAAGCAACGCAGCCGCGCTATCCACGCTTTTTTAGGCGCGATATGTGAACGGCCCCTAATGAAGGTGTCCGGAGTTGGCGGATGCTCCAAATCCGGTGTGTGGGAACATTTTGGATTTCATGTTACTTACGATGACGACGGAAATAAAACAGTAGATCGAACTGCGACTTTTTTATGCTAATAGAAACTCTTCTAATACGACAGTTCATTTGAGAAGACGTCACTTCAGCTACACTGAAGTCGGCAGTTTGATAAATGCGAGTTCATTTCAATCTTCGTGTGCTAAAAAGGCTCAAGTTCCTGTAGAGAGAACAACACACAAGCTCTTTTTGATGCCAAACAAACGAAAAGCATGTCATCATCAATGTCTTCTCTCTCGCTGGATCAAAATCTCAGCAGCTTTTACTCAGAGACGCTCCCAATAATGTGCTGAAAGTCAAATTCAGTTCGTGCACGATTGCATTACAAAAACGTTCATATTGGATCCTAAATGGTGGAGAATGAAGCTAATAAGCTATGGATCATCTGCTGAAGGACATTTCTGGAGAGTTAAAGATTAATGGAAAAAATAACAACAAGAACCGTACAGAACCGTGATACGAACCCAACCGTGGGTTTGGTGAACCGTGCCACCCCTAGTCCGTAAAGTCCGCAAGCCTTTAAAGTGCTTTTAGGGTGTGTTCACACTCGGCAGGTCTGGTTATTTTAAAACAAACTCTGGTGCGATTGCTCTGTCAGTGCGGTTCGTTTGAATAAGTGCGAACGCCTCTAACCGAACCCTGGTGCACACCAAACAAGTGGAACGAGACCCACCTTTTCCTGGTGTCTCGTTCCACTTCCAAACAAACTCTAGTGTGGTTTGACTGAAATATGAACGCAACATGGCCCAAAGACAAACCAAAAACAGGACATGAGGTCAAAAGATAGGAACCATTCCCCCGTTTACACTTCGATCCTTGCAGCAGATCTGCGTTTGTGTGTGACGGAGGAATTCCTACCACTGTTTCAACACATTAATAAAGCTCTTCACGAGTTCTCAGCTGGTCAAAATAACATCGTACGTACACATAATAAGTGTATTTAGCCCAGAACGCAACATCGTTTTGGATGTTCGTTAAGTTCTGTCGCCAAAAAAAAATATTTTTTTTGCATCTTTAAGTTCGGTCTTAAAAATGACAGTGTGAACACCAGGGCCAGGGCTGGATAGGTTACTTTTAAAATGTATTTCACTACAGATTACAAAATACATGCTTTAAAAAGTCACTTGCAATTGTGAGTTTAAATCTCGCAATTCAGAGAAAAAGAAGTCAGAACTGTGAAACACAAACTCACAATTGTGACAAAACATGAATACAGTGGAAAACATGAAACTGAACTCGTCTTTTTCAGACGGTCAGAGTCAGAGAATCACCAATCGCTGTTTAAATGACATTAAAACTCAAAGTAATCACTTTGGTAATCTAAAACACTTTTCAGATGGAACTGGAATCTGATTACCACCCATTTAAAATGAAACACAGTCACTCAAATGTTGTATTTTAAATACGTTGCTAAGTTACTTGTATTTCGTTACTCCCCAACCCTGACCAGGGCTAAATGTATCATTTTCTCTTTTGGTCCAGATGTAAAGAACCAGAACTACAACTTTAGATTTCAGAAGGGTGCCGGAACTTCAGCCAATCAGCATCCAGGGCCAAAAATAACATTTACATCAGTTTAGTGTTCTTTTTTTAATTCTTAACACACAGCGGCTCTTATGTGCGTGATGGCTTTCAACATTGGGTTGATGACTAATTGTATGTTTGTGCGCAGAGCCTAGGCACTGAAAATGCATGCGCCGTCCTTCCCGCTCTGGAGATCACGCTTAACCAGTGGAAGGAGGAGATGAGCGCCATGGTGGAGCTGAATCAACTGGCCCATGAGTACGGAGATCCACACACCGCCAGCGTCATCAAAAGTCAGTTCATCGATCCCCTTGTCCCAAAGGTCAAGCTCGTAGGCGACCTCTTGACCAGCGCTCGCAGAGTGGGCTGCACCAGTGACGGCGCAGGAGGCTTCGGCGAGTACCTCATCGACCGGCTACAAGAGGCGCTGACCACTGCCTAGACCTCTAATCATTTAGGAAGCATGCGTGTGTACATGGCACTTCAACAGATGAATGGATGGATAGACTGAGACACGTATAGGGGAAAACGAAAGGACTAGATCACCCGACGATGAAAATTCTGTCATTAATTACTCACCCTCATTTCATTCCAAACCCGTAAGACTTTCGTTCATCTTCGGACCCCAAATGAAGATCTTGAGAGCTTTCTTGACCGCTACACAGATGCAACTCGAAAAGTTCATAAAAGATTTCTCTCCGTATGGATTGAGCGGTTTAGTTCAAATGTTCTGAAGAGACTCGATCGCTTTACATGATACGCATGTTTAATTTAGGCTTTTACTCGCATATAAATAACTCTTTATGGACTTTCTGAAGCATCCAAGTGGTAGTGACCTAGCTGTCTATGGAGGAACAGAAAGCTCTCAAATTTCATCAAAATGATCTTCATTTGTGTGCTGAAAGACTTTCGGGTTTGGAATGACACGAGGGTGAGTAACCAATGACAGAATGTTCATTTTTGGGAGAATTAACCCTTTAAAGTGCAGAGATGCGCTCTCGACGCTTCACAAAGTTTTGTATGTAACAAGTAGACACTCCAATTGTAGATATGATTTTGGTGACACTTTAGATTACACATATTCACTATTAAGTAGTTGCTTTTTAGCATGCATATTAATATCATATTGACTGTTTATTAGTACTTATAAAACGCACATTAATGCCTTATTCTCCAGGACCATATTCTATATCCTCCCTCACACCTAAACATATCTACTACAACTTCCGTACTTATTATCCATAAGCAGCAATTAGGAGTATGGAATATGTGTTCTCTAATCTAAAGTGTTATCATTATTTTAATATCATTCCAGTATTCTTCAATGACTGAGATAAGAAGTTTAGATAAAATACTCGTGCCTCACATCATTCATTTATGTATGCACTGCATTGGCCTGTTCATCCTCTGCGTGAGAGATATATTTGTTTCTGTTGTTTGTTTTTCCAAACAAAATTTTGCAAGTAAAGGTAAATATTTTACATTTGCATATGTATTTGATTTGTGAAAATTATTTTAAGCGTTTTGAAACGTTTTGACTTTTGCATATGTCCTGCTGTGGGTTTAATAAACTTTGTGCACATTTCAAATGCCATTGTGTATTTTTCTTTACAGTATAAAAGGTACATGGAAAAGAATGTTTTCCAGCACAATATGATATTGTTGTTATATATTGGAGTTATAATTCTCCATTTTTAACATAAAATCTTACTTCACAAACTACAGTATCTTGTATTCAGGTAACAAGTACTAACACCAGACAGATAAAACAGCATATTTGGTATTTTCTAAACATAATTGAAGCTTTTGAATCTGATCTGGCTCTTTAACGCCCCCTATTGTAGGACTGTTGTCTAGCAGCTAAGAAAAGCTAAATAAAATGCGTCGCATCATAAATAGATCATGAACTAAAATAACTTTACCTAGTAGTAGTTTTCTATGGTGAATAAATACATGAATAATTCGTTAGCTACTTAATTGATTTATTAAAATAATAATATATTTGTAACCTGTCTAACCTGGATGTTTACCAGTGATCCAGTTTTTCATTAAACAAAATAATACGAACTAAAAATAATTAAATGAATGTTTTTTTTTTTTCAGTTATGAACAACTGATAAGCATCCTAACTTCGATATATTTAATTCTGAACAATTATTCACATATGAATCCTAATTTCAATTTTAACGATATTTTGAGTTATTTATGCTTCACGTTTGTTTGAGATTTTCGATGAATGAATGAATGAATGGAGCATTTATAGCGCTTTTTTATGGAGCAATAGGACTTATAACAGTTACATTAGTCAGATACAGATTGTTTGTCTTCTTATCAAATACAGTAGTACAGTTTTATACTAATATAGCCAAAATATTAATCAGAAACAAATGATAGTTGAAAGTTCCCCTTAGAAATTATAAAAAGAAAGTCCTTTCCTGGAAAAATGCAGGAAACTGTAATTAATTGAACCCGACATCTGTTTTTTGATGGCAGATACACAATTAAAATACATTTATGTCCAATATACACGCAACAAAATCAGTAAGAGCAACTTATAGAATTACTTTTAAATGAATTTATCATTTTAACATTTTTATGACGCCGTCATTAGCTGCAGCGGCAGGCCGTCAAAACCACGCCCTCATTCTCAACGCACATGTTCATTGGTCAAACTGTCATTTGCAGGACACGCCCCCCGACTGGCTGGGCTGTATATAAACAGGCCGTGGTCTCTCACCGACAAGAAGTACCTGAAGGGTACAAGCAAAGAAACTCTTTGACGACCTGCGGTTTTTAAACGGTTGTCTTGGGCAATACGTTGTTTTTGGGATCTGAAGGAATTGGTCTTAATATTCCTGAGTCCTTAAAAACTTTACTACTTGAGAAGCATTCAAGTAGCTATAAACCTATCCAATTTTTGACCTTAATCTATAAAGATGGAGTTGTCGGATATTCCCTTCCCCATCTCATCAGCTGATGATTTCTACGACGACCCTTGCTTCAACACTAACGACATGCACTTCTTTGAAGACCTGGACCCTAGGCTCGTCCACGTGAGCCTGCTCAAGCCCGACGAGCATCACCACATCGAGGACGAGCACGTGAGGGCACCCAGTGGGCATCATCAGGCCGGCAGGTGCCTGCTGTGGGCATGCAAAGCCTGCAAGAGAAAAACAACCAATGCTGACCGCCGCAAAGCCGCCACCATGAGGGAGAGGAGACGACTGAGCAAAGTCAACGACGCTTTCGAAACCCTCAAGAGATGCACGTCCACCAACCCGAACCAGAGGCTGCCCAAAGTGGAGATTCTGAGAAACGCCATCAGTTACATCGAGTCTCTGCAGGCGCTGCTCAGGACTCAAGAGGAAAACTACTACCCTGTTATGGAGCATTACAGCGGGGACTCGGACGCGTCCAGCCCGAGATCCAACTGCTCCGATGGCATGGTGAGATGTTCGTCGTAAACATACCGTAGCTAGAGAAGAAGGGCTTTTATGACATTATTATATTTATTTATTTGTTCATTCATTCATCGATGCTTTGTTCTTTACTTGTATGTGCTGTTATTATATTGTAATATGACCTGTCACGTGACATTTCCATTTCAAGAGAATATTTCAGGCCAAAATAAATGATGTTGATGATTTTATGTTGGTGTTTTCTAGATGGATTTCATGGGTCCCACATGTCAGTCGAGAAGACGGAACAGTTATGACAGCTCTTACTTCAAGGACACGCCAAACGGTGCGTCATGAGTCGAAAAATGTCCAGAAATAAATGAATGACTAAAAGTGTTAAAATTATACATTTGTTCAAGTTTAAATCGCACTTTCTCAAAATGTGTTTTTTTTTTTTGTTTTTGTTTTTTTTTTTACAGCTGACGCACGGAATAATAAAAGCTCGGTGGTGTCGAGTTTGGATTGTCTGTCGAGTATCGTGGAGCGAATTTCCACCGAGACCCCCGCGTGTCCCGTGCCGTCAGTACCGGAGGGCCACGAAGGGAGCCCGTGTTCTCCGCAGGACGGGTCTGATGGGGCTCCGGCACAATCCCCGACCAACTGCCCTCCACAGCAGCCTCAGGATCCCATCTATCAAGTGCTTTGAAGATCCAAACAAATTGAAAGGGACAATCTGAACCAAGAAACATTCAGCAGAAAAATGGCAAATCCGATCTTAACGACTAAAGAAAGACTAATTCGATCCACTGCTGGAAACTGGGAACGAATGAGCTTTCTTTCTTTTTCTTTTTCTTTTTCTTTCTTTCTTTCTTCTTTCTTTCTTTCTTTCTTTCTTTCTTGAAAAAGGCTCAGCCAGATCATCAAGTGAGTTTCTTAACTACGATTATTTATATTGTATCCATCTGAAAATGTGACCATATTTTTTCTTTTCCCCGTTTGTGAATATATTTTCTGTCACCATCACCTTTTATTTCCTAATTATTTGCGAGAGAATCGTCATCCAGACACGGATAGTAGGACCACTTTTTGTATATGTGTAAATAAGATCTGTTTTGTTAAAGCAACGGAAACGAACAAACATATTATTGTATTTAATGATGCCTGTTTGAAACACTTAGCGTGTTGTGTCTTGTGTTAAACTTTATATTTATACTTCTTAAACGAGTGAATGTCGGATTAATAAAAATATAAACTATTTATACTCAAATATTCGATGGGATTTTGTGATTTATTCCATGACATTAAAATGACACTATTCGAATTTTAAACAAAACTGCTTTTAGCGCGAAAGGCGGGAAAAAGACGAACGTCACCTGAGGAAGAAATGTTACCACGCATATATATATATATATATATATATATATATATATATATATATATATATATATATATCAGATATAATTCAATGTTGTTCTCGAAGCTTCCCCAAATAAGTCATATGGACCATCTTAATCAAAATAGCTTAAACCAAATGAAGCTAAAAAAAATAAATTATAGTAGAATTTTCCCTGCTCGAGGACTTGTTTGTGGGAATAAAAAGTGGTAAAACGTTTTAGCCTCATATTAATCGAGTTTCGATAACGCTTCAGCATATATTCATTGGCTACATTCAAATATGAATGTGTAAATTGATTATTTAAACTATAGCATTATGATATAAAAGGGAAATGTTTGATTATGTTAATGAAATCAATGTTTAAATATGATAGGCCTGTGTTTTTTAATATTTCCATCGTAAGAAATGAATATAAAAAATAGGGCTAATTGTTGACAGACCATTTTGTAGCCCTTTTAATTATGTTATGTATTTTATACATTATACTCTCGATTATATTATCTATCTAACCTGGGACATGCTTCTGTTTGTATAAACGTCATTGTGTTTTATACGCGTTTCACTCTGTAAAATATATATGAGCAGATTTCATTAACTGTCGATTATTTACCACAGAATAATTTCCTCAGCGTGTAGACTAAAAACAAGCTAAAACTGACGACACACTGAAGTCATTTCGAATGCGGGAAACTGTTTTGTTGGAACTATTGTCGAAGGCGGATGAACTTCTGGATGTTCTTGTGTGACATTTGTATCTTTGCGCCTGTCAAAATGTTACAGTTCATCGGCGTGACAGACGTTGGAAACTGAATATTTGCGCACATAATAAGGTCAGAATCTAATTTATGGTGTTTATATAAGACAGTAACATTATTTAGAACCCGTGTGTTTTAATGTTTATCCATCCGCAATAAAACCCGCGCCAGAATTTCATATCGAACCTGGAACATTCTTCTGCACTCGTGGAATTAGAAAGAAATGGTCTCGGGTGACAACATCTAAAAACAAACGAGTTTATTGATGTTTAATAAGAACGAGTACTAAGGCTTTAAGTCACACTTTATTTACATGACATAAATAACAGTCCAAGACGATGAATAGTGGGGTGATCAGCAACTACGGGTCCTGTGCAGTCATCACAGAAACAGGGGTGTATCTTGTCCATCATCATCTTCATCATCATCATCATCGAGGTGTTCTTGGCCTGAAGGATGACGCACTACTTTCTGCGACGAGCGGCGGCGCCCTTCTTGCTGCTGCAATGCCAGAGTAGTCAAAACATAGCAGTGAGCAAAATGATGTTTTTATTTCACTTACTCGACCGACCGGCCGAGCATCGTATAAAAAGCACAAAAATAAAAGAAAACCCCACCACATTTCACATCACAGCATCACAAAACAGTGAAAACAATGAAACTGTTGTATCATATTTTTTTTTTTTTTGACAGTTCCAATTTAAAAAAAAAAAACTATACTCAAAAACTACTCAAAAAAACTAAAATAGTCTCACATGTCCTGGAGCAAGGTGTAAATCCCTTCTATTTTCTTGGTTAGAATTTCCATTTTATTTCCAGGTATTAGGCTATTAATATTTAAGTGATCAGTTCTATTACACACACACACAGATTTTATATATATATATATATATATATACATTTTATTATTATAAATTACATCTACATTTTTTTCTCATAAACTTCATCTACCCTGCCCATTGTAAGTTAATAATAATAATAAAAATAGGTAATTAATTATATATTTTTATTATGTTTTTTTAATATGAAAATGATGAAACTGAGTAAATTAACCCTTGTGCATTGTTTCAGTGCACTGAAAACAGCCACTACTTTTAACTGTTTTAAAAATATATCAGAGAATTTTTTTTTTCCCCAAATGTCTTTGCTTAAATTGATTAATCAACCTCAGTCCTGATCTACTAAATTTAAAACAAAATTTCAGGATTTTAACTCTTTAATTGCCAAATTCATAAATGATATAAAATGTGATTGTGGACTGGATTTTTTTTTTTTTTTTTTTTTTTTTTTTGCCTTTTATCACGGTCTTGGACATGTCAAAGAGTAGAAACAACATTGGCTTTGATGCATTGTTAGTTTTTGTGCAGCATCAGATTTGAACTTTTTCTCCCTCATTTACTGTTCGTGGCTGAAAACAGCCACTACTTTTAACTGCTTTAAAAATGTATCAGATTTTTTTGCTTAAATCTATTAATCAACCTCAGTTTTTTTCCCAAATCAATGACATCATTTATGAATTTGGCAATTAAAGAGTTAAAATCCCGAAATTTAAAAAAAAAAAAAAAAAATTTTTTTTAGTTTTGATCAGGACTGAGGTTGATTAATAGATTTAAGCAAAAAAAAAAATTGAAAAAAATATTAATCTGATACATTTTTAAAGCAGTTAAAATCGTGGCTGAACATAACGAAAGGGTCGTGAATTTGCCCACAGAGTACTGTTGAGTTTTTGAAAATTTTCAAAGCATTTTCCCAAAATATGTGTCAAAATAAGATTTGTCACCAAAAATCGTTCCATTTGCTGAAACACGGAGAAAGTTATGGCCAAATTAAGACTCACAAATTCCCCATCGTGGATGAAAACATCCCGAACAGCACGTAAGGGCACTCTTTGTATTTTTATAGATAGCGTTTCATGCAAATGCAGTTGCTCTTGGTGGATGATAGGGAAACAATAAATGGATGCTGATTTTCAATTTCTGTATACTGATAATAATTGGAGTACTTCCTTAAATTTCTTATGAATGTCTCCTTTTATCTACAAATCAGATGAACACATTGCTGTTATCAGAAAGTGAGTGCGGCGTTCTTGCTTTTTAAAGGATTAGTTCACTTCTGAAGTAAAATTTCACAATTATTTACTCACTCCCCCGTTATCCAAGATGTCTTGAACCAAATTGTCATATACAATATGCTAGTGCAAGTATATGAGAATTAGTTTAAACTTTGACCTGTGAAGGGCAGTGATACACTTAGCAGCGTCTACATTGTCGGAATTCTACAAGAAGAAGAAGAAGAAGAGCGCTAGTACAAGACGAGTGTTTGTGGTTAAAACGTATGTCGTTTTTTTTTATAGTCTTCACTGTTAAAAAATTACTGTAAATTTTACAGTATGATACTGGCAGCAGGGTTGCCAGCCAGTTACTGTAAAATTTACAGTAGTGTTACTGTAATTTAATTTACAGAATCTCCCTGTATTCTCTGATTACAGTAAATAACTGTATTTTTTAAATTACTGTAAATTTTACGGTATAATACTGGCAGCAGGGTTGCCAGCCAGTTACTGTAAAATTTACAGTAGTGTTACTGTAATTTAATTTACAGAATCTCCCTGTATTCTCTGATTACAGTGAATAACTGTATTTTTTAAATTACTGTAAATTTTACGGTATAATACTGGCAGCAGGGTTGCCAGCCAGTTACTGTAAAATTTACAGTAGTGTTACTGTAATTTAATTTACAGAATTTCCCTGTATTCTCTGATTACAGTGAATAACTGTATTTTTTAAATTACTGTAAATTTTACGGTATAATACTGGCAGCAGGGTTGCCAGCCAGTTACTGTAAAATTTACAGTAGTGTTACTGTAATTTAATTTACAGAATTTCCCTGTATTCTCTGATTACAGTAAATAACTGTATTTTTTAAATTACAAAGGGTCAATTTACAGCAATATTCTGTAAATTTGAGTCAAACCAACACGTGACCCCAGAATGCATTGCAGTTTACAGCAATATGCTGTATTATTAAAAATAGCCAGCGGCTGTAAAATAATGCTGTAATTTTTACAGTAATTCATTACAGTGTTTCTTTAGAAAATGGCCAATTGTTTAGCTAGATAAGCTCCTTATTCCCCCTTAATTTCTTTTTCGACTGAAGAAAGAAAGACATGAACATCTTGGATGCCATGGGGGTGACTAAATGATCAGGAAATTGAAGTCAGAAGTGAACGGATCCTTGATTTTCACCCTCACAGGAGATCAGTCAATGCACATACAGACCATGCACAGCAGGGGGCGCCATGACATTCAAGAATCCTGCAACTTACAATTTGCTGAGCTCCTCCACTCTCATACGCAGTGTAGTAATCTGTAGAAGATCAAAAATGAACCTCAATGGAAAATATACCGGAGATGACAATGGGATGCAAATGTCCTGTTGTCTATTTTGCTATTTGTTTTCTCACCTCATACTTCTGTCTCTTCAACCTCTCTGAGTGCTCAAATTTCTCAGATTCCAGGGTCTTTATCCACTCAAACAGCTCCTGCGCTTTTTCTCTGAAGCCCAGGAAACAAGACATATAAGCAAGACGGTTTCCATGGCCGCCGTAACAGTTTGGAGAGCGACTCACTTCAGTTTGTCCTCGCTGAGATGGTCGACGTTGAGTGGCTTGCGTCTCTCGGCCAGGATCTTTTTCTTCTTCTCTCTCTCGGTCTGTTTTTTGCCACCTTTCTTGGAGTCAGCCTGAAGGACAACAGAGCCTATGGTTTCAGTCATAGTTGTTTCAGTTCATTCGTTTCAGTTCTTTTGAACAGTTTTAAGTAGAGTTGACCTTTTGCAGGTAGCTGCTGTAGTTGGAGCCCATACTGGTCAGAGCCGACTTCTTCTTGGCATCTTCCTCTGCTCTCTTCTTAGCATCTGCCTCCTCCTTCCTCAGCCTCTCCTCCTGTGGGAACCATCGGGACACTGCGTCAGTTTGTGGTCCACACAATAATCTGGTAAGTCTGAGTGTACTTGGAATCATATATATATATATATATATATATATTTTTTTTTTTTTTTTTGAAAGACAAGGTAGCAGTAAATTTACACAGTTAATATATGCCATGAATATAATATAGCAGCCAACTGGATATAATGCAGCATAGTTTGAAATAGAGGTCGATTTTTCCCATTTTTTAAAATGAATCCGCATTGGCCGATTGTGCTGCAAATGAGGACGATTAAAAGGCAGGGCTGGGTGGTTTGCTTTTAAAATGTATTTCACTACAGATTAAAAAATACATGCTTTAAAAAGTCATTTGTGACCTATTTCGTTACATTACTCAAGTTTAGTCACTTAATCTAAATACTTTAGAATACTTTGGAATACTAATAAGTGTGAAACAAACACAAAAAAGGTCATTGTGAGTTTTTATCTCACAATTCTGACTTTTTCCCTCAGAATTGTGTGATATAAAGTTGCAA
This sequence comes from Opsariichthys bidens, assembly GCA_037194245.1. Taxonomy (NCBI): domain Eukaryota; kingdom Metazoa; phylum Chordata; class Actinopteri; order Cypriniformes; family Xenocyprididae; genus Opsariichthys; species Opsariichthys bidens. The sequence goes on along the minus strand of CM074290.1, from coordinate 3,357,029 downwards.
TTGTGAGTTTTAAAGTCAGAATTATGAGATATAAACTCGCAATATTGAGAAAAGTCAGAATTATGAGATATAAACTCAGAATATTGAGAAAAGTCTGAATTATGAGATATAAACTCACAATATTGAGAAAAGTCTGAATTATGAGATATAAACTCAGAATATTGAGAAAAGTCAGAATTATGAGATATAAACTCATACTAAATTCACAATTGCAAGAAAAAAAGTCAGAATTGTGAGGGAAAAAACAAATTGTGAGAAAAAGTCACAGTGACGAGTGAATTATAAAATGACTCACAAAACATGAAAACAGTGGAAAACATGAAACTGAACTCGTCTTTTTCAGACGGTCAGAGTCAGAGAATCACCAATCGCTGTTTAAATGACATTAAAACTCAAAGTAATCACTTTGGTAATCTAAAACACTTTTCAGATGGAACTGGAATCTGATTACCACCCATTTAAAATGAAATACAGTGACTCACATTTTGTATTTTAAATACGGAACTAAGTTACTTGTATTTCGTTACTCCTCAACCCTGAATATCAGGTTATTGATGACACAGCTAACAATTTTTTGAATATTTTGAATAGAAAAGGAAAAATAGAATAAAAACGATACGTCTGTCATGCAGCGCTATTGTGGAAGGCAGGATGCGTCGCCATGGAAATAATAAGGTGAAACCTTCTAAAATAAGGGTCGCCTTGGAATATTTTAAACTTACGTGAGAAAAGATTCATATTTTTCGTATATTATTTTACACAAAATAATAACAAAATCAAAAATTTGTGCTGCGAAAGTTTCTGAAATTTGGTTGATCTGACACAGAATGATCCAAATGTGTTAACGTCTGAGAACTTTAACATCTTTCAGACACATAATTAACTGCAGACACTGAAATGACGTACAAATATTTTGTGTGTGCCTTATTCTCCGTTCCTGAAGTTTCTTATGGAATGCCCATACATAGGTCCTATATTTTGCTAGAAGATGGACAATTTCTAGCCTCGTATGGTCAGTGATACACACCTCGCGTCTCGCCTGCCGCTCCTTATCTTTTTCAGCTCGGATCCTCTGCTGATCTGCTCTCTCAGCTCTGCGCTTCTCCTGTTTGAAGACAGAAAACACGTTCGGGTGTTCATTGACAACTTTCTGAAGAAGATAGGCCAACGATTTCTCGACCGTTTTACTTCTCGGCCGATGTTCACTCACAATCCTCTCCTTGAGGGCGATGAGCTCCTCCTCCTCCTTCTTCCTGTGCTCGAAGTGAGCATCGATGAGGCACTGCAGCTCAAGTGTGTCCTTGTTCTGACGTTTCTTCTGGATGTCCTGAGTTCAGACACACAAGAAACAATGTGGTTATTTCACTTTAAAGGCCTTTTCGCCTCTAGAGGTCACTTATTCAAGGTGTAGCTTGATGATGCCTTTATTTCATGGAATTCAAGTTATTACCCAATTATTGCAATTACCATAATAAGTAATAGTACGTACATGGGGAACATTACTGTAAAATAACGTGCCACCAACATTACTGCAGTATGAAGCAGGGTGTGGAGCGGAACGAGGCTCAAGAGCAGATGAATGCTTCCGCTTCTTCCGGTCAAGCGTAAGTGCGTATGTTTTATGATATTAGATACATTTGTGTGCTGAAAGTTGTTATAACTTTACTCTGTGCGTTCGCTCGGCGGCTTCTATGAGACTACAGTAAGCTAGATCGATATTAGGTAAAACGTGGTACTCGCGGTCAATTTTCATTTTTCATCATTTAGCAGACGCTTTTATCCAAAGCGACTTACAAGGGGAGCAATCAGGGGTTAGGTGTCTTGCTCAAGGTCACTTTAGTCGTGGTGTCGAAGGTGGAGAGAGTGCTGTTCATTCACAATCCCCACCTTCAATTCCTGCCGGCATGGGAATCGAACCAACAACCTTCAGATTACAAAGAGTTTCGTGTCTTCCTCGAGGACACTTTAGTCGTGGTGTCGAAGGTGGAGAGAGTGCTGTTCATTCACAATCCCCACCTTCAATTCCTGCCGGCATGGGAATCGAACCAACAACCTTCAGATTACAAAGAGTTTCGTGCCTTGCTCAAGGACACTTTAGTCATGGTATTGAAGGTGGAGAGAGTGCTGTTCATTCACAATCCCCACCTTCAATTCCTGCCGGCATGGGAATCGAACCAACAACCTTCAGATTACAAAGAGTTTCGTGCCTTGCTCAAGGACACTTTAGTCATGTTTTTGAAGGTGGAGAGAGTGCTGTTCATTCACAATCCCCACCTTCAATTCCTGCCGGTGTGGGAATCGAACCAACAACCTTCAGATTACAAAGAGTTTCGTGTCTTCCTCGAGGACACTTTAGTTGTGGTGTCAAAGGTGGAGAGAGTGCTGTTCATTCACAATCCCCACCTTCAATTCCTGCCGGCATGGGAATCGAACCAACAACCTTCAGATTACAAAGAGTTTCGTGCCTTGCTCAAGGACACTTTAGTCATGTTTTTGAAGGTGGAGAGAGTGCTGTTCATTCACAATCCCCACCTTCAATTCCTGCCGGTGTGGGAATCGAACCAACAACCTTCAGATTACAAAGAGTTTCGTGTCTTCCTCGAGGACACTTTAGTCGTGGTGTCGAAGGTGGAGAGAGTGCTGTTCATTCACAATCCCCACCTTCAATTCCAGCCGGCATGGGAATCGAACCAACAACCTTCAGATTACAAAGAGTTTCGTGCCTTGCTCAAGGACACTTTAGTCATGGTATTGAAGGTGGAGAGAGTGCTGTTCATTCACAATCCCCACCTTCAATTCCTGCCGGTGTGGGAATCGAACCAACAACCTTCAGATTACAAAGAGTTTCGTGCCTTGCTCAAGGACACTTTAGTCATGGTATTGAAGGTGGAGAGAGTGCTGTTCATTCACAATCCCCACCTTCAATTCCTGCCGGTGTGGGAATCGAACCAGCAACCTTCAGATTACAAGCCCGACTCCCTCACCACTAGGCCACGACTACCCCAAATCAAGAAAACGTTTTTTGTCGATGAATATATACAAACAGTTGCTCTCCTGTCCAATACGACACATAATATATTAAAGCGTCTTTGGTGTTTCCATGGTTTCTACAAAATAAAATCAAGGATAACAATTGTCATTGATTGGTGACGCACAGACACGGTCCGTGTCCTAGTTAAAATAGCTAATTTCTCTGGATTTGAACCATTCCTGGAAGCATTTGGTACAAAGTCAACAAAATATGTAAGATTTTTAAAGTGGTTTTTGGATATTTTAATCCAAAGATTTTGTGCCATTAAAGAGCACCAACGATTAAAAAAAAATTCTTACATCAAAGTCCACTTTCTCACCATCTGGGATCTTGGGTCCTGATTGCCTGGAGTGAAAGAAATAAAATGAGCATTATATCTTAAAATCATTTGAGTAAATTCATTCGATTTGCAGTAATATGCAAAGATGGTTTCTAATACTTACTTGAACTTTGGCTTCTCTTCTGTATTAAGAGTGAAGAGGAGACAAGAACATGGGTTATTGGGACATCCACTCACGGTAACACAGTTAATGTTAAATCACTGCCATTGCACTGCTTTCACAGTTAGTATTTTGTGTCTAGAAGGGAAATATTAATATAGATTAATTTGTTCAACAGTTAATTTCGTTTTTCTTTCTTCCGAAATTCTTCTTCCATTTCAAACATTAACTTATTAATAAAATTATTTTAGTTATTAAATATCTACGTTAACTTCAGAACAAACATCCAAGCGCAGCCAGAAACACCTTTTGTTTTGCTACAAAATTGACTCGTTTTACTCCCAATTGAAGATATTTAAATATTACTACAGATTTAAATAATTTAGTAAGAATTTAAATTGTTCAAATATTAATTTATTAAAATATTTAGAACTAAATGTGTCTAATTCAAAAACAAAAAAAGCAAATCTTTCACTTTAATTCGTTCCCTTTTTTGTTGTTGTTGTTGTTGCTTGAGTCGTTTTCTTCTGAAACAGCAGCTGCTCCTTGAAATGAGTTGGTCAGTGTTTTCGGTACATGCCATGCAGAACGAACTCAAACAGCACAGATATCATTTGATATTCTTTCGCCCATTTCATAGCCTAATCTGTGAATAGGTTATTGGCCAGAATTTATACAGAATTTGGTTCTCTTGGAAATATTTTGAGGCCTGTTAGCCAATCATTTCAGCTTTTTGCAGTCTTGAGCAGGGACAGCATTATAGATGTTGTCCACTAGGAGGAGACTGCAGACCGCTGGAACAAGGTTACGTACGACAACAAGATAGAGTGATACATCTGTTATCAACATACCTTCCCCTTCAATGACAGCAAGCATTAAACAAGAACAGAAAACAAGATTAGGAACTACAGTACTATAGGGGACCGAATCCGCCAACATTCAAAATAAATGAATCTAAAAACGTTTTTGTAACAGAAAATGTTTTTAAAAAGAAACTAAATACATTACAAGTTTCCATATTTGTTAATCTCTAGTTATTTATACATTTCTATATTTTTATGATAATGAGGGGGTATGTTTTCCACTCCACATTGTATACAAGATATACACTACAGATTCGGTGCAAAGATAAATAACACTTGATTACCTTTATTGAGTAATAAAATGCTGTTTCTGTTTTGGCACAGCTTACTTTTACCATGTTCTTCCAAGAATGGTGAACGAAGTACATTGTTTACAATTGTTAAAAAAGAAAGTGCTCTGGCAGTAAGATTTTACAAGAAAACTTTTGAGAAATTGTACTCACCCTCGAAATGCTCACTGTAAAAAACAAACAAAAACAAAAACAAGCCTGATTATGCTCTCTTAGTGCACTTCACACAAATCCAGTTCAGTATGCATAGAAACACATGTTTTAAATTTAAGTTGGACTACAAAAGGACAAACTTTATGATACTTACACCTCCTCAGTGTCTGACATGGTGATAGTGGACTTTGAGACTAAAAGAAAATGATGCACAAATCAAAACCTCCAGTAAACACTTGAATGAATAGTAACAAAATCAAAGACTGTCTCAATAAATTGAGAGTATATATATATATATATATTAGCTGACCTTAGCTGATCATAAATGACCTTTCTCATACATATACTAATGTGAAAATTTGTTTTCTACTTTGGCTGATGGATTATTGGTTTTGTCAGGACAGTAAAAGTCATTGAAAAGATCAATAGTAGGGCACTTTCCTGTAGAACAGGGGTGTCAAACTCAGTTCCTGGAGGGCCACTGTCCTGCAGAGTTCAGTCCAAACGCTGATCAAGCTAATCGAGGTTCTCATGATTGCTAGAATCGTTCGGGCAGGTGTTTTGAAGTTGGTTGCAGGACAGCAGAGCCTCCAGGAGGGGAGTTTGCCACATGTGCTTTGGAACATCTTCATGAGAAGACAAAGCGAGTAGTAGATAAACGCATATCTTTGAAAATATAGTATCAGTGTCTTCGTTAGACGCTATTGTTTCCCAATTTCAGAAATAATATGTATTTATATATTGCAGGATTTTGTATACAATCAATAGAAAATACTATACAATCTAAAATAATTTCAGGTTGTGATGAAAATGCAACAGTTCCTAAACTCTGAATAATAATCAGAAAATGGATGTGAGAGCAATGCCTAAACGCATTTGACTCAAAAAAGATTTTGACTTAGACAAGACAGCTGCACTTAATAGGCTCAAACATTGTTCAGTATCCAGTTTCCATGTTCCATCTCAAGTTTTTTTTTTTTTTTTTTTCTCTTCTATATTTGGACATTGAACTTTTCAGTCCGATAGATTGAACAGATTATGCCATTCAGACAACTTAAAATAAATGAAATGTCAATTTAAACCTTTCCAGTTCCATTTATATATAAAATGTATCATTAAGAGTCCTTAAATCATCTTTTAACTAAATACAATAGGTTACATGAGCTCCGCATTTTGTGTAAAATCGGATGAGTTCACATGCTAATTATCACAAACCGCCCTAGTCTAAACTCACTAACAACTACACGCAATCTTTCCTGATTTCGCAATTTCCTCACCCTCCTTCACTCTTACCTCAGAAAAGCTGAAAGAAGTGAGCTCCCTGCTGGCGTAGACTGGCTGTAAAGTTCAGCAAACATGCATTTCTGTTATAGTGACACATGATCTGTGGATATCACCCATTGGTGGAGATTCCGTAGTGGGAAGGGTTAAAAAGGGAAGGTCCAGAACTTGGCCCAGACACTGAATAAGGAGATGAATGAGGGTTTGAAGAAATATAACAGAGGCGTTTGAGTCCAGCCACTGTTGCTATATTTGCTGTGGGACTACGTCAGCACAATTATCACATTTTCTGAATGGCCTGAACGTGAGTGCGATGAGCTCAGCTTTTGGTGTTATTTTCATCATAATGGATAGATGCTTCGGATTAGGTTTTGGGGTGTCCCCCAAGGCTCGCTGCCAAGTCCACATATGTTGTGTTACGAACACCTTACCTTCTTTCATTATACATTTCTAAAAATGTATTCAGCATTCAGTGATTACATGAAACTTAGTACACTGTTAAAAATTACTGTAAATTTTACAGTATAATACTGGCAGCAGGGTTGCCAGCCAGTTACTGTAATTTTTACAGTAGCATTACTATAATTTAATTTACAGAATTTTACTGTATTCTTTGATTAACATTTTTTTTTACATTTGCTGTATTGTTTTTAATTAAATAAGTCACTTACCACAGTTGCTGCTACCAGAATCTCAATCGTTGAAAATCCTACAATGCCTCTTTATGCTTGAAATTTACAGTAATATCCTGTAATTTTGAGTCAAACCGCCACGGCCCCCCAGAATGCATTGCGGTTTACAGCAATATGCTGTATTATTAAGAATACAGCCATCTGCTGTAAAATATTGCTGTAATTTTTTTACAGCAATTCATTACAGTAAGCTTTACTATAAAGCTTTATTTAAAGTGTCATGAAACCCCCCTGTTTCAGCTCGGTCGTTCACACCTCAAAACAGAAAAGCTCTGAGAAAATGGGTGTGTAAAGCCATGGAAAAGTGGGAGTGTATAGAAGGGGGAGAGAACAACCAATGAAACACCGAACTACAACACACTTCGTTACACAGAATAGTGAAGGTTAATATATGAGCTCGGAATGATAACTCCCAAGGGAGAAATGCGGAACAATATTTATAATAAAGGGCTAATGATATTTTCATTACGTTTACGAGCTCTACAAAAAAACACAAGAAAAATAATAACACAAAAAGAATATTGTGATGCTTTGAATTGTTGTGAGAAAAAGTTGCAGTGACGAGTGAATTATAAAATGACTCACAAAACATGAAAACAGTCGTGGATCATCAGGTCATGACAGGACAGTTCAGTTGGGCAATCATTTTGTCTTGTTCAGGACAGAACTAAATAAAAATAACATTTTTATGAAAAACTACAACTTTAAAAACACAGTATACTGTATGTGATCTATAATGTGATCCACGTGGCGAGTGTTGTTGAAATGAGACGGAAGCAACAGAAAGTGATGCTTTCTCATGCTTAATACCGCAATTATAATCGTATGCATATGACAGCGCAGGGATTGGATTGAACAAGATCTTTCTCATGAATAAATGCAGAGAAGCCCTCAGAAACGGCTTCGATTCGCCCCTGCAAGCCTCTCTACACACTCCAAGCTCTGGCTTTGCTTTTTAAGCCGGAAGTTTGACACTGCTCTGAAAAATGCAAAGTTGATCAACTTTATGAGTGCTATTAGTGTTTTCAGTGACATGCAACCTGTACATATCTGTTCACATGTCAACATATATGTTCTGGGGTTTCATGACCCTTTAAACTGTTTTTTTTCTTCTGTAATAAATTTCTTTTGAAGTAAAACAGCGCCTTGTCACTGCAACTTTTTTTTTTGATCTGTGCTAGATTATGCTGATCTTTTTTATATGAATGCTTCTTCAAATGGTGCACACAGTTTATCATGCTTCTTCGAGGTTCATTACTAATTGTAGAGCCATGATGCATCACTGCGAATTGTTTTCACGAGTGGGACGGCCTTCTCTGGCCACTAGGAGGCAGCGACATTGGTACATTTTTATTTGATTACTAGTGCCTCCGTACATTTGTACTTTAACCACACAGAGAAGTGTTGACTCTTACTCCCTGCGATCGAACGATCAGCTGTTGCTCTCTGTTCCTTTTGCCCACACTGAGTTGGGGAACACTGTAATGAATTACTCTAAAAATTACAGCATTATTTTACAGCCGCTGGCTGTTTTTTAATAATACAGCATATTGCCGTAAACTGCAATGCATTCTGGGGTCACGTGTTGGTTTGACTCAAATTTACAGAATATTGCTGTAAATTGACCCTTCGTAATTTAAAAAATACAGTTATTTACTGTAATCAGAGAATACAGGGAAATTCTGTAAATTAAATTACAGTAACACTGCTGTAAATTTTACAGTAACTGGCTGGCAACCCTGCTGCCAGTATTATTTTTTAACAGTGAAGAAAGCCTTTGTCCGCTCGGCTCCTTTTGCTTGGAATATGTTGCAGAAGGACTGGAAACTGACTCTTGTCCTTAAATGCTCTTAAAACTAAACTGAAAGCAATGGAGACTGCCTCAATAATGTGCAATTGTTTTTCATAACCTGTGTTATTTTAATGTTTCTTTGCATGTTTATAATGTTGTTGCCTCTTGGCCAGGACTCCCTTGAAAAAGAGCTTTTCAATCTCAATGGGACTCTCCTGGTTAAATTAAATAAATAAATAAAAGAATAATGTTACAATCACAGTCATTCCAGCCTGTCAACATTAATTAGTAGAAATACAAACAAAAGAACAGGAAATAAAATTCATAAATAATCATTAAATATAATAAATAAAGACTATATTTGAATTAGGCCTGTCAAAATGAAAGTTAATTTTGCAAAAATGTTTTTAGTTTAATTCTATATAAAATAAAAAATTGGTTACACTTTACTTGAAGGTGTCAGTGTTACAGTGTAATTATACATTTAAGTACTGAGTAATGACAATGAACTACATGTACTTACTGTAGGATTAAGGTTAGGATGAGGGTTTGCTTTATAGGGTTAATTGCGTGTAATTATGCATCATTTATAGTTGTTACTCAAGTAAATACATGAAACATATGTAAAATAAAGTGTTACCAAAAAATTTAACTAACACAGCATTTTTTTTTCTGTCATCTTTTAGCTGCGCTACAGTATATGATATAATACCCTCATATGCATAGTTTTAAATTAGTTAAAAAGTGTTGAACATAATGAACATAAACAGCTGTGAGAAAATAGGATGTGCAGATCAGCACATCTTAATGTGACCTAATAAACCTGCTGCTGTCTGACAGTAATGTTAATCTATGAGCACAAAACACAAAGAGAAAGCTCTTGAATAGCTTCTGTAGCTTTAATATTTCAAGGATTCATTTATATTCAATTTATAATTGACGCCGTGAATCCTGAGCGCTGTGAAGACCTGTTAGACCTACCCGACAATCTTAAAGCGCCGTTTACGACGTTACATGGGTCAAAAACGATGGAAATAATGTTTGCTTTTTCTTTTTTCTTTTTTTAGCAAAAGCAGGTCATTTTAGCAGGGCAGGTAAAAAACTGAAAACCTTAGCGTTGAGCCCTGATATATTGCATTTACATTTAGTCATTTAGCAGACGCTTTTATCCAAAGCGACTTACAAGTGAGGAACACAAACAAGCGATTCTTCATGAATTGGCAAATAACAGAGACAGAGAAGAGCTCACAATATTAAAGGCACGGCTAAATGTGAAATTTATTATAATGGGTTTATGAAAAAAAAAAAGATCTATTTAATAGAGACATCAGTATCAGTTCTGGAATCAGTGATTCTGGCCTTCATCTATGGTGCTTAGTAAAAAAGATGCCATTAAACAAATATTTAAAATATACTTTCTTTATGTATTTTGGAGGTTCAATGTGAAAGTATTACGATATAAAAAACACATTAAAACTTTAATGTTAGGTGCGATTAATCACAATTTATTACAGAAAATTGTGTGATTTAGTAAGTTATTTTTTAATAGCTTGATTTAAAATAATACATTCACGCTGGAGAGACAGTAACAAGTCAGTCACAATGTTCTCTTATAATGTAAATAAGTGCAAATGTCAACTTCAGCATGTATATCTGTAGGTTTTGACGTCTGTCATGTAACACGTGAGCTCAAATCAGTCTGGCTTTTTATTCCAATGCTTGTCAGAGACTTTAATATTTAGGCTTGTGAACTTATAAGGGTAAATATAGAACTGGTCCTTTTAATAAGTACACACAATCTTTCCTGAAAAGAAACCTTTTCCCTTAGAAAAGCTGAAAGAAGTGAGCTGAGACTGGCGGAGACTGGTTGTAAATCTCCGGTTGGTGGAGATTCCGTAGTGGGAAGGGTTAAAATTAATGTTTCATTTACTCTTTATTTAAAAGCTATATCTACAAGGGTAATATTTTCTATTTGAGGTCTGAGACGTGGGAACGGTGAATACTTTGGAATACTGATAAGTGTGGAACAAGTTTTTATCTCACAATTGCATGATATAAAGTTGCAATTGTGAGTTATAAAGTAAGAATTATGAGATATAAAATTGCAATATTGAAAAGTCAAAATTATGATAAACTCACAATATTGAGAAAAGTCAGAATTATGAGATATAAACTCACAATATTGATAAAAGTCAGAATTATGAGATATAAACTCACAATATTGAGAAAAGTCAGAATTATGAGATATAAACTGACAATATTGAGAAAAGTCTGAATTATGAGATATAAACTCACAATATTGAGAAAAGTCAGAATTATGAGATATAAACTCACAATATTGAGAAAAGTCAGAATTATGAGATATAAACTCACAATATTGAGAAAAGTCAGAATTATGAGATATAAACTGACAATATTGAGAAAAGTCAGAATTATGAGATATAAACTCACAATATTGAGAAAAGTCAGAATTATGAGATATAAACTCACAATATTGAGAAAAGTCAGAATTATGGGATATAAACTGAAAATATTGAGAAAAGTCTGAATTATGAGATATAAACTCGCAATATTGAGAAAAGTCAGAATTATGAGATATAAACTGACAATATTGAGAAAAGTCAGAATTATGAGATATGAACTGATAATATTGAGAAAAGTCAGAATTATGAGATATAAACTCACAATATTGAGAAAAGTCAGAATTATGGGATATAAACTCACAATATTGAGAAAAGTCAGAATTATGAGATATAAACTCACAATATTGAGAAAAGTCAGAATTATGGGATATAAACTGAAAATATTGAGAAAAGTCTGAATTATGAGATATAAACTCACAATATTGAGAAAAGTCTGAATTATGAGATATAAACTCACAATATTGAGAAAAGTCAGAATTATGGGATATAAACTCACAATATTGAGAAAAGTCTGAATTATGAGATATAAACTCACAATATTGAGAAAAGTCAGAATTATGGGATATAAACTCACAATATTGAGAAAAGTCAGAATTATGAGATATAAACTGACAATATTGAGAAAAGTCAGAATTATGAGATATAAACTCACAATATTGAGAAAAGTCAGAATTATGAGATATAAACTCACAATATTGAGAAAAGTCAGAATTATGAGATATAAACTCATTCTAAATTCACAATTGCAAGAAAAAAAAAATAGTATTGCAAGTTTATATCTCCCAGTTCTGACTTTATAACTTGCGATTGTGAGTTTAAATCTCACGATTATGAGAAAAAGAAGTCAGAATTGTGAAACACAAACTCACAATTGTGACGGGTTAAAAACAAATTGTGAGAAAAAGTAGCAGTGTCGAGTGAATTATAAAATGACTCACAAAACATGAAAACACTCGTGGATCATCAGGTCATGACAGGACAGTTGTTTTTTATAAATTCAGTCATTTTGTCTTGTTCAGGACAGAACTAAATAAAAATAACAACATTTTTATGATCCTCTTAAAAGTATTAAAATGTAGATGAAACTGAACTCGTCTTTTTCAGACGGTCAGAGTCAGAGAATCACCAATCGCTGTTTAAATGACATTAAAACTCAAAGTAATCACTTTGGTAATCTAAAGCACTTTTCAGATGGAACTGTAATCTGATTACCACCCATTTCAAATGAAACACAGTGACTCACATTTTGTATTTTAAATACGTCACTACATTACTTGTATTTCGTTACTCCGGCGTCAACAGAATCCGCAATGGCCTTTTCTTCCCTATCATGATGTGTATCCGAATAAAACAGCTTCTCGAACAAGAAAACAATTTATTTTTTTTATTGAATCTTTGTAGTTTTGCTATTACTGGAAGTGGGAGGGGAAGTAATTTTGACTGAAGATTATGAGGGCACATAAATGTTAGTTTTTTGATTTCATGATGACTTTAAAGAGTTGGCCTGAAAAAATCCTCTAAAAGAAACAACTGCTTCTTCTTAACTCTAGAGGGTGCTGTGCTTATAGATGTGTCAATGAGGGTGTGCATCTGGTGGCATGGGGGAGGGGGCCACTTGGTGATATCTAAGGTGACCTGGATCCCCCCTGGTTCGCTGACGGTTCCCTCTACACCGTCACCACTCAGTGTGCATTCTGAGTAACGGACACAGGGTTTTATTTTTGGACTGCTATGGAGCCTGTGCCTTCCATTTGAAGGAAGGGGGAATAGTTGAACTCAACATGAGTCTCCCGTTCTGACAGTCCAAGCTGGGACAAGCAGGCAGCCGTCGGACACCCCTGAACAACAGACACTCAGGTATAAAACCACAGCAAATCAGCTTGAAATTTGTTATGTCTGTCTTATGGTTATTATTAAATGAACTCCTAGTGTGGAAGTGCATGCCATGTGTGTCCTTTGGGAAAAGGCATTAACAGTCTTTGACAGTTTCTGCATCAGGGAGTGTAATATAACACTGTTAAACTAAAAGCAGTACTACCTATATTTGTTCCAATGCAACATTATGCATGTCCTTTTCATTAAAATATGGTTGCATATAATTCACGCATGTTTATATTTACAGGGGAGCTTGTCTGAAGTGTCTTCAACTGTCTTCTGTTACAGGCATCTCTTGGTAAGTTTTTTAAGCACATACATGTAAGTGTGTGTGTATATTGCTGTAGAACGTATGTCTTTTTTTTTTCACCAGGTGGTTGTTATGAAGCAATTAGGCAGTGCATGATTTTACTGCTTTGCTATTCTTGCCCTTTCCTCTTTTGAACTTGCATCTTGGAAATTCTCCAAACTGCCCAGCCTACCAGGGCCTTAAAAGGATGACCTCCTCTCGTACGCTTCTGTGTGTCTCTCTGCGCTGGACGCTTCTTTTACACGGTCTTGCAGGTGGCCTACATTTGCACTATTGCAAAAGAGTATTATACAGACATAAAAGAAGTCATTTTGCTTAGGATTTTACACTGTGAAAAAATATGGTTACACTTTATTTTAAGGGGTCTTTGTTACACTGTAACTATATATTTAAGTACCGAGTAATTTTAAGTAACTACATGCACTTACTATAGGGTTTAGGATTAATTGCATGTAATTATGCAAAATTTATAGTTGTTACTATAGTAACTACATGTAACACATGTCACAATGACACTGTAAAATAAAGTGTTACCAAAAATATTTTTGTAGCGCTAAACTTTCTTTAAATAAGATACATTTATTTATGAAGCAGGAATTGCTTATGGTAAGAACTTCTGTTTTTAAAATTGTTTATTTTAAACAAATTAGCCAGCTTCGTGAGTATTTAATGAATATGAATATCATTTTTTAATTGTCCGCTAATAATCGATATAGAATGAAAGGGCAAAAAATCAGCTCTTTGATTTATGAACTTAGGCCGTGCATCAACAGACACCACTGAATCTGATCGGTAGTAAATTTTCAGTGATTTAGTATGTAATTTAATGTACTGTAGCTGTCCCACCTATGGCTGAAGCGGCGACTGCCCCCAGATCACTAGGCATTGGTTTACAGTGAGGGTGGAGAGTGGCAGAAAACAGATTACTTGCTCATTTGCTTTCGTCCTAAAATTAGGCCGAGGAGCCATCCTAGATGTGTTGTGGAAGTTTACTGCATGTGAACTTGTCATAATCTGAGTCCTACTTGTGAGAAATCATATCGAGTGAAAATTATGTTTGCATTTTACATCGAGAATAAATCACATTTAAGAATCAAAATACGAAATTTATTGAAATTGAAAAGTGGCAATTGACTATAAATCACATTCTTAATTTAACCATGATACCATTGGGTAGAAAAAAGTCCATAGCTAAACAAACAGGTTTATATTAATATTATAAATATGATAAATGGACTAATTCCAGTGTTTTCTTGAAAACTAAAAAGCATAGTCAGTTACAATGAGCAGAATAGCAGAGAGGTGAGGAAATCAATGTCATTTGTAATAAAATATAACACCAAAAGGCATACGAATCCGCTGCAGGAATTTGGAAGATATTTTTGGATTATTTTACTATTTATCTACTAGATTTTTTATTTTTATTTTCAAGTCTATATAAATGTAACAATGTGTCAGAGTATAAAAAATAGCATAGATAATCAATATAAAAACAGAAATCATAACTATCTATTTGACGTTCACATTCAGTTCATACTCATACATTGTTAAAAGTCGGCATAATATCAGCACTAATACTGCAGAAAAAAGAATAAAAGAACTCAGACAAGCTTTTAAATTGTATATATATATATATATATAACAAATAGATTGTAAGAAAACTTCCCAAATACTTGACATTAGAACAGGCAAAAATGAAGCAATCATCAAAAATCAAAGACAGTTGACACTTACAATAAAAAAGAGTGTGTTTTAATATTTATATATGTTCTTGACGGATCAGAAAATGTGTTATTGCTGAATTAAATTCTTCACAAGTCATCGCTGGATAATTCACCTGAAAGAAAAGAAAATAGCAGGTTTAGTGAACATTAAAGCTTTTATGCTGATATTTTAATGAATTAAATTGTTGGTTTTTGGAATGATTTGCAGTTTGTTACCATTAATTGCAAAAACAATTTTTTATTTTCATTTTCAAAGTACACAACGTGTGTTATTCATTTGTTTCAGGGGGTTGAAGATTTTATGGCTGTCAATATCGGCAACCCTGCCCAGGCAGGCCTGCTTTCCCAGCAGTACCCACCACCTTTGCTTCCCAAACCTGGGAAAGAAAATGTCCGGCTCCAGAAACTACTCAAGAAGACAGCAAAGAAAAAAGCTGCTGCCCAGGCCTCACAACTATCGGTCACCTTCCGCTCAAGCCTCTCTCCGGTAAATGAAGCAAGCCCTGACCTGGAGCACAGTGATCACTCAACTCCTCCTAAGACTCCAGAGACACCTTTCTACATTGGCACGGTACACCCACGTTTTAACGTCCGACCACTGTATCAGCATGTAGCTTCTCCGTATCCTCATCACCGAGGATTCACTTACGGCAAGACAACAAGGTTTTCACCACAACCATATGCGACTCCGGGCCACACCACTCCTCAACATCTAGCTCCAGCATCTCCATACACAGCCTCACCAGTACCTGGACTTAACACACACGCTACGGCTCCAGTCACTGTTCTACATACTGCACCAAGAGTGGAAGTCAGCTCAACCCTTACCCCCGTTGTAATTATCTCTAAAACGCCAAGCCCTCAGCCAACTGTTTTGAATGTTTCTAGAGCAGAAAAAACATTGTTTGAAGTTCCTCAAATCACCAATTATACGGCAAAGTCAGCAGGTTTGAGAACACCTTACGCGTCACCAACAAGGAGTAAAACACCTACCGCAGAGTTACTGAGAGGCCCGACACCAACATTCGAGGTTAGAAGGATAGTGACACCAACAGCGGAAATAAGAGACAGAACACCAACCAGAGAGATCAGAAGGGTCAAAACACCGACATTTGAAATCAAGAGGATAACCCCAACTTCAGAAATGAAGAAAACCGAAACTCCAACTTCTGAAATCAAGAAAGAGACAACATCTTCTGAAATGAAGAGGGTCAGCACTCCCACTTCAGAGATTAAACAAAATGCAACACTGACACTTGAGACAAAACCAGCTACAACTCCGACACTCGAGATA
The DNA here is from genome assembly GCA_037194245.1 of Opsariichthys bidens. Classification (NCBI taxonomy): domain Eukaryota; kingdom Metazoa; phylum Chordata; class Actinopteri; order Cypriniformes; family Xenocyprididae; genus Opsariichthys; species Opsariichthys bidens. Next base: position 3,340,861 of record CM074290.1, on the reverse strand, counting down.
AAGGGGGTCGCAACACCAACTAGAGTAAAAACACCAACGTATGACTTTATCTCAACAAAAACACTTTCAGGGCGACCCAAGACACCCTCAGATCATGTGTCACGTGTCAGAGTATCTGTGATTGAGATTTCAAGACCAAATCCACTTTTATTTGCCATTTCTCCAGTGCACATGGAGGGCAGAAGATCCAAAACACCAACCTCAAGCTCGGTTGGTCCACATGATGAAATTCATAAAATTTCAAATCAGGTGAATAACAACTACCGTTCAGGAATATTACAAAATGGGGAGATAGATGTCAAATCAAATGAACCCTTAAAAGAACAACTAGATATGGCCACTTCTGAAAAGCTATCAAAACTTGAGTCATCAAAGCCAAAGACTCAGGAAATACAGGAAAGCCCAAAACTTAATGAACATCCAAAGCCTGAAACCCCAACAGCACCCAAAATTGAACTTGCACAGCCTAGTTTGTCTTCAGTTGGCTGTCAAAGGCCATTATCTAGAGTTCCTCCATTTGTAGGTCAAAGACCCAAAACACCAACAGCACCAAAATCCAAACCAACATATTATGGATTGACTCCTGCTGAATATGTTGCCTATGGAGGAATAAAGAATTACTCACCAAGTTTTAGCATTTCTACACCAACTGTACTAACAAGTGTAGAGGCAACTCTTCTCCCAAAACAGGAGCCAGTAGTACCTCAACCTGATGATAATGTGACCATGACAAATGACAAGTCTGAGGTCAAACCTAAAGAGCAAGGCGAAGTCCAGCAACCTCAGACGGTTGTTGTTACAGATGAAACTGCTGTGGTGGCTCCACCTCCAAAGGCAGCATCTGAACCAGAAGCAAACTCTAAAGGGGGCATTCCCAAGCAACCTGTCTCAGAATTAAAATCAAGAATTTCTGACGTTAAAATTCCAACCATTGTGGTATCTGTAGCTGACACACCACCATCAGAAGCAAAAGCAGAGGCAATAAGTACTGTGACACCAAGAGTCAGAACTCCAACCTACGGATCTCCAAGACTTTCCCAAATGACACCAACCCCTCCAACTGCACAGGAAACTCAGAAAGCTGAAAGTAAGGCTGTGCCATTATCTAACCAAGACATGGGAAAGCCAGCACTTCCAAAGCGGTCGGAAGGGAAAGTTCATGCTAAACCAACCAAAGTCCCAGAGATGCCAACAGAGGCAAAAATGTCTTTGTTAGAGAGAATTAAGAAGCAGAATCTTGCATCTGCTTCTTCTGAAAAGGAGGTTAAAGATGTGGTTAAGCTTACGGCTAAACCAAAAGAAGACCAAAAGGACGTTAAAACAAAGGACACTGAACCTGAAAAGGTTGAAAGAGGTGAGACAAAAGATAGTCCCCAACCGGAAATCAAGCCTACAGTGAAAAAGAAGGAGGAGGGTGAAGGCTCTTCCCCATCTGCAGAGCCTCCATCGAAGGTGATGCAGAAACCAAAAGGCATGAAGTCAAAACTCAGCGGCTGGTCTCGCCTTAAGAAACACATGGTGGTCGAAACAGAGGAACCCAAGTTTCCTGAGGAAGAGCCTGGGTCAAAGAAAGACGTCCCTGCCAGCGCTGATCAAAATACAAGTGAAGTGCAAAATACGTCTGAAGATGTTGCTAAGCTTAGTGAGAGCCAGGACGGCAAAGACTCCCCTAGGGCAGCAAAAATGTGGGATGCCGTCCTCTTCCAAATGTTCTCCACCAAAGAGAACATAATGCAACAAATTGAAGCCAATAAAACCGAGGAGCAAAAGAAGATGGAGGCAGAAGAGAAGGCCCCAAAAGAGATTCCCTCATTTGCTCATCGTTTGCCAGTTCTCCTGTACAGCCCACGGTTTGATGCCAGACGACTAAGAGAGGCAGCTTCTCGACCAGCAACAAAGATTGCAACAGTTTTTGAAATGGGACTCATAGGCCGCAAAAATAAAGACGAAGAACCAAAAGACTTCAATAGAACAGCCAAAGGGTTCAGTACTTTTTAAAACACTGATGCATATCTGGATAACATGGCAATTCTTTACCTATAACTATTAATTTTATATACAAGTCAATTGGTAAATGCACAAAAAACTATTTTGCAGTTCTAAAGTAATTGCCCAATTTGTCAATTTGCATTAACCATTTAAGCTAATAAGAATAATGAATAAAAAATATATATTTTTGAAACTTTTAAATTAAAGAGTTTTTGCTTAATACTTTCAAATCTCATCTTGACATTTTATAAGCATGTTAAATACAGTAATATTTTGATAACATTTATCAAATTTAATAAAAATAAATATTACGACTTCAGCCTGCTGCAAGACACAAAATCTAAGAACAATCAAGAATTTTTTTTTTATGGGGGTATGAAAATGTGAAATCTACAGTTTTTAGACACATAAAAATATAGTTACCGTTAGGATTTAGGTAAACTTTTTTTTTTTTTTTTTACAATAAAATACACAATCTTTTTCACATATATATATATATATATATATATATATTTTTTTTTTACAGCCAAACTGTGCTTAAAGTGTTCACCCAAAAATGAAAATTCTGTCATTATTTACTCACTCATGTCGTTCCAAACCCATAAGACTCATTCATCTTCGGAATGCAACTGAAGGTATTTTTAATGAAATCTGAATGCGTTCTGTCCCTCCAACTTCAAAAAGTTCATAAAGAGATCAGAAAACCAATCTTCATGAATTGAGTCGTTTAGCTCAACCGAATCTGAATGACACGAGAAAAAAAAAAAAACCTAATTTAAATCTGTTCACCATATCAATGATGAAGTCTCTTCAGAAAATTTGGGCTCAACCACTCAATTCATATGGATTAGTTTCTCTGATCTTTTTCGGAACTTTTTGAAACGTCAAAGTTTAAATTGCATAGGCTGTCTATGGAGGGACGTAAATCATCATCAAAAAGATCTTCATTTGCGTTCCAAGGATGAACGGAAGTCCGAAGAGAGTAATGAATTTTTTGGGTGAACTAACCCTTTAATGAAGTATACAATAAATGGAAAATGCCGTTAAACAGATCTTTGTGAATATAATATATACATACATTTTGTAATTCTTTTTGTCGATCTTTAAAGATAACATGGTGTCAAGGGACAAAGTGTCATTGTATGTTTTTGAAGGTATGAACAATTGAGTGCAAGTTTTAGGTGGGTGGAAAAATTGGAACTGGTTAACTGTGGAAGAAAGAATTAAGAGATAGAATAAGAAAGAGATGGATACAGTAAGTATGCCTTATTAGTACTGAAAGCAAGGCATGGCACACTCTCCAGATTGCATACTTGGTGCCCGGTGTTGACAAATAGCTTTCACTGATGGAGCCCTTTTTCGAACCATAAAGATAAACGCTCTGGTTGTTTCCATGTGATTAGATGGATAACAGTGAATGCTGATTGTCAACCCATCATGCATGTTCTCATTTCAGGCTTAGGGAATGTTAAGTTTGTAGGCTTGGCCTTTTTTTTTGCATGCTTGTCTTTTGTTGCGGAAACCGTCAGACTGAGAATATTTTTCTCTTTTCTGACAGTGATGTGTATAATGCTTTGCATTTTAAGCTGCACTGTACTAGATTTCATGTTATTTTATATACTTTTCTAATAAAATACCTGTTTTAAGAGATTATATCAATATTATTCTTTGGTACGACATCCCTTTTATTACACTATATAGCCGTCGAATGGAAACACTTGCATTGTGTCAGCAGCATGCTGCGATTTGTTTGACGTCAAAACCCTGCGGATTGCAAGACTCAATCATTTTCAGATGTTTTCATGTAGAGCCTATTTTAAACTGGCATTATATCAGCTCTCCACAATTTAGTTTAGACATCTCACATTCGGCGTCTTCTACGGTTTAGGCTGTATTCTTGTTTCAACAACATTTTGACAAAGAATAATAGTAATAAAAATTAAATAACAATAACATTTAGTGAGTGAGATTAAAAAGTCTATTAAGAGTTCTTATTTAAAAAGTACATATGTCAGTGTACATTTGAGGAAATGCAAATCATCCCATAATGCACTGGGAATGGCGTTTTTTTAAAAAGTGTATTTTATGCTCTAATGCTACAACATTCAATACTTTTAAACAAATATTAGCTAGCTTTCTATGTAGCTAGTTTGGTACTAGATAATATTACCTTGCACACATTTGCAAAAATTCACCGTGATCTGTTTTATTTTATTTGCAGAATCATATTGTTGAGCTATTTAAAGATGTGTTCATTTAAAAAGCTTTAAAAGTTGGGATACGTAGGCGAATGTGTCTCACTTGATTTTCCATTCGGGTAGACACTGTTACGATCCCCTTCAGTGGAAATCTTCTCGTATTTGCCATGTCCTGTCACAACAAACTTGAACCGCTTACCTGAGGAGGAGACCTAAAATATAAAAGGTGAGTAGAAGAAATGCTCAGAGGGAGGCGTTAAGCAAGTGACTTATTCTCAAGCAGTTTTTATGATTTTCTGTGTTATCAGTACGAGATTCTTATCCGAATATTCACCTTTCCTCCCAGTCCTGACTTCTCAGCTGTAGAACCTTCTCCAATAACTTCCCACATGTTCTTTTTCTGCAGAACATCTCCAGGTTTAACATCCTGTGAATGAATGTTAGAAGGAACATTGTTGAGAATGACGTCGATCTCTAACAAATCTAGGGCTTGATTGTTTTTATGATTAATCAAGTAATCAGATTCATTAGTAATATTTTTTTTTTTTTGTCTGTGGTAATGAAAATGGACCTAAGTGAACAATAGCCTTTAAAAATGACTTGAAATGCATATATAATAACAATGAGGAAGTAATAATGGGTTCACGGCAAGTAGTTATTTGGTTTTATTGAACAACACTGTTAAAACACATCATGTATAAACGTCTCGTGGCTGTGCCACAAGATCTCGCGATATTAAAATGTGACGAGATTTCTTCTTGAGGAAAAAGCTGTCTCACAATATCCCCATGATGAAGTGTGAGGGTGAAATTGGCATAGAATATGCTACCGCTATTTTTACATCACATTATAGTGCCCACTGTGGCACCACCTCAACTTTTACAGTCAAACTGGCCTATAGAGGGCCAAACACTTGACATGTAGCCTAATTTGGGCTTAAATAAGTGCAGGCCTCAGCAGAAAGACTCTGTAGCAAGAGGAGGCCAAACACTCCATCCCAAGGCGGTTTCACAGAAGGCCGAACACTTGATGTCACTGTCTGAAACGAGGCCTCAGCAAAATGACCCTAATAGTTATCAGAGGCCAAGCATACTCAACTTAACAGACAACTGTAAGACTGAAAATATCCAAAGATATTTTAAAAATGAACAAAGACATTGGCTTTGCTGTTTCAGTCCCGTCTTTCATGCCACAAGGGCCATTTAGGAAGACATGAAGGAGCTGATGGTGATCAAGGCCAAGATGCCTGTGCATGGGGGGTCTGTGAATTGTCGCACCTTCAGTACAGCGGGGGGAAGTTTTACTGATTGGTCAGTTTGAATGTCTCACATTTGGGTTTCAGTCACGGTCAAGGAAAAGGATAAAAGAAGATTGCAACTATTGCTCTGTCTCTTTCTTTTGACTCTCTTGCTCTCTTCTTTTGCTCTCTTACACACTCCCACGTGTGTAAAGGCGTTTTAGCACTCGATTGACAAATGGAGGAAGAAAAGCATTTGGCGAATCCTTTTTTAAAAAGCCATTTAAAATGATTTACAAATGTATTTTTTTTTATTGTTCTATTAATCTACGTTTAAAAACAGGAATTAAATAAACAACTTTAAATATGCCTATTTATTTGCCTATATAAAAGTGATTTATTTATGTACATTTTTGTGTGTGAATTATTAAATGAATGAATTGATTCTTCGTTTTATGTTTATGTGGCACTGCTGGTCCTCCATACAAACAAAGGGTCACCTGAAGAAAAAAAACGCTGAAAAAAGTGCTTCTTTTGCTTCAATACACAATGTGGGCGTCAATAATTTTGTATCGGTTTCCAATCAGGACATGAATAATCGGATTTGGACTGACAGTGTGAATGTAGTGTCTTGTCACATCCCTGTTATTAGCAAATTTAGTTTCTCTTAGTTCGCCGACAGGTCCCTCAGGTAAAAAAACAGGTCAAATAAACAACCTCAGCCACGGAAAAACAAAAGTGCATCGTCTCCTTTGAGTTCACTTCCGCCTGGCTGAACTTCTTCCAAATCAACTCGACCACATTGGGGTGGAGTCTCCATTCCTTCAACCCTGCGTCAACAGGATGTCTTAAATAAATAAATAAATAAATAAAATAAACCAAAACTATCCCGTAAGAGAAAACTCTGGATCCAAACACCAGTAGGGCAGAGCAGAAGCAAAAAGACTATCAAAGAGTTGCTTACTGGAGACACAGAAGCTGACACTGTTGTGCTCCGGATGTCCTTTATAGCTTATCCACAGTATACCAGGGGTGACATTGCAACAATGAGATTGGAGTGTTTCAACGTGCTTCAGACGCAATTATGAATGATCTCCCTACTTTCATCAGGAACGCAGAATCCCTGGCAATATTCAAGAGACAGCTGAAAACTCATCTCTTCCGTGAACACTTAATCCCCTCATTAAAAAAAAAAAAAACTTTTCCCTTCTTACTCCAGCTTATGGTACTGAGCAATGTCTGAAACTTGTATTGTGAGCACTTCCTGTGCCTATTTGCCAATTCATGAAGAATCGCTTGTTTGTGTTCCTCACTTTGGATAAAAGTGTCTGCTAAATGACTAAATGTAAATTACTCGGGAGCGTCCCCATAGCGTCAACATTCTGACGCAGCGTAGAGTTCCTTCTAAAGAGAACCAGAAAAGTCTACTTTTTTCGAGTCATTCTTACCAGATAAACCATTGAAAAATTGAATACTTCAGGAAACAACATGATGGTGAGTAAGCAATTTTTGAGTGAATCTTTTTTTTTTTTTCATAAACCAGGGGACATCATAGTAAACTTTATAGCATCACTTGATTAATGATTTGTATTATTATTACTTTTAAAGGAATAAACAAGCAAGCAATGTTTTTTTTTTTTCACAAAAGCCTTTACGTTTCAATGTTCCAAAAACATCTGGATGTAATGATCTGAAAGTTTTATACATTATAAACCACATAATCACATCACATAGATGATCGATGAATTGATGAACTGGATTTTGTAAAAATAAGGGAAAAGAAGTGTAGTTGCAGTAGGACATTTTGCCACAAGGGGGCACTATGAATGTATCATTTTGTCATTTTGTTACTTCATTACAATTACAGTTGCAGCATGTGACACATACATGTATCGCTCCAGTCCAGTGGTCAGGTGCATTAATAGACTTACGGATGCTGTTGAAGGAGAGAGTCGGTTCCCCCCTTCTGGACTTCCCTTCACCCAATGGTTGATCAGGTTTGCTACTCCGACTTTCACAATGTCTGTATCCTAAAAAAAAAAAAAAAGTGCATAAAAGAGGACATTTGCAAAACTGCATATATAACTTTTTTTTTTTTTTTGCAAGTTTTAGATTTTATTTCATATGTTTGGGTGTGGTGAAGCACAATTCATAAAGAATTCCTACACAACAGCTTCTGATGGATCTTTATGACTCTGGCCAACTGATAGTGTGTGTTTGAATGTGAAAGTGTAACATCTACATGACTACATGACCCATCTCACGCTGCTGCAACACTGCCATACTTGCACAATCTGATAATATTAATAATAATAGAAGTGCCCGACATCATTGTTTTTCCTCATAATGTTTAAAAGGTATGATATGAAATATAGCTGATTTCTACGGTGGCCGAGAGAGCTGCAAATAAGAAAACACATGCAAAAAAAAAAAAAAAACGTGATCATCAGTTTGACAACACTTGTGCTGCAAATCCTCACAACACATGCAAACACAAAAACACGCTACAAATACAAAAATGCGCTGCAAGTACAAAAAGCGCTGCAAATACACAAACCACAATGGAAATGTTTCAAGGGGGACTCCAAAAAGTGACGGACTCTACTTGACAACAGCACAAACTAAAAAATATTAAATATATTATGTAGGCATGAACTCCATGTGATGTGTTTCACTAACAGAAAAGAGTTTTAATAAGTGGCATTGTTGTTCACTCATTCAACTTTAAGAGATGATCATTTAGTGGATGATTTAATAATATTCGTTAATCATCTGTACTAATGTGACGTCATCGTAACGGCGTCTGAGGTGCTCGACGACCACGACATCTGTGAGCGTGAGCTTTTACTGAAAAACACTTTATTAAAAATAATAAACACATCAAATAATGTTCAGTTGTTTATTGTTGTTTGCAGTTTTTATAGTATTTCATGATTGTGAACACATTGTGCACTCAAATGCCGTACACTATATAGGGATCAGTGAATGAGTGAAGGGTGAGTTGAACTGGTTTTGGACACAGATAATAAGCAGCTCCTAGTAGGGTCCGTCACTTTTTGGGGTCCCCCTTGAAACATTTACGTGCGTGTTTTTGTATATGCAGCGTATTTTTGTGTTTGCATGTGTTGTGAGGATTTGCAGCACATGTGTTGTCAAACTGATGATCACGTTTTTTTATTTGCATGTGGTTTTTTTTTTTTGCATGTGCTTTTTTATTTGCATGTGCTTTTTTTTGCATGTGTTTTTTTATTTGCATGTGTTTTTTTAATTTGCATGTGTTTTTTTATTTGCATGTGTTTTTTTTTTGCATGTGTTTTTTTTATTTGCATGTGCTTTTTTTTATTTGCATGTGTTTTTTTATTTGCATGTGTTTTTTTATTTGCATGTGGTTTTTTTATTTGCATGTGCTTTTTTTATTTGCATGTGCTTTCTTATTTGCAGCGCTTTGAGCTCTCTCGGCCACAGTAGATTTCTTATTAGTTTGTCTTTTTTTACTAATACTTGCATGTAGGTTTGAAATACAGCATAAGAGTTGTATTGAACACTTTTATGATTGTATCGTGCTTGTATCTTGAAAGCTTCCCTTTCATTTTTATTATAAGATCCCCCATTACTGTATTCATCATGTTTCCTTTTTTCAAATTACATGAAAGTAATTGAAGTTTTTTTGTGTGTGTGAGACGATGAATGACCTTCTGATTTCTGACCTTTGAGGGCATTCCTTTTAAGCTAGTTTGACTCCAGGCCTCTCCTGCTTCAAACAGATTTTTTTTGGAGGCCACCGGAGCAGAGACACATGGCATGTCCACTACTGCAGGCTTAGTCATCTTTGTTTCTTTAGAGGAGATCTGAAACACATTAGAACCATCAGACTCAGTAAGTCAGAGTGATAAATTGTTTCTAAGGAAATATTGCAGATGTAAAAATAGAAGGCAGAAGGCAGTGATCCTATTTAACCAGATATAAACCAGTTTAAATGCTGCCAGAGACTGGCCTGATAGCTATAAATAATGCTTTGACTAAGAGACTGTTCTTAAACCAGGCTTTAGATACTCAAATAAGATGCTATACTGTTCAAACTTTGACTAGGATCTAATATATATCAATACATGAAAGCATAACATATAGTACGATGAGACTGTAGACTGAACCTCAATTGCTTGTGTGTATTGTTCCAGTTTGTCATCAATCTTGGGCAGGAGTACGGGTCTCTGGGACTTCTTGAAACTGTTACTGTTTTCAAAGCAAAAATTCTTGATTGGTGTATGAACCAGTGTTGTTATTGTTAACTAAAATATTTTTTTTTTAAATCATTTAATTAAAATCAAGTTGAAATAAAATAATAAAATTACTAACACAGACATAAAAAAAACTATAGAAATATATTTAAAAAGAATTACAAACACACATTGCAAACTAAAATTAAAATGAAAACATATACTACATATATATATATATATATATATATATATATATATATGTATATATATATATATATATATACATATAATGGCACTCAAATGCAGGCAAAATGCATAAAACACATTTAATCTTATGCATGTGTATAAATCTACTATATTGTGTAAATATGATACATTTAGAAGCTACAAAATTGCAACAAAAAAGGTATAACATTTTTATTTATATAGTGTCCATAGTGTGTATATGGCAATAAGTCTCATGTCAATCCAACACAGTGTATTACAAGACATCAGGAAAAGCATTCGGCACTCTCCACATCTGGTTAAAGTTAGCTGACCCATTCATTATTCCTGACAAGGCGATTGGGCAAAAAAAAAAAAAAAAAAGTATTATAGTGACCTATGCCACCTATGTCAACATTTACTTTTAGACAACAGCCATTTATAGCAAAGTCGCTGAGGCCAAGAATGTCTTATTACGATTTAATGTTGACGAATGAACTCACCTCTTCTTTAAAGATCGATTCAACGACTCTGTTCTCTCTGTGATCTGGAATCCAAAACGTTTGAGATTAAAAAAGTTGGAAAAAAGTAAGTAGTTGTAAAAATGCAAATACATTGTAACTGTAGAACACCGTAGAAAAATAGACCACTTTGGTCACTAAGGATAAAAGAAAGTCATACAGATTTTGAACAACTAAAAACTTTAGCATTAAAATTATCCTTAGAAACTATGCAGATCATTTAGAGGGCTTTACAAACTGACAGACTTGTGAGGTCAAAATGCCGTTTTGATCAATCTATTGGCTGTGATGGAATGAAGAGCGAGTGCAGGTGTCAATATGAATTCCTTGAGGATTGTAATAATGTTTCATTCCAGTCTTTTCCCACTAACGGTGAACATGTTAACAGGCTCCTGGTTCAAGCCCACAGAAGGATCCTTTGTGTTGCTGTGGAGCCTGCTGGCTTTTTAACCTCTGCTCACCAAGAACGTACTTTCAGCTGTCAATCACTACTTTGTTTCTGTAAATACACAGACAAGCACTGGAAATCTCAGGGTCCCCAAAATACAGACTACAAAATAGTTATATCATTTATTTCAAATAGCCTCACCCCTAAATAGCACATAGTACAAATTCTCATCCTGAATTATTTTGGCATTTAACTGGTGTCTTTACATACCAAAAGTTTGGAATAAGATTTTTGGAAGAAAAATTCAGTTCTTTTTAGGAGATTTTTTTTTTATGCTTTTGAAAGGAGGCTGTTATGTTCTCCAAGGCTATATTTATTTGATCAAAAATACAGTAATCGTGTGAAATAGAATTACAATTGATTCCTGTGATCAAAGTTAAATTTACTCCAGTCTTCAGTGTCACATGATCCTTCTGAAATCATTCTGATTTGATGATTTGGTGCTCAGTTAATGCAAAAAAAATAGCGTTTTCCTAATATATTGTGGTGTTAAGCCATTAATATTTATCACAGTTGATTTAACATCTTGGGTATAAACATACAAGGAATGCACATAATAACAAACAGCGAACCTCATACTAGTACAATAAACCTAGTAGAATTTTTTTATCTTTCTTGTTTTTGCAGTCTTTGGAATCCAGTAATGCAATCTTGAACTCCTCAGAGATATTGCCTTTTTACACTGAGGAAAGCGAGAGTACGGATGCGTATGAATTAATAAAGATCTATTTGCACTAAAATTTGGCTTTTGTAGGGCAGTATACCTCTACTTCACAACTTTATTTCTCCTTTAAAGCATTCTCTGTGATGGCCGACAAATGTTGTGAAATGGGCTGATGAAGCAATACAGCCAAATTCAAGGATTCTGCTTTTTACAGAATTCAGATTCTGTAAAAAGGCTTACATTAGGGCAGTGCATCATATTTCAAGGCCTTATGTCCACTTTAACGTATTTAACTCTGTCGTGGCTGAGAAACCATATATATATAAATATATATATATAAACTTGTCATATTCCAAATTTAATGGTTCATGAAAAAACATTGGTATGTTAAAAAATTATAAAAAAAATGTGGATTTCATTAGGGCAGCATATTTATATTTTCCCTTATAAAAATAATTGGAACTGTAAAATGTTCTAAAATTGCATATTTCACAATGTTCATTAAATCCCCTTTTATTAAACCACTTTGTTGCATTTAATTCATTATTTATTTTCTTCATTCAACAGTGCTGATTACAAGCAGAGCCAGAGACATACAGGACTTTCAATTATAAAGGTTCAAAACATTGACAAACTCGCTGGATTTCTAGGGGAACTGCTTTAACGAAATTCAAAATTTGAGCACTTTTTATCAGTGCACACATTAACGCACACAGCTGTATTGCACCATCAACCTATTTCACACAAGGTTTCCATGGCTGCCACAGAGGATGTGTTAAAGCTGACATAAGGCTGTGATATTGGAGTTGTACTGGACCCTTGAACCTGGACAGTTTAGCCTAGTAATAGGACAGTGCATACAGCCGTGTTGGGCTTTCAGCACATTTTACGGCATGGATTCTTGGCCATCACAGAGGACGCGTTAAAGCTGACATAAGGTCGTGATATTACAGATGGCATATTCTGGACTAACGAAAGCCACATTTTGAGCAAATACAGCTTTATTAATGCATGTGCATTTATACTCTAGTTTTCTTCATAGCAAAACGCCAGTGGCGCACAAATGAAATAGGCTATAGTACACATGAACTAGAAATTGTAATGCGCAAGTCCACACGTAAAAAGTGTCTTACGCACAAGAGCGCGAGATAAGTCACTTGTGAGCACTCAAAAGTCTGTATAATTTTTGTTTTTGCAAAGGTCCCTTTAGGGGCTCCGTAGTTTCTAAAGGGGCTTTTCGTATAGCGATGCAATAGAAGAACCACTTTGGATTCCCCAAAGAGCCTTTCAGTTACAGTTCTTAAAAGAACCATTTTTTTTCATAGTCCTGAAGAATCGTTTTGTGGTAGAAAGATTCTTAGAGTGCACTATGGAATTTCCATTTTCTATTTGGAACTTTGGAGTATCATATATTCCCTGAAATGCATATAAACAAATATAGTTTTCATTCACTACCAAATATTTTGTAGATACTGCATTTTACATACTTCTCTAAATATAGCTAATACACACATTCAAGTAGTTTACTGTAATTTTTTTTAAGTTATTTACTGTAATCAGAGAATACAGGGAAATTCTGTAAATTAAATTACAGGAACTACTGTAAATTTTACAGTATTATACTGGCAGCAGGGTTGCCAGCCAGTTACTGTAAATTGTACAGTAATATTAAAAATACAGTTATTTACTGTAATCAGAGAATACATGGAAATTCTGTAAATTAAATTACAGTAACACTACTGTAAAATTTACAGTATAATACTGGCAGCAGGGTTGCCAACCAGTTACTGTAAATTTTACAGTAATTTTAAAAATACAGTTATTTACTGTAATCAGTAACTCTACTGTAAATTTTACAGTAACTGGTTGGCAACCCTGCTGCCAGTATTATACTGTAAAATTTACAGTAATTTTTTAACAGTGTACTTTTTTTGTAAGGAAAGATTAAGAATGTTTATGAAAACATGTACAGTTACCTTGAAAGTTGGACTGATGGGGTTTAGAGGGTTAAATGGGTCATCGCCATCCGTGGAAGTGATGTTGATATTCTTCATCCTCTTCTCTGCTGCTTCCATCCTCCTCCTCTCAATGTCCTCCTTCATCTGTCTCTTGTCCTCCTGTAGTTATTAATACAAAAATCCAATTAAACGTTTAAAGAACGTTCTACTACGGGAAGAATCCTTGATAGTTTAACGTTCCCACGTCCAAAACAGAATTTTGGAAAAACGTTTTAAAAACATACATAGCATTTGTGTTTTTAAATCAGCTCAGCCAACCTCTTTTTTGGCTAGTTTCTGCTGTTCCTCTTCCTCTCTCCTCCGCTCCTCGTCTTCACGAGCTTTGCGACGTTCCTCTCTCTTCTTTTTCAGTTCCTCGAGCTCAAGCTCAGCCTCGGCTTGACGCTGTCGTAAATGCTCCATTTCCTGGCTCTCCTTTTCCTGTTGGCTGCGTCGGAACTTCTCGAGCTTCAGCTCTGTCTCCAGACCGGCATGTGTGTCTTTCTTAGTTTCAAAGGCCTGATCAATATCTGATGTCCTGCTGGAGAAGCGTGGAGAACAGAAGATGGGCTTTAGATGGTGTATTTGTGACTTCTGTGAAACAATCAGTACTTACTTTTGGACATTCCGGGCATCCAGTGAGACATCTCCTCCATTTTTGGTGTTTGTTCACACAGTCTATTATGAATATATCTCAGATAACCTTAAACAGCACATAAATATAGAACACACTGTGATTGGTCGCTTTACGTGTCAGTCAGACCGTCTCTTTCTGTCGAAGTGGATGGTTCTTGGCCAAAATAAGCAGTTGAATGGGCCAGACCTCAGGGTGTTAGCTAAATGTCTGGCTATACAAGAGTAGATATTAACCAACTCCCTTTACAGCCTTTTTAGAAACTCCCTGGCAAGAATTTTTGGCAGCTGCAATATTAGGTCACGTCTTTAACACATATGACATAAGCCTCTACATTTATTTTTCCACCTAAAGTCAACTTAAAATTCTAGTCAAAGTTTTTTTTGAAACAGTCACTATTTATCAAAAACTATAAATAATGACTTTCATCAAACACAATTATTTAGTTAATATTAAACAATTGTTAAACAGGCTGTATTTTTAAAATAAAGACCATGTTTTGCTTTCTCAATAGTGCCGTTTAAATGTTTGCAGTCAGTAAGATTTTTTTTTAATTTTAACGAAATTCAGCAAGGACATCGATCAAAAGTGCAAATATAGACATTCTGAGACATTTATAATGTTACTGAAGATTTAAAATTAATCAATCAATACTATTCTGTTGATAAAAGAATGCTGAATAAAATGTATCGCAGTATACAAAAATATCTACTGTTGTAAAGGGATAGTTCACCCAAAAATGAAAATTCTGTCATTAATTCGTCTCCCTCATGCCGTTCTACACCCGTAAGACCTTCGTTGATCTTCAGAACACAAATGAAGATATTCTTGATGAGATCCGATGGCTCAGCGAGTCTCTATTGACAGCATGAACACTTTCAGATGCCCAGAAAGCTACTAAAACATATTTGCAACAGTTCATGTGAGTACAGCGGTTCAAACTTATTATTATAAAGCGACGAGAATACTTTGTGTGCGCCAAAAACCCCCCAAAATAACGACTTTTGAACAATATCTAGTGATGGCTGATTTCAAAACACTGCTTTGAAGCTTTACGAATCTTTTGTTTCGAATCAGTGATTCGGATCACGAATAAAACTTGCCAAAATCACATGAACTGTTGAAATTGCGAAACTCAACGGAGCCCTGAAGTGTCAGCAGAGACTGTGTCAACTAGATCTTCCCTTCTGAAGATCCCCGACAAACCGTCCCATGCCGGCATGAGGAATACGATCTTCAACTATCCAAATCGGACTAATGACCTGTAACTCTGCCTGAATCGATCAAGCACTGTTTGCGGTTTGCCAGAGGAGAACTGGCCACCCAACTAAGCCTGGTTTCTCCCAAGGTTTGTTTTTCTCCATTTTTATCACCTGTTGGAGTTTGGGTTCCTTGCCGCTGTTGCCTTTGGCTTGCTTAGTTGGGGACACTTGATTCGATATTCAACAATCAACCTGCATTGACACCATTATATGAGAAGTGAACTGAGCTGGATGATTGCATCACTGTTTTCTCCAATATATAGCTGATATAGAGAAATTATAAAAGTGTAATCTGCCGGTTGTCCTGCAGGTGTCCTCATAAATCTGTCTTCTTACGATCCACTTGGGGATGTACGATTACTCCAGAGCACTCGTAGTTCTACGAAGATTTTCAAGTGCTACTTAAGCTGCGATGCTTTTGGGAACCAGACCATAATATTAAGATCAGTCGTACGATCGTTTTTACGATCAACTTAGGCTTACGATGCTTTTGGGAAACGCAGCCCTGGATGATTGCATCACTGTTTTCTCCAATATATAGCTGATATAGAGAAATTAACTAAATTAATACTATTGATTTTTACAACGGAATGAATTTATTTAAGCTGGACAGTGACACCATTTTCTTTGGGAGCTGCTGTGCTGCCAAAATTATTAATGCAAAGCTGCTTTGCCACAATTTGCATTGTAAAAAAGCAGGTGACTTGACTTGACTAATGCTTCCAAGCAGTGTTTTGAAATCGGGCATATTGTTGAAAAGTCGTTATTTAGATTTTTTGCTGCACAAAAAGTATTCTCATCGCTTTACGATTAAATCACTGTACTCACATGAACTGTTTTAAATATGTTTTAGTAGCTTTCTGGGCATTGAAAGTGTTCATTGTCTTACTGGCAATAGAGACTGAACCATCGGATTTCATCACAAATATCTTCATTTGTGTTCTTAATATCTTAAAAGGTCTTGCGGGTGTAGAACGACATGAAGGTGGGTAATAAATGACAAAATGTTCATTTTTGGCTGAACGAACCCTTTAAACATTAATAATGTCGTTTAAACAGCAAATCATCATATTTAAAGGATTTCTGAAGGATCACGTGACACTGAAGACTGTCATGATGCTTTAAATAGAAAACATGAATTATTTGAATGACTGCATGTTCGATGAAATAAACGCAGCCTTGGTGAGTGTAACCGACGGCAAACTTTTGAACAGTACAAAATGTGTGTTAAAAAACAACTGCATCATTATAATGAGAATACAACAATTTGTCACGAAATTAATGTCACGATGGGAAAATGGTAATGGTTCTAAAACAGGCTTAATATTTTTGTACACAAAACACATTTTCTGTTTTCTTTTTTTTTTTTTCGTTTGATTTTAGGGAGACAAGTGTAAAGGCTTAAGGTATGTTCGCAGCAAGTTATAATTACTGTAATTACAAGATTGCGTTCACGTCTT
The DNA here is from genome assembly GCA_037194245.1 of Opsariichthys bidens. Lineage (NCBI taxonomy): Eukaryota > Metazoa > Chordata > Actinopteri > Cypriniformes > Xenocyprididae > Opsariichthys > Opsariichthys bidens. Next base: position 3,324,027 of record CM074290.1, on the reverse strand, counting down.
TGTGGAACTCACAACTACAACTTGGAATTTTATGAACACTCCGACCGCTGAAGATTCATATTCATATTGTCGTTAATAGCGTTGTCATAGAAACGCATACTTCTGAGTGCGAGGATGTGGTCAGCTCTGAGTAGTTGGTAATTATGGTAATTATGACATGGCGTGAACGCAGCGTTACTTTCAAAAAGTTTACCCAAAAAGCTACTGCACTGTAATGAATTACTGTAAAAATTACAGCATTATTTTACAGCCGCTGGCTGTTGTTTAATAATACAGCATATTGCTGTAAACTGCAATGCATTCTGGGGTCACGTGTTGGTTTGGAATATTGCTGTAAATTGACCCTTTGTAATTTAAAAAAATACAGTTATTTACTGTAATCAGAGAATACAGGGAAATTCTGTAAGTTAAATTATAGTAACACTACTGTAGATTTTACAGTAACTGGCTGGCCACCCTGCTGCCAGTATTATACTGTAAAATTTACAGTAATTTTTTAACAGTGCACTGTAATGAATTACTGTAAAAATTACAGCATTATTTTACAGCCGCTGGCTGTTGTTTAATAATACAGCATATTGCTGTAAACTGCAATGCATTCTGGGGTCACGTGTTGGTTTGGAATATTGCTGTAAATTGACCCTTCGTAATTTTAAAAAATACAGTTATCTACTGTAATCAGAGAATACAGGGAAATTCTGTAAGTTAAATTACAGTAACACTACTGTAAATTTTACAGTAACTGGCTGGCAACCCTGCTGCCAGTATTATACTGTAAAATTTACAGTAATTTTTTAACAGTGCACTGTAATGAATTACTGTAAAAATTACAGCATTATTTTACAGCCGCTGGCTGTTGTTTAATAATACAGCATATTGCTGTAAACTGCAATGCATTCTGGGGTCACGTGTTGGTATGGAATATTGCTGTAAATTGACCCTTCATAATTTTAAAAAATACAGTTATCTACTGTAATCAGAGAATACAGGGAAATTCTGTAAGTTAAATTACAGTAACACTACTGTAAATTTTACAGTAACTGGCTGGCAACCCTGCTGCCAGTATTATACTGTAAAATTTACAGTAATTTTTTAACAGTGCACTGTAATGAATTACTGTAAAAATTACAGCATTATTTTACAGCCGCTGGCTGTTGTTTAATAATACAGCATATTGCTGTAAACTGCAATGCATTCTGGGGTCACGTGTTGGTTTGGAATATTGCTGTAAATTGACCCTTTGTAATTTAAAATAATACAGTTATCTACTGTAATCAGAGAATACAGGGAAATTCTGTAAGTTAAATTACAGTAACACTACTGTAAATTTTACAGTAACTGGCTTGCAACCCTGCTGCCAGTATTATACTGTAAAATTTACAGTAATTTTTTAACAGTGCACTGTAATGAATTACTGTAAAAATTACAGCATTATTTTACAGCCGCTGGCTGTCGTTTAATAATACAGCATATTGCTGTAAACTGCAATGCATTCTGGGGTCACGTGTTGGTTTGGAATATTGCTGTAAATTGACCCTTCGTAATTTTAAAAAATACAGTTATCTACTGTAATCAGAGAATACAGGGAAATTCTGTAAATTAAATTACAGTAACACTACTGTAGATTTTACAGTAACTGGCTGGCAACCCTGCTGCCAGTATTATACAGTAAAATTTACAGTAATTTTTTGACAGTGTGGTAAGAAATAGTGTAGAACCAAAGTTACCTAGGTGATCTTTTGGTTTTGACAAGATGTGATGTGATCTCCTCTGCAGCTGCCTCTCCGTTGCCATTAGGAACTCTGTCTTGCTGGAGGAAGACTTTAGACGTGTATGACACCTTCACCTCATTCCTCTCCTCTTTTATCTGTGAGTGATGGTTATGATTTAGACATAATAACCGACACGGTAAGATGAACTGTACTAATATTGTAACAATTCTCCTTGCACCTTGTTCTCCGTTAGTTTTATTTCCGGTTGTTTTTTGCTGTGTCTCGTGCCATCTCGCCATTCCTCCGGTCTTTGACTGCTCACGCTTTCACTGATCTCCATTCGTCCATTCTCTGGTCTTTTCTCCTCCTCCTCCTCCCGGTCCTGAATTTGCTGATCCTGTGTGGAGGTGGTGAAGCCGCTCTTTTCTATTTGTCTGGATTTTGCATTCACATTTTTCTCCACCTTTTTCAACTCATCGTTCTCTTCCATTCTGAGCCGCGTTCTCCGTTCCAGTTTCTGGGTCCAATCGCTAAAACCTTCATCCTCATCCATAGCGATGGGACTGCTGGGTTTAAGTTCACTTTCGTAGCTGAAAAAACAACAACACACTAAGTAAAAATTTTCTTTCAGACATTGCATTTATAGCACATATAAAGCTCATTGATTTGAACCTCGCTTTTTAACTTAAACTTTAAAAAATATGCATTCATTTTTAATCACCATTTAATTGTCTACACCAATTGATTGATCACAAATGATAGCAGAATTTTATGTTCTACAGATTGAACTTAAATGTACAGTAAAAAATAAAAACCATTATTTATCATTTTATTTGAACTGAAATAACGCCAATATCCCAAATCCTTCACACCAATTCCCGCTCTTCACTTTTTCTTATTCAAGAACCTGTTTAACTTGGATATACGTCACAATGGGGAAAAAAAATTATTTTAAATTATTTTTATTTTAAACTGAGGGAAGGATATATATATAAGGTGCACAGTCATACACACAAACCATCATGATAACTCATAAAATATTGCAATAAACATAAATTAAACTACGTAGGATGTTCTATAACTTATTCAAAAAAAGGAAGAAACGGTCATTTAAATGACAAAACATCACATATAAAGTGGCACCAAAGACTAGATAGTCAAAGGCAGTGCACTCACATCACTACACTCAAAAAAATATTTCAGTCTAAACATAAGTTTTATGTAATTTAATCACATAGCAATTTTCCATCCATTTGGATGACATAGTTTTAACATAAACAAACTAATAAACTTAATGTGATTCATATTTGTCAGTCATATGTAAATGAAATAGGTCAGATTTATGTAATAGTTGAGTTTATGAATAGTGTCTTTTATCTTCAGTTGATTTCATCAGTTCTTGTGTTTCTCTGTCCTTCAGTGATTCTGCTTGTTAACAGCAGGCGTTCATCATTACTGCTCAATCATCACTTAATGATCTCATTCAACAGTACTTTAACCTGGGCATTTTTCTGTGAACTATTACATAAATCTTACCTATTTCATTTACATTTGACTGAGAAATATGAATCACATTAAGTTTATAAGTTTGTTTATGTTAAAACTATGTCATCCAAATGGATGGAAAATTGCTATGTAATTAAATTACATAAAACTTATGTTTAGACAGAAATATTTTTTGAGTGTATGAATAGCAGCATGTGTAATGCGCAATGTGGCGGAATAAGCCCCGCCTTCTAAACAAAAGAGCCAATGGCTAATCTGTAAACTCATTGCGTCACCGCAGCAGCCGTTAGAAGCTCCAGTTGCAATAGAAACAGTGAGACGCATGCTAATGACTGCACATGGACAGCCTGAAAAATTTTTTTAAACACCATTTGAGCATAAGAAACAACATTTATGAGACAGTTGTTGTGAGGTTTCATTGGTTATTCAAATATGACATTTAATGGTAAGCGTGGCGAACAGCATTGATGTTTCCCCATTCAAAGACATGCGCTGTACTTGCATGACTGAATCAGCTGCCCGAGCTTCTGCAGCGATGCGGTCGGTGTACCGGTCTGTCGTGGTGAAGAAGGAGCTGAGCTGCAAGGCGAAGCTCTCGATTTACCGGTCAATCTACGTTCCTACTATCACCTATGGTCGTGAGCTTTGGGTCATGACCGAAAGAATGAGATCCCGGATACAGGCGGCCGAAATGAGTTTTCTCCGCAGGGTGGCAGGGTGCTCCCTTAGAGATAGGGTGAGGAGCTCAAAGTAGATCCGTTGCTCCTTCACGTCGAGAGGAGTCAGCTGAGGTGGATCAGGCTTCTGTTTCGGATGCCTCCTGGACGCCTCCCTAGGGAGGTGTTCCGGGCGTGTCCACCAGGAGAAGGCCCCGGGGAAGACCTAGGACACGCTGGAGAGACTATGTCTCTCGGCTGGCCTGGGAACGCCTCTGTGTCCCCCCGGAAGAGTTGGAGGAAGTGTCTGGGGAGAGGGAAGTCTGGGAATCTCTGCTCAGACTGCTGCCCCCGCGATAAGCGGTAGAAAATGGATGGATGGATGAATACATTAATGTAACGTTAAAGAAACGTTAACCGCCACTAACTTTTAACTGCTCTAAAAAAGCACTTTATTTGTTTAAAGTTTTGACAAACCCAATGTTATTGCACTTTTGTTCATACAGCAGCATTTTGAAAGAATAAAATTACGCAATACACTACTTTTGATTTCATTCTTGAATTTTGCGCATGCAAAAACTCAGAAAATCATGCGATTAATCGCGATTAAAATATTTAATCGTTGCCCAGCACTAATATATATATATATATATATATATATATATATATATACTTAATCATACCAAGATCATCAAATTGAACAAAAATCTACCCCTTTCTTTAAGATGATTTAGATACCATTATACTTTGGAGTGAGACACTGGAACTTTTTTACAGGAATGAGAGGCAGACCTATATAATCACACCCCAAGTTAACAGTCAGTCAGGCATGAATGGCTCCAGTCAGTGAAAGCACGAGCCCACGCACCTGTGATGGAGTTACTTTGATGAAAGAAACTATGTGCTGAAGTCACTGCGCCAGGCTATTAACCGGAGAACCTACTTCAAACACGCTCCTCAGAAAACAGATGTCTGAGGTGCGTGTGACGGTCTGACAGGTGCTAGTTTGTTGTTGTTTTCTTTCATTTGCCATGGGCAACCAGGGGATTTTGATGAAATGCATAATGTCCTTGCATAATGCGAACAATTTCATGTAGTATGGAGGGGGAAAAAAATTAGGCAGTAAAAATTTGTTTAGTTGAAATGCAAAAATGCATCCCATGTTATGGATTGTTGTATTACTGCATTCTACGCTGTTTATTTGAAGAAAAAAAAAAACCAGGGTTCCTGACTTAAGGCCCGTTCGTAACTATAAAGATAAATATTAATGATAAACTATCAAAGCGTCCACACCAGCGGACAATATTGTTCTGTTCATTCTAACCATGCACTGCAGTTTTGCCGTCTGTCGCTTTAAATGCTCGGACTCTTTAAAGCAGCATGAATTCTGATTGGATGTCAATGTTTTTGTCATTCATCAGCTGGAAAAATATAGATATAGATATAGTTTCTCTTTGCTGTTATCATTATCGTTGTGGTGGTGAACTCCACTTGTCACAGTTATATTCAGATTAGTTCGGTTTGCTGTCAACGTGTGTGTGTGTTGCTCTGGTTTTCTGATTTGATTGTATTATCCTGTTCAGATGTATTTAAGTTCTGTGGCCTGTTGCATGAAGCTAGCTGAACAAACTCTGAGTTTCAGAGTAGGTTTAGAGTTGACAAATCCAGATAAATCCAACCTGGTTTAGATCAGGTTCAAATCTTCACAAAACGTTCTCTTTCAACTCAGGTTTAATCCAGAATTTGCATTTAACTCCGAAGCACGTGCACCTGAAAGTGTGATACGTGTGGCAAACAGCCAATCACATGGAACACGGAGAGCGTCCGTTTGATTCACTTCTCCCGAGAGAGCCGGCGCAAATCACGTCTCTTGTGAATATACCCGTCTTGTCTTCTGGTCTTGATCCTGTCTGTTTTTGCCCCTTGTGATTGTTTCTCTGTCTGCCTTTCGACGATGGCTGTGTTTTACTGGACTGTGATAACTTGCTGCCTACCTCTGTGGGTTGTCTACTAACCGGAAGGTTGGTGGTTCAATCCCCGGTTCCACCTGACCAAGAGTCGAGGTGTCCTTGAGCAAGACTCCTAACCCCAGCCGCTCCCTTGTATGGCTGACGTGAATGGGTGTGAATGTGGCCATAGGTCTGTGAAAGCGCTTTATAAATGCAGTCCATTTACCATTTACATCATTGCCTGTGTACCGACTACGATTTTGCCTATCCTCCTCCATACCTGTTTGCTGGTGTTTGACCCTGCCTGTTATGACCGTTCTGTTCACTAATCCAAGCCTGCGATTGGATCCCTTTCTGTTGACCGTGCCATCATTACAGTGGAAAAGACATCCCTCCGTCATGGTTGAAAAACAGTTGCAAAATTAAATTAAATCGGACGTCTTTGACGTTATCTAATTAATAAATGAATCAATTAATTAATATTGAACTACTTATAGCTCAAAGTCAAAGTAACACTTATACATACAACCCCAGAGAATTGTAAATGCATTTTTAGGAAATGCTCTGTGTTACATATTTTTACCGATTAATGCCATCCTGGCGCGACTATTTTTGGCCAGGGACACGACGTTGCCGTCGGACCAATGTTTGCTGGGTTCTAACAGTAAATAAAAAAAACATAAACAGCATCTTAAAATATCATTGTCGTGAAATAGAATTGTCGCTCATCGCCGTTGTGGCTGATTAGGACAAAAACTCTTATTAACAAGGAAAACATGCCTTTTATCACGTGTCACGGAGTCACAACACGATATAAGAGTGTAGAAAAAAATACACTATGAGAATGACAATGTTCACAATAAAGAAAAGGGAAAATCTTTAGATTCTTAAGTCTAGTCTAATTTAAAAGACACATCCCAAGTTCTAAATCTGCCATTGTTCTGCGGATATTTACGGGTGAAATCCAGACATTTAAATAGGGATCCACCTGATTAGGAAAATTCGATTTTGCAACTGGTTCAAATTGGTCGTGCAAATTCATCCTGCTTGGTTTGAAGGTGACTTCTCTGTGAGCTGCGCTTCAAATATCGTAATCTTATTGACACTTATTAACACTTTTTTGTGTTCGCCCTTTGTGTTCATGTCGGTTTCATATGGTTCTGAAAACCTTTATACATTTAAGCTTGTAAATGTGTCATTCGAGGTAAATTCATAACTATCCTGTTCCATTTGGTGTTTCATTTTATCTGTTGGTTGAAAAGTTGGTAAGTTGCTCATATCACATGAATTTAGCAGACATGAATTTTTCCAAACGTTATATTTGTCATCATTGAATGAATTGCATTGTTAATGTATTTTTGCTTAAATTAGATTGAATGAGCGTCACCTCACCGACCCACATACACTACTCTGGTGAAAACTATTGTTCAGAGGGTCAGTTTGCGTAAGGGATTGTTCAAAGGGTTCGCAAAAACTTTAAACACACACCTGCACTTGAAAAGTACAGACAAAGAGTGTGTTTTGACATACACCACCTGCACCTCTTACTATTTTCTGTTCATTGCGAAGAGTTGAATTAAAATGCAATTCATTCGCCCAGGAGCTGCCGGAAAGGAATGCAAAGCACATTCCACAAGATTATTAAGCAGATTTTCAGAAAAGTCTGAACATCAACAATCAGTCAATACAATTCAATGCAAAATAGCCCAGTTAAAATTCTGAATGCTTATGTACTGCATCGAAAGCTTATTGTGTGAGTCTAATTCAAAAACCCTTGCACAGGCTTTATGTAAAACCTCTTTCCATGTTAAACTGATCTAAAAAGTCTTGAACATGATTCATGTGTATCTAAGCCAAGAGTGAGCTTTTAAATCTTCTCTGATCAAGGATAATTACAAAGTGGCCCTAGACGACCTATTTTGGCTTTGAACAGGTTGACTCAGACAGCTGTGTTTAACTTCACACATATAAAATATGTGGTATATGTGTGTGAGGTCCATAATGTTCCTCTGATTAAAAGCAAAACGCAATGGTGTGGGATATGACATAAACCCTGTTCCAAAGGCATGCCCTGCTGAAAATGCTTCAGAGATGAGGTAATGATGAGAAACAGCTGTGCCGTGCATGTGCACGTGTGTTCGGTTGAGAGAAAAGAAGAACTTAAAGTCTAAACTTATAATCAATGACATGATGCTTTTTTTTTTTTTTTTTTATTCAAAAATATATTCAAATGCATTTCAGACTTGTATAAATTTTATTTTTAGGTATTACATATTTTTATTTTAAATTCTGGTTTAAAATTCCTGTGATTTTTTTTTTTGGGGGGGGGGGGGGGGGGGGGGGGTTTGGGGAGCTCCCTCGATAAGCTTGTATTTTCCGACTATTTTTATCACGAAAGTTTGCTCAACAATATCTAACCGTGAGATGAAGAAGGCTAAACACAAGAAAGGTGATCTTCCAACCTACACAGATGAACAACTGGCCGAGTGTGCGTCGTCTAAAAACACGAGGCTGATCGTGATCGCGGCACGGCCCCAGATTCAACAGATATTATCTCCGCTATTCAAACTGAGAATAACAGATTTAACTCGTTGGAAGCGACTTTATCTCATTTGCAAACAGCGTTGTCTGAAACCACCACGTGTATCCCGGACCTCGAGAGTGTTAAAGTTTAGCACGAAACCCGCATTTCGGCAGCTAATAAGGCCCTACGTGCTAAAGTGGATGACCTCGACAGAATATTAAAATTGTCGGCCTACCCGAGAATGTGGAGTCCGGTCGCCCCAACGGAGTTTGTGGAAAAAACTCTTCCCGACCCTTCTGGGAGCCGAAAATTTTATACTGAACGTAAAATGAACAAACAGGATTCATTGCATCTGCTTGTCCAGTGTTGGGTTAACACATTACAAATAACATGAGTGACGTAATCTGATGTCTTTTGTAAAGTAACCAGTAAAGTAATGCATAACCTTTAAATTTACAACCAAATATTGAATTTTTCAAATAAGTAACGCACTTCTGTCCCCATGTTGAGAGAAATGGACAGCATTTACTCATCTCACGAAAAGAGACTCAGTATTCCTAAAATTGTATGCAAACCTGTAATAATTACACATGTCGGATAACACAAATGGACTTTATGTAGCCTATGCAACCTCCCTTATTAAAGGTACGCTATAACATTTGACCCTCTAGCAGTTAAAAAACAAAACTACATGCATTTTGCTGAAGAACGCTGTTTTGGTTGCGCTTCGGCTCTGCATGACTGTGCGGATGAATATGATTCTTTCTAATAACTTAAAAAGAGGGAAATTATCTTCCATCCATCCATCCATTTTCTACCGCTTATCGCTCGGGGGGCAGCAGTCTGAGCAGAGATTCCCAGACTTCCCTCTCCCCAGACACTTCCTCCAACTCTTCCGGGGGGACACAGAGGCGTTCCCAGGCCAGCCGAGAGACATAGTCTCTCCAGCGTGTCCTAGGTCTTCCCCGGGGCCTTCTCCCGGTGGGACACGCCCGGAACACCTCCCTAGGGAGGCGTCCAGGAGGCATCCGAAACAGAAGCCCGAGCCACCTCAGCTGACTCCTCTCGATGTGAAGGAGCAACGGATCTACTTTGAGCTCCTCCCGAGCTCCTCACCCTATCTCTAAGGGAGCGCCCCGCCACCCTGCGGAGAAAGCTCATTTCGGCCGCCTGTATCCGGGATCTCATTCTTTCGGTCATGACCATAGGTGAGAGTAGGAACGTAGATTGACCGGTAAATCGAGAGCTTCGCCTTGCAGCTCAGCTCCTTCTTCACCACGACAGACCGGTACATCAGAAGCGGCACCGATTCGTCTGTCAACCTCACGCTCCTTCCTTCCTTCCCTCACTCGTGAACAAAACCCAAACATACTTGAACTCCTCCACTTGAGGCAGGAGCTCTCCACCAACCTGAAGAGGACACGCCACCCTTTTCCGACTGAGAACCAAGATTATCTTACTGTTCATTAAACACTCAATGCTAGGCTTACGAGATATAACCAGTTTACATGGAAAGGATGTCAAGCTGATTAAGCTTAAGATGTTACTGTAGCTTTACCCACTGATAGACAGTGGTGTATAAAGTACTTATTACTTACTAAGTATAGATATCTTACCAGAAAAGGACTTTGGTAGAGGAAAAAGTCACTGTTTAGAATATTGCTTGAGTAAAAGTTATCTCCGTTCGTTTGACAGTTTATCAGCATCCTTCCACCACCCCATCTCCTCACTACATTTCGAAGAACATGAGAAATGAAAGCTCTAGCGCAAGTTCTGCCAGGAAGACTCAAATGTTACGTCACTAAGTTTAGATCGAATATAGTATATAAGATCGGTACTAACACACGTCTGAGTTGGCAGATGCTGACTGTAAAGATGCGCAGTCAACGAGTAAAATCCAAATGCAGCTTTAATCAAGAACGTAGTCGTACAGGCAGAGGTCAACACAACACATAAGAGGGCAGACAGGATCAAGGGGATTTCCAGGTGGAAGGTCAGAGGCAGGCAGAGAATCATCAGAAAAACAGGGAACAGGCAGGATCAGCATCAAGAAAACCAGACAGGGAAATAACGCTCAGAAATTGTGATAATGAATAAACAATACTTCACGCTGGGGAGGTGAGTGAGTGAACTATTTATAGTGAAGTGATGAAGCTAATGAGTGGTGATAATCAGGGACAGCTGGCGGATGATTAGTGACTGGGTGAGGGATTATGGGAAGTGTAGTGCAGCGTAGGGAGACTTACAGTGTGAACGGGTGACCTCTAGTGGGGAGTGGGTGTAAAAATGGACCGAATTCATAACACTGATGTCAACCTTTACCTCCATCCTCCCCACCACCAGGATGGTCCCTGTCCATGCCTCCGGGCGGTCGGCTACGCCCCTGCCTTCATCTTTAGGCGGGAAATGCAGAGTCCGCAAGCTACGGACAGGGCCTACGCCAAAGAACTTTCTTACTATATTTGCTTGCTGATTGTCACATTATCTTACCTCCCGAGCCGAACTAGATTTTTCCTTTTCATCATTTAGCAGATGCTTTTATCCAAAGCGACTTACAAGGGGAGCAATTAGGGGTCAGGTGTCTCGCTCAAGGACACTTTAGTCATGGTATCGAAGGTGGAGAGAGTGCTGTTCATTCACAATCCCCACTTTCAATTCCTGCCAGCGTGGGAATCGAACCAGCAACCTTCAGATTACAAGCCCTACTCCCTCACCACTAGGCCACGACTACCCTCTTTCTTTATCATAGACACTTTTTTGACCCAAAAACAAAACAAAAACTACCATTGGTTAGTTTTTTACTGTCTTAGCTCTTGGCCAGAATAAGCTCCAATGAGAACCAATGAAATTTCCATATGTCATATGGAAATCTGCCAGGCAACAAAAGAATCTTAACAAATACCAGGTGAAGTGCGGAGTATGGGATGACGTTCACACTTACAGGCCGGCCTCGGGTGGGTTCACACTACCCTGAGGGGACCCAGCAGATCTAGACTGGCTGTGTTGATTGCGGAAGGCCTCCCGGGCCCGACGTCGCCTTTCTCTCTCGATCTCCTCAGCATCTTCGATACTTCGCTGGGCCGTGACTCTGGAGGAGAAGAAGTGAGAATGAGCCCCTTGTTATACCAGATACATTTTTCTTCCTTGAGCCAGCTGAAAATCGTGGGTCGAATGATGAATGACCCCCTAAGCCCTGAAGAGTACGATGCATGGACCTCTTCAAGAAATCTCCAACGATAGTTTGTTTAGTCCCTTGCTTGAGATCTTGCTTGGAGCCAGTGAAACATCTGCTCTGGCGTTCGACGCCGCCAATGCTTGAGTGACAGAGATGGGAGGCCCATGCAAACTCGTACTCAAGATACTGAGGCCATCTCTGTGTTTATCTAGCCTATAAACAGACACAAACATGATCTTCATGTCTCCAACACTGGGAAAAAGTGGACCAAACAAACTAGTTTCATTTGTCACTTGAAGCTTTATTTACTAATGCAAAGTCTTGCTAAATTTCTAACGAAAGTTAATAGTAGCCAGAATGAACTTTGCTCTTCCCAGATCATAAGGGGGTTTATGTTCTCCAAAAAAATCTATAATCCTTCACTCACATTCCAAACCCATGACTTTTTCTTCTGTGGAACAAAAAGGAGACATTTTGAAGTGTGTGTGTGTGTGTGTGTGTGTGTGTTTTCCATACATTAGAGGTTTTTGGGCTCCAATGTTGTGTAGACCCCAACATTCTCCAAAATATCTTTATTCTGTGTCCTGCAACAAAGACTAACTTTTTGTCACTTTTATTACAAAGAGCGTCTGTACACACACACACATTCAAATGTGCAAATCTATAAACATTAAACACTTGGGGTGTGACGAGACCACTATCCCACAAGACGAGACGAGACACGAGATTGGGTTCACGAGACGAGATTTTTATAGTATTTTTAAGAAATCCTCAATAATGAAACGTATGAAGGGAAAATAGTCTTTTATTCAACTGAAAATCATAAAATGCAAAAATGTTGGTGCATTTTGAAATCAACTTGTAATGCATGTCATTTTACTTCTATTTTAATGAATTATTTGCAGTAAAACAACATGCAAACACTGCTAAATGTTTTGCCACAAAATCGACCAATTGTTCTCTGCCCTGTATAATTTCACATGAGAAATCTCACTGAACTTCTTTCTATAGATTGAACATAAATTAAACAGCATAAATAAAATAAACTTTAACTTAAGTGTCACTTTAACTGCAGTACAAAGTTGACCATTTCCCAGTCACTATTGATTGTGTGGCTGTAACTGTTATAAAGCTCTGCGTTACACCGAGAAGTCCAACCATCAGCAGTGATAGAGATGCTTTAGGAGCCGTTCACATATCGCGCCTAAAAAAGCGTGTAAAGCGCGGCCGCGTCGCTTCCTCCTTCTTTTGCAAGCATTCGGGAGCTCGCGCTTCTGTAGCGTCTGTCGTTGCTGTGCAACCATGATCTGTGCTCTCCACGACCATGAGGAAGTTTCAGCAAGGGATAAATTGATTTTTAGCCCTTGCTTTATCTTTACTACTAGATATATTTATGGAGCTGAGATATAACAACCCCCTGTATAGCTATGATCAGCTGTTCAGCTGAGATTTCCATGTTTTGTTACGGAAAGGTCGAAGATGATCAGTTGGTTCTTGTCACATGACCTGCGGTGCGCTTGCGGCATTCTGAAAAGTTGAGATGTTTTCATCTCAACGCGGCAGGAAAAAACGAGCGCGCCGCGTCGCTTCCATTTTGCGCGAATGAAAATGCGCGCGATATGTGAACGGCCCCTAAGAGTCTGTACAACCTTGACCGAGGTGTACGGCATAGTTTTCTTACAATGTTTACATACTGTTTGTGTCTTGCATGCTATTCTTTCGCCGTTTATTATTTCTACTGGAAAACCAAAATGTTTCCACACAAACGATTTGAAAGGCATCTTCACTAATAATTTCACCCTCACACTGAGAGCACGACGAGGCAACTTTTCACCTCCACGAGAAATCTCGTCACACCCCTACTAAACACTTAAATGAATGGCAAGAATGCATTAGAGGTCTCGGGTTTTCAGTTGGAAAGGTGTCGTTTAAGTTAATAATTAACCATTTTTACAACGGAAGTGATTCAATCAAAAACCTACTTTAGCTCGATAATAATATTTTCTTCGAGCAGCTGTGAAGCCAAAACAACCTCTGTCTTTAACTTTCCTACTATCACTGCTTTGAAACAATCTGTATTATGAAAATGAAGATGACTTGACTGTAGAAGCAAGAATGTCTCAAAGGTCTCGAAGGGTTAGTAAATGATTTTTGGGTGAACTATCCCTTTAGGCACTCAGTCTGGATTGTGGATCAATTAAGGGTGAACACAGGTCACCAATGACCCTCAGAAGAATGTCAGGCCAGATTACATCTGAGGTCACAGGTGGCCACAATGGATTCACGAATAGCCGTAAAAGCACGTTGACTGATCAATATTGTCTTATCAACATCCAAAAGAGCTTCCAATTCGAATCAAAGTTTTTCAGCCTGATTTTATGTTCCACAGAGTCATATAGTGGTGCTTTAAAGATGAAATGAAGAACAACTTGATTTTTTTTTAATAGTCAAAAGAGCCACACAGGAACTCAGGAACCTTAAAAACCCTAAAAAATGTCTTTCAATGATCTCCTTGTTCAAAGGGTTCTCAGAAGGTTCTGCTGACTTGCAGATCAGCTTTGATCTTTGATCAATCTTTCATTTAGAAATTTGGCCTTTTGGAACTAAGAAAAATATACAATCTAACTGGCTGAATTTCATTTCAAATACAAGTTTCAGAACAACAGTTTCTTATTGATTGAACTGTTGTAGAAAAGCTTTTGCAATTATACCTGCGATCGAGATTCACTGAATAAATCAGAATGACCTGTTGCAGCAACGCTGGTACAAACCAGTTTCTATGCATAACCCAACTACAGTTTAAAGACCAAACCACATCTTCACAAAGGGCTTCTGGCAGGATCTGATCTGTCACACACGGTTCCCGTGCCTCTGATTATTATAGGCCGTTAATCACTCCGACAGGATTACTTCATTTCCTGGCAGAAGCTACTTGAATGATGTCAGTCCTGCCAATGATGTCATTCAACATCAGATTTATTTACCACTATCAGTCTGATTACGTAGCCCGCTTTTCTTTTTCCCTTTATGTCTGGAAATACCGTCTTCCAGGAGTTATGGAAGTGAAAACAGATTTTCAGTCATGGTGAGCGTATTGTCAAACTATGGCAAGGCAAAATTAGATTAATCGGGAATTAGATATCCACTAGTAACGATGACAATTTTTGATATCAAGAATTACATTTCCACTAGTAACAACTATCATTCTTGATATCAACAATTGTATTGTTACTAGTGAAATCTCATCATAGGCTGCCATTCAAATTCAATTGTTGATATCAAGAATTCATTTCTTCACTAGTTACTATATCAGAAATACAATACTGATGGTAAAAATGCAAATGTCTGATATCAAGAATTACATAGTTACTAGTGCAAATGTCTATTCTTGATATCAACAATTGAATTGCTACTAGTAAAAATGTTCATTTCTGATATCTAAAACGGCTTTTTTACTAGTAACAACCACATTCATGATATGAGAAATGAACATTTTTACCAGCAGCAATTCAATTGTTGATATCAAGAATAGACATTTCTACTAGTAACAATGTAATTCTTGATATCAGAAATGAACATTTTTACTAGTAAGAATTGTATTCCTGATATCAACAATTGAATTGCTTCTAGTAAAAATGTTCATTTCTGATATCTGAAACGGCTTTTTTACTAGTAACAATCTCATTCATGATATTAGAAATGAACATTTTACTAGCAGCAATTCAATTGTTGATATCAAGAATAGACATTTCTACTAGTAACAATGTAATTCTTCATATCAGAAATTTGCATTTTTACTAGTAAGAATTGTATTCCTGATATCAACAATTGAATTGCTACTAGTAAAAATGTTCATTTCTGACATCATGAATGAGATTGTTACTAGTAAAAAAGCCGTTTTAGATATCAGAAATTATCTTGATATCAGGAATTCATTTCAGATATCAGAAATGAACATTTTTACTAGTAAGAATTGTATTCCTGATATCAACAATTGAATTTGAATGGCATCCTATGATGAGATTTCACTAGTAAAAATACAATTGTTGATATCAAGAATGATAGTTGTTACTAGTGGAAATCTAATTCCTGATATCAAGAATGATAATTTTTACTAGTGAAAATGTAACTGTTGATATCACAAGTTCATATCCTGAGAATGAATAAAAGTCAAAACGGCTCGCCATAGTCAAACACAGCCTGACAAAATGTTTCTCAGACCCATTTCTGAATTAAATGGAAACAATAAAGTGAGAACGAAAGAATGGGAAAAGAAAACAAGAGCCTGGCTTATAGTCAGCATGTATCACCTCCCCTGACAATGTGTTGACTAAACCTCCACAGCCTGGTGCCCTGGGGCAGAAAGGATTTGGAAGGCTTGACAGATTGGGAAATGTTTTTTGCCATTGTTGCCTGCCCTAATTTACCACAGCCAAGACTAGTCTTGCAGAGCACGGGATGAGCTACATGGGTCAGTCACAAATGGGTCACATGGAAATTGACCTCCGACCTGAGTTTCCCTTTTCTACTCTTAACCTTAATTATAAGTGAAATCCGATACACGCTCTCCAAACAGCGTGCCGTTATTGTTGATTGAAGGCATGTATGAATGTCATTGTTCTGGGGAACACAAAAGAAGACATTTTAACAGTTGTTGTCCATATAATGAAAGGGTTCAAGACAACCTATTCTGCTTGTGTTTTATGTCCTTTTTTTAAATTCTTCAAAATACATTGTAAAAACTGTTACTTAAATTCAACTCTAAAAAATTAAGGCAACTACTTTTTGTAAGTTTAGTGAACTTCTTGGTATTTTGAGTTCGTAAAAATCAGTATTATACATTTTACTGTGTGCTAAAAAATGAAGTAGAGTCTACAAGATCAAGCAAAACATTTAGAGTAGCAGATTGACCAAATCATACTTAGTTAAAATAAGTAACATTTAAAATAAAATTATTAATTTACTCAATTCTACTACAGTATAATACTGGCAGCAGGGTTGCCAGCCAGTTACTGTAAAATTTACAGTAGTTACTGTAATTTAACTGACAGAATTTCCCTGTACTCTCTGATTACAGTAAATAACTGTATTTTTTTAAATTACGAAGGGTCAATTTACAACAATATTCTGTAAATTTGAGTCAAACCAACACGTGACCCCAGAATACATTGCAGTTTACAGCAGTATGCTGTATTATTAAAAAACAGCCAGCGGCTGTAAAATAATGCTGTAATTTTTACAGTAATTCATTACAGTGCACTATCAAAAAAATACTGTACATTTTACAGTATAATACTGGCAGCAGGGTTGCCAGCTAGTTACTGTAAAATTTACAGTAGTGTTACTGTAATTTAACTGACAGAATTTCCCTGTATTCTCTGATTACAGTAAATAACTGTATTTTTTTAAATTACGAAGGGTCAATTTACAGCAATATTCTGTAAATTTGAGTCAAACCAACACGTGACCCCAGAATGCATTGCAGTTTACAGCAATATGCTGTATTATTAAAAAACAACCAGCGGCTGTGAAATAATGCTGTAATTTTTACAGTAATTCATTACAGTGCATGTTCCTGGATCTAAATATTTTGTTGAACCTGGAACAACAATCTTGTCTGAAAATTGTCTAAGCCACGTCTAAGCCTAACCCGACCCATAACTCATCCATAAAATCAGAGGAAAATGACAACACTGATGTAGAAGCACCTAACCCTGGTTGAAAGCCCAAACTTGACATAAACTGTACATTTTTCCCTCAAATCTGATTGGCTGATTGGAATGTTGTTCCAGGATTAACAAAGATGTTGTTACTTGGTGAAATCGTGCGTTTGTGAGCGGTCCAGCATTGTTACATATCCCTCACCAAAGTCATTCAATCCTTTTAGTGAACTAAAAAAAAAAAAAGCATAATGCTAAAGTCATATATAGTTAAATATATGCACAAAATCACTTTAATCGCTTTCAGTGTGATCAGGAGAACACAAACACATCCATTTTAATGCGTTTTTTCTATCTCAGACTAAAATGTGAAAGGTAAAAAAAGTTCCTGCAGTACCACGTGTTCTTAACTTTACTCTTTTCTGATTCTCTTTATTTGAAAGAGCAAATCATTGTTCTTAGTTGAAACCATTTAAATGTTCCCTTTTGTTCTCATGTGCAGGGAAGCCTATACTTGTTTTGTGTTTGTTTACAGGGAAGCAAGTCCTGCCTTTTGAGATCTGAATGATTATTTCCTCCTCTCT
Source organism: Opsariichthys bidens (assembly GCA_037194245.1). NCBI lineage: Eukaryota > Metazoa > Chordata > Actinopteri > Cypriniformes > Xenocyprididae > Opsariichthys > Opsariichthys bidens. Next base: position 3,306,261 of record CM074290.1, on the reverse strand, counting down.
CATTTTATGTCTGCGTTGAAGGGTCAGATGTTGTCATCCTAACGACAGATTTAAAGTTCTTTTCCCAGGCAAATGAGTATTTTCCTGCTGTCAATGTGTGGTCACATCTCTGCAAACCTCGCTTACGTTTCCCAGTGTTCCCTAAATGGCTGGAGAAACTTCAAAGGACTGATCTAAGCTGTGGGAAGTGTGCCGACATGAATCATGAGGATCGTAACATCTGTAATTATGTCATTTAATCGGAGAGCTCTGAAAGTGATTTATTTCTAAGCACACTTTAAAAAGAGAGGATCGCTCACACTTAAAACTTGAGGTTCTAAAATAAAAAAGCTAATTACAGCTTTTTGTCTCTCAATTCTGACTTCTTTGACCCTTCGCAAAGACCCCGTCCCGTTTCGGGACAGTTGCTTTGTCTGAGAAGCCATGCGCTGTCATGCCACATGTTCTCACGCAGTGAGGAGGACACTGACAATGTGTCAACAGACATATGAAACAGTTTCATATTTAAAATATTGCACTCTTTAATGTGTGATAATGACAGATCGCTGTTGCTCCTCGATCGTCTCTTCATACTGGTTCATTTATAGCATCAAATAAACATGAATGAACATCAGCGCGGAAAGACGTGATTCAAGTTCACCAACGTTCATCTACTAACTCCCCTGACCGCTTTGACGGACAAAATGGCGAATTCCGGGTTATGATTGGTCAGATCGCCTGTCAATCAAACTGCCGGCGAAGGGTCAAATATATTATAACTTTATATCACACACTTCTGACTTTATAACTCACAATTGTGAGTTTATATCACACAATTCTGAGATAAAATGTCGGAATTACGAGATGAAAAGTCGCAATTACCTTTTTTTTTTTTTTTTTATTCAGTGGTGGAAACAAACTTGTGTAGTTTTTCACAGCAATGCCATAGATGAAACATTTTTAGTTCACCAAAGTAACTCTCTTTTGACTCTTTTTTAAAACAACCTGCATTTTTCAAAAATCTAAAGACCCATTTTTCAGTATAGAGAACCTTTTGGTACAATGGAAACGTTCAATGGCTGTTAAAGGTTCTTCATGGAACAATAGAAGCCAAAAAAAGAACCATTAGTTCTGTAGTTCACTAGTTGGTATATGAAAATGTGTATGAATATATATATATAAAACGTAGTCTATGTTTGTCTGTATTTCTGTGGCCCAGGAATAGAAACATTCTTCTAATTTCAGCTGAATGACATTGTGAAATATACAGTACCAACCTGAATTTTTGCATCTTTTACGTCTCATTTGTCATTGCCTAGAGCCTAACTGTGGTGGCACATCTTCCCCCATTCCCCCTATCCACGTCTCTAATGCTTAACTAAACACAGCACAGTGCCCTCAGTGTTTATTCTACTCTGCTACCTGAAACCTTCGGAAAAACAAACTGCCACAGGGACGGTAAAGTTTATTCCCCCTTTCAGTCAAACAGCCAATCCTTCTGCATTCCAGCAGCTCTTATCAGAGAATCGTAAATAGAAGAGAGGCTCACGTAAAGTCCGCGGATCAGGGGGTCATGGCTTTGACCACAATGAGAGAAACGTTTTGTGCAAGATTAGTGTGAAATGTGTACGTCACAGAATCAGAGCCACATGTAACAATTACATCCTTCCAAATCTAAAACGGTTTAGTAGAATGATTTTGCGGTGAGTGTCAGTGTGACGTACTGTGCGTTCTCTACGATCCGTAAAGGTTACAGTGGATTTCGAAACACGTTGACGAGTGGATACAAAATATTGTAAACACAGTGCTGTAACTGACACATGCAGTACGTGTCTCAGCGGTTCTGATGAATGCCGGCCGTTAATAGAGAAAGTAACTTGCTGAGTGTGAGAAAAGGCTGGTTTGGGCAGCTCTGAAAAGCCTTGGGGAAATAATTAATGCAACCTCTGTTTGTTTTTGATCTCAAATCCCGTCCGTGCAGAAATTAATACTTTATACACATCCTGATATGCAGGGCTGGGTGGGTCACTTTTAAAATGTATTTCACTACCGATTACAAAATACATGCTTTAAAAAGTCGTTTGTTACGTATTTCGTTACATTACTCAAGTTTAGTAACTTAATCTAAATACTTTAGAATACTTTGGAATACTAATAAGTGTGGAACAAACACAAAAAAGGTCATTGAGAGTTTTTATCTCACAATTCTGACTTTTTCCCTCAGAATTGTGTGATATAAAGTTGCAATTGTGAGTTATAAAGTCAGAATTATGAGATATAAACTCGCAATATTGAGAAAAGTCAGAATTATGAGATATAAACTCACAATATTGAGAAAAGTCAGAATTATGAGATATAAACTCACAATATTGAGAAAAGTCAGAATTATGAGATATAAACTCGCAATATTGAGAAAAGTCAGAATTATGAGATATAAACTCACAATATTGAGAAAAGTCAGAATTATGAGATATAAACTGACAATATTGAGAAAAGTCAGAATTATGAGATATAAACTCACAATATTGAGAAAAGTCAGAATTATGAGATATAAACTGACAATATTGAGAAAAGTCAGAATTATGAGATATAAACTCACAATATTGAGAAAAGTCAGAATTATGAGATATAAACTCACAATATTGAGAAAAGTCAGAATTATGAGATATAAACTCGCAATATTGAGAAAAGTCAGAATTATGAGATATAAACTCACAATATTGAGAAAAGTCAGAATTATGAGATATAAACTGACAATATTGAGAAAAGTCAGAATTATGAGATATAAACTCACAATATTGAGAAAAGTCAGAATTATGAGATATAAACTCGCAATATTGAGAAAAGTCAGAATTATGAGATATAAACTCACAATATTGAGAAAAGTCAGAATTATGAGATATAAACTGACAATATTGAGAAAAGTCAGAATTATGAGATATAAACTCGCAATATTGAGAAAAGTCAGAATTATGAGATATAAACTCACAATATTGAGAAAAGTCAGAATTATGAGATATAAACTCGCAATATTGAGAAAAGTCAGAATTATGAGATATAAACTCACAATATTGAGAAAAGTCAGAATTATGAGATATAAACTCACAATATTGAGAAAAGTCAGAATTATGAGATATAAACTCACATACTCAATTGCAAGGAAAAAAAAATCAGTATTGCAAGTTTATATCTCCCAGTTCTTACTTTATAACTTGCAATTGTGAGTTTAAATCTCGCAATTCTGAGTAAAAGAAGTCAGAATTGTGAAACACAAACTCACAATTGAGAGAAGAAAAAACAAATAGTGAGAAAAAGTCACAGTGACGAGTGAATTATAAAATGACTCCCAAAACATGAAAACAGTGGAAAACATGAAACTGAACTCGTCTTTTTCAGACGGTCAGAGTCAGAGAATCACCAATCGCTGTTTAAATGACATTAAAACTCAAAGTAATCACTTTGGTAATCTAAAACACTTTTCAGATGGAACTGTAATCTGATTACCACCCATTTAAAATGAAATACAGTCACTCAAATTTTGTATTTTAAATACGTCACTAAGTTACGTGTATTCCGTTACTCCCCGACCCTGCTGATATATATATATATATATATACACACAAATTGTGTGTGGTTGTTCAGATGCTGGTTTATGCGCTATTTAAGATGAAAACTGGCATTGTTTATCCTTTATTGTGTTTCAAGGGAGAAAGACTGGTTTTGAAAGACATGAGGGGTAAACAATCACTTAAGTGTCATTTTTAGGTGAACTAAGCTTTTTCTGGCTAATTTTTGGAAGAATTCTCAATAGACACATTTATTTTTGTGGGAAAACACAGTTGAGTATAAATCAGTTTTTGATGTTTAAAGTGGTACATTGTGAACTGGCAGCTCCGTTGTTTACAGTAAACAAACCCGGTTTTGTACCATGTTATAGTTTGTGTCCAACACCTTTACAGTCATATCAATGTGTGTCATTGTCAATGAATGTCAACAGGTCAAATCTTTAATTAGATGCCCTCAACTCTCCCTTCTCCTGTCCCGTCAGCTATCCACAATCCCACAGCACCTCTGGAAGAAACAATAAACTCTCATCTGGAACCCTGGCAAAATTCCAGCTTATAAAAGTCACAGTAAACCATACATCATGCATTTCTCTGTAAAGACAACAAAGCGTGAAGATGTGACAAAGTGTAGCGCAATGTGACGAGAGTTAAAGGGTTAGTTCACCCAAAAAATGACCTTTCTGTCATTGAGGATTCACCCTGAAGTCGTCCCAAACCCGTAAAACCGTCGTCGGAACACAAATCAAGATATTTTTGACGAAATCTGAGGGTATCTGATTCACACATAGGCAGCAACGTCACTGCATCTTTTTAAATCCGTCGAGAAATGCCCTCGGATTTCATCAAAAACATCTTCATTTGTGTCCAAACGAAGGTCTCACGGGTTTGGGATAACATGAGGGTGAGTGCTTAGTAACAGAAATGTCATTTTTGGGTGAATTAACCTTTTAATTATTGTATCTTCAATACTATATTTAAATCGTGTGCGTGTTCAGGTGTAAACATGGTGTACAAATGAGTCGTTCCAGCAAAATTGCAAAACTTAAGAGCTCATATTAATAGTTTAGAGTCATAGTTTTAAAATGTAACTATTAAAGACACATCAGATAAAAAAAAAAATGATTTGATGATTACTTTGATTTTTTTTTTTTAAATGAAAGAAATAGTGGCCAGTTAAAAGACCTAATAAATGTCTACAATTTAACCTAAAAACTTAATGCTATATGTCAAATAACCAAATACAGATATTTTTCCATTGCCCAAATGTAAAACGTTAATGTCTTCTCACATAGCAAAGAATGTCAGGTTTCCTAAAAAAACACAACATGGAATTGCAATAAGCTTTACTGTTATAAAGATCATTAAACATTATCATGAATTGCCTTCATTTCAAACAAGAATGACCCATGTTGTGTCATTACCCATGAAACTGACTTTAGCCATTGCAAACGAAATGTACGTCCATCATCACACCTGAGATCCCAGCATTAAACCTCAAATTTGATGTGAAAGCTTGGCAAATAAATTCCTCACCTCAAGAGGTTCTGCAAACCTTGCTTGCTGGAGTTTCGTCTCATAATTGCACTTGACATTGTTCTTTCTTCTCCGAGCTTCTTTTTTTCTTTTTTCTTCAGAATTCTGGAATGTTTTGAATTCTGTGGAATCTTATTCACAAAGACTCCCTCACTCGCTTGCAGCTTTTGAGGAGAGCTCCACGCGGCACTCTGTCTCGTCTCAGAGACTGGCTTTAGTCACACACTGTCCCCTCCTCCTCTCCTCTCCTCTCCTCTCCTCCCTCTGTTTTTTTTTTTCCTTTTTTTCTTTCCTGCATGTGGTTCTCATTGAGAGAGCTCAGTCCATAACCTAACATCTTTTCCCTCTTTTCCAGGGTCATGTGGGGCGTCCCAGGGGGAAATGTAAGTTGATACCCCCCACCCCATGCTGTGAAACCAACCCCCCACATGACCCCCGCACCAAACCCAGAACTCAGCCTTTCTTTACTCTGTTTACATGGGTAACAATGCTTACAAACAAACTTCAGGAAACATTTAGATTCTTCCTATTGTTTTTCTCATATACTTGTAGCATCAATCATTCTTGATGATGGCATAATACTTCTACTGTTCAAATGTTTCGGGTCAGTGTGATTTTAGTTTTTTTTTGAATGAATACTTTTATCTGAATAATTGCTGACAAGGACACATTCAATTCATCAAATGTGTCAACAAAGTCATTTATAATGTTACAACGATTCGATTTCAAATAAACGCTGTTCTTTTGAACTTTCCGTTCCGTTCTTCACTGTTCTGATCAAAGAATCCTGAAAAATGTGTCTGAAGATTCCAATTTTCCATCTGGAATAAACCAATGGTGGGCATTTTAAAGAATATTACAAAAACAGTCATTTTAAATTGTTTTATAGTTGTTTTATTTTACAACATTAGTTTTTTCTGCATTTTCATCAAATAAATGCATCTTTGATGAGCTTAAGAGACTTCTTTCAGATATAAAATATCGTACCAACACCAAATTTAATGGGTTTGTTTTTTACTTTTGTCCCAGACAAAAACTTTCAAAAAAAAAAAAACAATGAAAGATTATTGTTTGTGTGTGTTCCTATCAATGTAAGTTATTTAGCTACAATATTATTTACTTCGGACATGAAATGCTATATATGATAATACAGAATACCATTAACACACACACAAAATTGAGATGTGGGGAAAATGACTTTGTGGTGGAAATATTCATTATTAAAATAAAAAGAAAAATGTTTATTTTCTAAAAGTCGAGAGAGTCAATGCCCACATTTTAAGGGTGTCATGTTTGGTTCAATTAAAACGAACCCTGCCATCAGAACCCTGGTGCGCACCAAACAAGCGCTAAAAAGATGGGTCTCGGTCCGCTTCCAGACGAACTCTGGTGCGGTTCGGTTGATATATGAACGCGACACGGACCAAAGACGTGTGAACCAACCAAAAACAGAACGTGATGTCACGAGACGAGACGCTGCAGGTCAGCTGATGTGAAGATCCAAAATGAGTCGAGGGCAAACGTGGAGCGACGAGGAGGTGAAGTTTCGGAGGAAATCCTGCTGCTGTTTTGAACGTTTTGAACATTTGATGAGCTCTTCGTGATTCTCAGCTGGTCAAAATAAAGCATCAAATGATGGCGTTTAATCCAGAACACAGCGTTGTTTTAATGTTCGGTAAGCGTCGCCAAATATACGTCATAAAAGCGACCAATCAGGTCGTGAGCGTATCCCTGCGCCTTCGGTTCGGTGACTTAAAAATGCCAGTGTGAACGCTAAGAGGACCAGGACTATATGATTTGTTTTTGTTTTTTGGTCCGGATCAAACGAACCAAATCAACAATTACAAGGTTTTTTTTTTAAATCTAAAAGTTTATATGCGTGACTATACGGAATGTGTTTTTTATGTTTATTGATGATCTAGAAACCAGTGAGTGCACATACATATAAAATGTCATACAATTAAAACATTCATTCACTTTATCAGACTCTATACTCTATAAACAAAACACTGCTTGATATCTGTAAAGGTTTTCAGAGGTTTGTCATTGGTTCAGTCACTTTTAAGTAGGGTTGCTCAAACAAACAGAGCAATGGTTTGAAACCACCACAGATACAGTGTTTACACTTTTCAAGAAATCAACCAATGAATGGCTTCCTTATAGTTTTCATGACATTTTAGGCAGGAAAAAAAATGACACGATTCACTTTTAGTCGTCAAACTAATCGGCTTATTTCTCATTTGCTTAGAGCAGATTTCTACATCAACATATTTACACCATCTTGCTCCCTATTTAAGACACATTCACAGTCATAAACACATGAAGCAACAGCCTTGTTAACCCGGTTACTATGGTAAACTACGCACAATTCAGGCCTGTAGACTGTTTAGGTCTCTCTTCAGACAATACAGCCACTCAGCATTCGCAGTCCTGAACACTTTACTCAGCCTTGTTTAACAAGTCCGGCCCTCACTCAAACACTAGCCCACACAGAGAAAGAGGAATATGTGGACATCAGGAAGAAATAAAGGCCTTCAGTTAAGTTATCTGAGGTTTCTATTTGAGTTTCTCTCATAAATATAGTTGTCTTGTGAGGATCGTGTTGATATTTTGAATTAAAGGAAAATTCTTTCGCTTAAGGCTGAGAAACACTCTTGATTTTTCTGTAGTTGTTGGTGTTCTAAATACTGTATTACACATGCATGCAGAAACCAGACAGGCTCACACAAAAGTTACGATCGGTTCCAGGATGTCAGCCCAGATCTTGTCAAACACGTCAATACTGGCTCACACCAGCACAGCTGCCGTAATGACAGTTCAGCTCGCAGACTTGCAGATATGAGTCATGGTATGTGAAAGAGAAAATCACTCCTTGACGAAAGAAGTCCAGTGACTAGGCAATAAATCAAGTCTTTTGCAGCCGTCGAGTGAACACTGCATAGGAAATCATGTTCTGCCTGAGCATGTGCTACATTTGATGAAGATGTGGGGTAGTCATTTGATGAAGATGTGGAGTAGTCGTGGCCTAATGGTGAGGGAGTCGGGCTTGTAACCTGAAGGTTGTTAGTTCGATTCCCACGCCGGCAGGAATTGAAAGTGGGGATTGTGAATGAACAGCACTCTCTCCACCTTCGACACCATGACTAAAGTGTCCTCGAGGAAGACACGAAACTCTTTGTAATCTGAAGGTTGTTGGTTCGATTCCCATGCTGGCAGGAATTGAAAGTGGGGATTGTGAATGAACAGCACTCTCTCCACCTTCAATACCATGACTAAAGTGTCCTTGAGCAAGACACAAAACTCCTTGTAACCTGAAGGTTGTTAGTTCGATTCCCACGCCGGCAGGAATTGAAGGTGGGGATTGTGAATGAACAGCACTCTCTCCACCTTCGACACCATGACTAAAGTGTCCTTGAGGAAGACACGAAACTCTTTGTAATCTGAAGGTTGTTGGTTTGATTCCCACGCCGGCAGGAATTGAAGGTGGGGATTGTGAATGAACAGCACTCTCTCCACCTTCAATACCATGACTAAAGTGTCCTTGAGCAAGTCACCTAACCCCTGATTGCTCCCCTTGTAAGTCACTTTGGATAAAAGCGTCTGCTAAATGATGAAAAAATGAAATGAAGAGCTTATTTTGCGAGAGTTAAATAAAGTATGTTCTGTGTGTGTAGAATGAATGTAATCTGGGCGTTCTGCATTCGTCATGTTGTCATTGTCATGCGACTTACAGCATCAGTTGCATTGCTTTACTGGTTTTTAGTGTCCACTGGATGCACACTTCACTAGAGTTTTATGAATTCAGACGTACTAATTAATTTCACGTACGGTTTTATCGCCTACTACATAATAGCTCTCAAATTGGATTGTCTCTTTTTGGTAGGGAGACTTTCTAAAGGTTACATTATTATGCAAGCTCTTATGAGTGAGACATTAGAGTCATTCGCAATCATTCACTCAACGATTCATTCAAAAAAATGTGACTGTCTGTTCCAATGAGTCATTGAATCATTCATTCAACCGATTTGTTCAAAATTTGACGATTCATTCAGGAATGAAACACCACAGCTGTGTTGCAGCTGTTCACATTTGGGTTCATTTTGCAACTATTTAATTGACAGCAAACATGTCTAGAAATAGTGTTCACTATAGTGTTCACTGTTGGCCAGAGGAGAACTGACCCCCCCGACTAAGCCTGGTTTCTCCCAAGGTTTTTTTCTCCATTTGTTGGAGTTTTGGTCCTTTGGCTTGCTTGGTCGGGGACACTTGATATTCATCAGTGTTTTTGGTGTCGTTGTGTGTGAACTGAGCTGAGCCGGACGATTACGTCACTGTTTTCTCCAGTGCTGATATACATACATTAACTAGACTAATAACTATTGATCTTTGCAACGGAATGAATCAATAATATATAGAATAAGCTGCACAATGACACCTTATTACTAATGTAAAGCTGCTTTGCCATAATTTGCATTGTAAAAAGTGCTATATGAATAAAGATGACTTGACTTGACTTGACTAGAAATACTGCATCTAAAGCTGCAGTTTGTAACTTTTTTGGGTTAAAAATAAAAAAAAAAGTATATAACCTGCCAGTGTTCAAAACTATCTGCTTACCTTAGCGTGATTCACAATGGTAAGCTGTGAGTACGTACAATTTTTTTTTTTTGCGGATTCGGGGTTATGATTTGTTAGATCGCCTGTCAATCAAACCGTTTGCGAAGGGTCCATTGACAGATTGACAACTGGAGATTAACCTGTAGTCAAAAACCATAAGAGTCTTTGGACTGAGGAGTGGCTACAGAAATTGAAATCTGCAAATAAATACATATAGTCATGCAATGCTGATGTTGTTAACATTAACAATTTGAGAACAAAGCATAACAATAATAATAATTTGAACAGTTTGACCTGATCCGAGCGAAGCGATCATTCCATTTCATCACCATTGGTAGCGTGATTTATTGTAAGGCTTTTTTTCTCAATTAGTCAGAACAAAAGTGGCAAGACATGTCAGATTTGATTTTCCAGTGAAAATTCTTATTTTGGTCATACTTTGGGAATCTGTGTACAATATCCACCGGTGCAAATACTGACAGCAAACGTTAGATTCACCGTTAGAAGCCGCGCCGATGCACAACCCACATAAAGATGATAATTCCGGAAATCACTGCAATTGCAGATTTAAAACAGAGACGGAGACAAAGAGGCAAAACTTATGGACCGCAGCTCTAATATTAACTTCTTGTTCATTGACCTGTTGTATAAAAGCTGCATTAATTCCTTGTGTCAAGGTAAGGACTTCTACTTGTTTCCTCATCAGCCCATGTTCAGTATAATGTCTGATTTGAATGAAATTAAAAGCGGTCTGACATTAATAAACTGCAGCAGTGAAACCTTTGTGTCCTCATGGGGTACGCTGGAGACTTCAGCATCTGCCTCGAGCTTCGAGATACAACTCCATAGAGAGGACTATGCGGAGAACTCTGGAGTCTAGACAATAAACATGTGTAAATTTCCCCGGACCTATTTCAGTGATGTCTATCAGTTAGTGGGAACATCGTATTTGTGGTATTTAAAAAACACCTTTGAAGAATTGTTGTGGAGCATCATACAGTTTTTGAGCTAGTGACGCTGGGGTTTTAGTGGGCGTTAGGGCAAAAGCTCACCGTGTATTTTTCACTCGACCTTTCTCTTTCTGCTTGACTACCAGATAAAAAAATAAAATGCTAATAATCACAGGAAGTAGGCTCTGTCATCTCACAGGACCATGGGCTGACCTATGACTCACCATGGGAATGCAGAGTTCTGCACTCCCTCACAAACACAGAAAGTTTTAAGCCACTGCCGACATTCCAGTTGTCTCCCACTTACACACCCCTGCCCTCTCAAACACACATAAACCAGTCTTTACATTTTCTTAAATAAGTAAGCAGCAACCACCCAGATCCTTCTAGTGACCAATTAGCAATACCCTAGAAACCACCTCAAACAGTTCCTTAGCAACTCCTTGACCGCCACTAAGAGTATCCTTGTGGAGTTTTTACATGAGAATATGACAAATAATCCAATAAAGAGAAAACAAATAATAGGGCCTTTTGTATGAATTATAAAACAGTCATTTTGAGTTGTGGGCCCAGAACATAACCCTGGGGGACACACATGGAAATGTGGACTGGCCGCTTATGTACAACATCTTGGGAATTAAGCTCCACTTAATCCACTTACATATGTTTAATTTCAGGTAAAGTTTGTTGAATACTGAGATAGGAGGTCCTACAAGAAGATATACCATCTCAGCAGGATGCCATCAAACAGCTCTTCATGGCAGAGTGGCTGGATGTGAGTTACTTTGAGAGAGGTTAATGACAAGCCCCCTGCAGTTTGACAAATGGCCTTTATAGGACCCTGAGAGCAAGAGGAAAACATTCTCTGTCCTGATGAGACAAGAATTGAGGTCTTCAGGGTAACAGATGACTCAGAAGACTATATTACTTTTTTCCATTGCTCTCAGGTTGTGCCGTAAATTCAAAGGTCAGACAGATTTGTGGCACTGCCCTGTGAATTGTTCATGTCTGTCCTGTCCAGAGATCTTTGATTAGCAACAATTGTTCATTTTTGCCAACTCAGCTTTGCCTTTGTTTGAGAAATACAATTTCACATGATAATGTTTGATACATGAAATGACAAATTAATTTACAATTTACAAAAACCTTCGCTTTTTTTTTGTTTGTTTGTTTTTATTTTCATTCATGTATTGAGATATTAACCAATTTTGCTGGTGAAATAAACTAGTCATGACATATAGCTATGAGGCCAAAAAGAGAATAAAGAAATTGTAAAATGAGCCACTTATATCAAGAAATAAACTCTGAACCTTATGGTCCTCACTGCAGAACTTGAGATCCAGGGGGCGAGTTTGGATCCAGATCCAAACCTGCCCATCTCCGCCCCTGTATTTCGTGTTCTGGACTGTTTTAAATATGCTTTTAGTACCTTTCTTGGCATTAAAAGTGTAAATTAACTTGCTGTCAATGCAGACCTCACTGCACTGTAATGAATTACTGTAAAAATTACAGCATTATTTTACAGCCGCTGGCTGTTTTTTAATAATACAGCATATTGCTGTAAACTGCAATGCATTCTGGGGTCACGTGTTGGTTTGACTCAAATTTACAGAATATTGCTGTAAATTGACCCTTCGTAATTTAAAAAAATACAGTTATTTACTGTAATCAGAGAATACAGGGAAATTCTGTTAATTAAATTACAGTAACAATACTGTAAATTTTACAGTAACTGGCTGGCAACCCTGCTGCCAGTATTATACTGTAAAATTTACAGTAATTTAACAGTGTGAGCCGTTGGATTTTATCAAAAATATCTTAATTTGTGTTCCGAAGATAAACGAAGATCTTGCGGGTGTGGAACGACATGAGGGAGAGTAAATAATGACAGAATTTTCAATGTGAACTAATCGTTTTAAGTTCACTAAAATCATATATTAGTGGACTTGAGGGTTCCTTTGCAGAGAATTCTCTCTTTTTTAAGCTTTTTTTTTTTTTTTTCTCTTAATGATGGTCCTTCATATGTTTCCTTTTAGGATTTTGGCAACAGTATTTCAAGAGTTTGCAATCTTTATTCAGACACCAACTCACAATATGACATCAACAGAACACAATGTCAAAGTATCATGACTGGAGCTCAGTGGAAAATACAAAATTAGAGAAGAAAAAAAGGTTTATGTTCAGTCATTACAGTGAGCAGTGGCCAAAATCATTCTTTGAAAATCTCCTTTAAAACTTTATAATCAAAAACGATTTGTTAAAAATTGATGAAAGGAAATGTTTTTATTTAACCTGTGTTTAACATTTTAAATGAGTTCAAAATTGCATTTTTTTATATCGATATCAACCATTCACCCTCCGACATTACTTTAAGTCTGTCAAAACGGGAAGTGTTCTGTTTCTTCAGAAAAAGAAAAGGTTAATTTAAACATTCGACTGCTAGAAGACGTACAAGTGGATTCAATTCGGTCGTACGCTGTTTTCTGTGCGCTCAGAGAACTGCGTCTCAGCACCAAATTAAGTTCTCTTTAGCCTCTTCTTGTGCTTGAAGTCTCACAATTTTCTAAAGTATTCATGTGACAGTTGATATTTCCTAAGCGAACGTAAACAAACATGTTTCAATCCATGCATTATGTCAAAATATTAATCAATAACTAAAAAGACAAAGAGAAAACCCTCACTGCTCTTGATTGAATACATTTTGTAGCTTCAACAAGGATTAATATGTATTTAATTTATAGGGTGAAGACTATGCAGTGTTATTTTACATTTGATTATTCAATTTCTTTATAACTGAATACTGGATCTACCTGAAAAAATTCTGTTTATTTCATTTGTTTCATCTTTGTTCTTGTAATGAAGAGGTGCGTGACAACGCGGGAGTGAGATCCATAAGCAGGCTTTATTAACATGGTCAAACAGGCAATGGTCATACAAAAACAAACTGGGATAGTGAAGTTCAGGCAGACTCGTAGTCAAACAACAGGCAAATGGTCAAGTCAGGCAGATAACATTCATAAACAGTCCAGGCAGAAGGTACAAGAGACGGGCAGCAAAGGGTCGTAAACGGTAATCCAAGGGGTCAATAACAGGAAGGCAAACACAGAAATGTAACCAAAGGAAAACAAGACCTCGCAATGTGTACTGGGCAGAGTGTCTCTTAAATAGTCCAGGTAATGTGCTACAGCTGACAATGTACGGGGCTTCTGGGAAGTGTAGTGTGTGCATGTATGTGAGTGAGTGTGCGATTCGTTCCTGTGTGATGCATTGTGGGAAATAGAGTCCGATGGTGAAGCAATAATTCAAAGTGTAGTGCCCTCTGGTGGATGTTAAAGGGCACTCCAGCGGATAAACATAACAGTTCTATTGTATTCATTTGTGTTACTGCTTGTAATTACTTTGTTCTTACTGTTTATTTGTCTTTAATAATGTTTCAACTTTATTGTTAGGCTAGTAGTTTTGTTGTGGTATTGAAAATTTCTCTGGTAGGCCTATCTGAAATTTTGGTGGCTTATTTATTTAAATAAAATGTTGCATGGGTCACAGCAACAAAAGCAACAACTATTTTCGTTAATTTTATTATTATTCCTTCCGATATTTGATGACCTGACACTGACCTTATAGATATTTTTTACTATAGGGTAATCGACCAGGAGCAACCTGGGGTTAAGCTCCTTGCTCGAGGCCACAGTGTGATATACCTCAATCAGGGTTTGAACCAGCACAGCACACAACACTTGCACTTCAGCATCTCTCTTTTCTACAATGCATCATGGATGTTATTTTCAGATTTTGTGGGCCAATATCATGACACATTTCACAGAACTGTTCTCTATTTTCCCATAAATTCCAGCTCGTTTGGATAAAGTTGCTGAACAATTTTATTGCCTTTTATAATAGAGTGAAAACCAGAGGCCATGCCATCAACTTGAGCTGCAATCTCAATAGAGATGCCAAGCATTACACAGTCATGTGTCAAAGGAATACTCTGACCATGAAGACTCAATGAGAAGATAAAATGCGCTGAATCACATCTTTGATAATAAAAATTAATTAATTGAACACATTTTGTACAAAACACAATTGATTATTTAAGCTCTAAAGTAAAGTTTTAATGAAGAAATCAAAAGCAAAAGTGTTTTCTGCTGCACCGCTACTACAATCTAGTAACATGTTACTTATTATAAAGAATTGACATAATTATATGATGTGTGTGCCGAAGAGATGCAGTAGTTAAAAAAAAAAGTAATGTATGGTATGGTTTTAAAATATTCAATATCTTTTTGCTGTAATTCTTTCCACTCATACTGTGGTTCCACTGAGGTGGTAATGCAAAGCCAAAATGTATAAATAACTAAATGTATAATTAATAGCTTTGGATGCAATTTCACAATGACTAAATCATCACATAAAAGCTACTATCTGCGCTTAGTAAAGTAATGATCTCTCTACTTTACAACAAGTGATGCATTGTTACAAAGAAAAGTCTAACATAGTAAATTAAGGGCCCAACTGAAGCAAACTCTGATCTCCATGATGGTGATGTAATTTTTTTATTTTATATTATTTTCTTAACATCTAAACCTCTGTTAATTCTCAATAAGAGCGTCTGTAGACGTGTGAAAATAAAGTCAGTCTGGTCAGTAATGAGTGAATCTGGTAATGAATTTGGTAAACTTGTGGAGTTGATTAATCAGATCTTCAGATACTTAATGTCTTTTATCTTCAGTTGATTTCATCTAAGACTGTGGCTGAAGTCAGTTCTTGTGTTTCTCTTTTCTTCAGTTATTCTGCTTGTTAACAGCAGGTGTTCATCATTAATTTTCAATCATCACTTAATTAATTGCTTAATTATCTTATTAACTTTAACTCTGCTTCAGTGTTACTTTAACACTATTTCAAGAGGGACCCAATGTTATCTGAGCAGAGTTAAGTGAACTCTGGGGATTTTACCGTATAAGTGCTGATACCCCTCAGGGGCCAGATTCAAAGCTTCCAGATCTCTGACTGGGGATGGAATCTCACCCCCTGCAGTAGAGCGAGAATTAGGATCTTCCAGTGGATGACGTCCAGGAGAGATATTAGGTCTGAAACCAAATTTGGACAGGCCAGAAAGGAAGCCACTAGAAGGAGGTGAACTTGGTCCTGATGAACCCTTGCTACTCTGCAACTGCTGGGAGCAGACTTTCAGATGAAAGGCATGCAGGTACAGCTTCATGCCTGTACCATGGCGTTCAGCCCCAACGGAGCTGGAGGTTAAAGGGTGAGCCAGAGGGGATAGTGGGTTGTCTCCTCTGAGGCAAACAGATAATACATTTTATTCAGATAGAAATCTACCCCGCAGTCCGCCCTGATGATTAATATAGGAACCTACCAAAGTGTTGTCTGTCTGGATCAACACATAGTAGCCCCTCTAGCTTCTGAGCTAGAAACACCCTCCTCATCACAAAACAATTTATGTGAGGTGAGGGTCCACCCAAAGACCACAGGCTTGTCGGCCATCAAGAACTACACCCCTGCCCGTGAGAGTGGCATCTGTCATTAGAAACCTGCAACGGCAATGCATCCCTAATGCCAGGACCCTGTTGAAGAACCACGACTTCTTTCAAATATTAAGAACGTGTAGCCCACTGCGTGTTACTGTTACGGCTCTGAAAGGATGATTCAGTGGGTGAAAACTTCTGCTCTTGAACCAGAATTGGAAAGTTCTCATGTGCAGCAGCCCCAAAGGAACAATATTGGTAGCTGCCACCATGAGGCCTAACAGACTTTGAATTTCTATAACAACTCCTGACCTATACCTTGATGTCTCTGACAGTGTTTAGTGTTACGTCTATGACGTAGTGTGATACTCTGGTGTGGTTGCTCCTGTTGTTTCTTTCTTCTCTTTCAGGATTGGTTCTGGGCATAATGAGCGGCTGTTGGCGGTTGAACTGGAGCAGAAACCCAGACTATAAATTCCTCAGGACTCCGCTGGAGGAATACTGTGTTGTCTCTGGTGAATGGTGTTATACCTTGTGATTTATGCTCCAACAGAGTGCTGTTAGTCACCTTTGATTGCGAGAGCCTTATTGCTAGAGTATCCATGTCTTGCTGACCATGTTAGTAACTTCTTACCTGCTTTGGGAAGCCGTAGGGGGTGAGTGCCTTGTTTGTTTGTAGGCCAATAGGCCATTTCTCCTGTTGTTGGGTAGACAGGGATTTAAGTTATGTTCATGTATGTTTTGTTCCTTTTATTATAGTTGTGTTTGTAGGAAGTGAGTTTTCTGTTTGTTTGTCGTTTTGGCATAAGCTCACCCTTGATGATTCTGCTCCAGAGTTCTTGTTCCTGTCTTTATGAAAAAAATTTTATATTCACCAACATGACAATCCTCCACGGGGTAGTCGTGGTCTAATGGTGAAGATTGCTGGTTTGATTCCCAAGCCGGCAGGAATTGAAGGTGGGGATTGTGAATGCCTGCTCTGTTAAATCTATATGGTCAGTTACAAACCTGGGTGTGCTCTTTGATATCAGTCTTTCATTTGAAAGTCACATTTCTAACGTCTGTAAAACCGCATTCTTGCATCTTAAAAATATATCTAAACTACGACATATGCTCTCAAATACAAATGCGGAACAGTTAGTTCATGTGTTCCTTACCTCAAAGCTAGATTACTGTAACGCTCTACTGGGTGGTTGCCCTGCTCTCTTGATAAACAAACCAGAAGCACAATCAAAATGGTTAATTATATCTAAAGCCTTTGACACACATTTTTCATCTTTTAAGAATAATGTGGTGTTGTCTGCTAACTGTGAAATCTCCCGAAAACAGAAATTCCTTTCAATTCTTTATTCTGAAAAATGCTCACAGTTAACGACTCAGTAACTCAGAAAAATAAAAAAGAAGTAATATGGCAACCCTGTCTAGCGATCACAATCTTGTGTAGTTTCTTCTGACCCTAGACTAAAATTGGAAATCGTAACCGCACATGACCCAAGAAACCATTCAGAAAAAAAACTTTTAGACGAGTTTTTGTCAAACTGTCATCAAAGATGGACTTTGAACATCAACGATCATGACAAACATCTTGTTATGTTTGTACTGAAAAAACATATACAGTATAAAATGCTTGGGTTCAAATAAAAACCAACACTCAGGGATACTGGGGGGTATTCTAAAAAGCAGGTTATTTGACATACCTGGGTAAGTTTAAGGTTAAACTTAGTTTCAGGGTTAGTTTGTTTCAGAGAGAAAATACAGAAAAGCAGTAATGTCATGAAATATATTTACAATTTAAAATAATGGTTTCTGTTTTCTGTGATGCAAAGCTTAATTTTCAGCATCATTACTCCAGTCTTCAGTGTCACATGATCCTTCAGAAATTATTCTAATATGCTGATAAG
The DNA here is from genome assembly GCA_037194245.1 of Opsariichthys bidens. Classification (NCBI taxonomy): domain Eukaryota; kingdom Metazoa; phylum Chordata; class Actinopteri; order Cypriniformes; family Xenocyprididae; genus Opsariichthys; species Opsariichthys bidens. Next base: position 3,288,232 of record CM074290.1, on the reverse strand, counting down.
CAACTCATTTGCATTTAAAGGGACACACAATAAAACAGCACTTTTTTTACTCACCCCCAAAAGTGGCAATTTTAACATGCTATTAAAAAATTTCTGTGGGGTCTTTTGAGATAAAGCTTCATATACACACTCTGGGGAAATCAGAGACTTATTTTAAATCTTGTAAAATGAGGCATAATTGGTGCCCTTTAAGGAACAAAACTGACTGTCATTGAGATTTTGCAAAGGAGTAAAACTGACCGTCATTGAAATCCCGTAACAAAATGAAACCAACCGTCACTGAAATCATATAATGGAGCAAAGCTGATTGGCATTGAAATCTAGTAACAGAAAAAATGGACTGTCATTGAAATCTTGTAAAACTGACACTGAAAATTAACCATCATTAAAATCTTGTAAAGGAGCAAAACTGACAGTCATTGAGATTTTCTAAAGGAACAAAAACAACCATCATTGAAATCTCACAATTGAACAAAACTGACCATCATATAAATCTTGGAACCGAACAAACCCATTAAAATCATAACCGAGCAAAACCGTCCGTCTTTGAAATCTCATAGCCGAATAAATCTGACCGTAATTAAAATCTTGTAATTGAATAAAACCAAAATTGAATAAAACCCGTCATCCCCAACTTTCTTATGTGAGCGAGAACGACATCTCGATGACGAACCGCCAACTGACATAACTGAGCTAGAAAAGCCAGTCGTCAATGTAATTGAGAACACGAATGCCCTGCAGACGCAGCGGAGCCAGCGCTGCGTCCATACATTGGTAAAAGTGCAGGGTGATAGAGCTAGACCAAACTGAAGAAACTGCTATTGGTACACTTCGCCCCCAAAAGCGAACCTCAGGTACTTCCTGTGTTTGCAGAAGGATGGATAAAGTATGCGTCCTTGAGATCTATTGTGACAAACCAGTCCTCGGACTTAATCAGTGACATGATCTGCCTCCAGGTTAACATTTTGAATCTGAGCTTCATAACTGACTGGTTCAGAAGACGCAGATCCAAAATGGGACACAACCACCCATCCTTCTTTGGAACGATAAAATACCGGCTGTAGAACTCGGACTCCCTGTCGAGTGGAAGTACATGCTTACAGGCTTCTGATTGTATGCAGGACCCAATGAGAAATATCTGGCAGTAGCTTCACGCTGCCAGAAATTATACTAAGGGAACCAGCCTCTCAAGGCTGGCCTCTAGAGTTCCCCGAACGATCAATTCGGTGTCCTGTAACGGCAAACCGGCAGGAAGAAGTGAGCTGACTGCTCCGGGACCCTCCTGAGAGGGAGCAAGCATCCCAGCACCGCTATCAGGCGGACACTGAGATATGGGCTCGCTGGAGACCCCTGCACCCTGAAGCACACGAGGTGGCAGGGTTGGCAGAACGCACCCCCTGAGGGCAACGAGGAAAAAATGGGCACCGTATGATGAGGTGTTGACCACTTCTCCCCGGAGAGGACTGCCCTCGTGCAGCCTTCTTAGAGGTAAACATGGCCCTCAGGTCCATCTTACCCCAGAAGACTATTGTACCCAAGAGTACCAGCCTCTCAAGACTGGTTTACGGCACAACTTGTGAAGCCAATACATGGAACCCTCATCAGAGGGGGCAAAAATCCTAGTGCCACTACATTTCTGGGCGGACACTGAGATATGGGCCCCCCGGAGACCACTGCGTCCCGACGCACACGAGGTGGCGGGGTTGGCAGGATGGCCCCTCGATGGTACGGAAGGGAAACGGGCACCGTAATGTGAGGTGTTAACCACTTCCCCCCCGGAGGCCAAGAGAACCAGCCTCTCGAGACTGGTCTCTGGTAATGCTCAAGCAACCAATTTGGTGCCCTGAATCGGCGAACCGGCAGGGAGCAGCCGAACTGATTGCTTTGTGACCCTCCTCAGAGGGGCGAGCATCCCAGTGCCGCTACATTTCTGGGCGGACACGGAGATATGAGCTCGTTGGAGACCACTGCGTCCCGACGCACACGAGGTGGCGGGATTGGCAGAATGGCCCCCTGAGGGCACTGAAGGGAGATGGGCACCATAAATGAGATGTAATCCATTTCCCCCCAGAAAGGATGCCTTCAGAGGTCTGACACCAGTGATGTCAAAGCCTTTTCGCCAAAGCTGCCTTTGTAGTAACGACAGTCCTAGAACAGTCTTACACAAAAGAGACCTCAGCTAATAACGCCGAAGGAAAAAAGGGCACCGTATGATGAGATGTTATCCAAAATCAACCAGACAAGTAGAACGGTCTGAAAGAAAAGGCTGACTATAGTGAATAAAACAGGCATCCAAAAATCAGATGAGTTTAATTCTTCTGACATGAGATACAAAAAGAATAAAGCTGGTATAGTCTGCATGCAATCATAGGGAAAGAGAGAAAGGGAAAGTCTCGTCTGCTCAATTCCCTCCAAATATAAATATATATGTATATAATGAATTGCGGGCACATAATCTGCACGCTGCCTCAACAAACGCGAGATCCGAGCCACATATTATTGCAGACAAGAAATCTCCGCGTTGCCTCAACAAACGCGAGATCCGAGCCACATATTGTTGCAGACGAGAAATCTACGCGCTGCCTCAACAAACGCGAGATCCACGCCACATATTATTGCAGAAAAGAAATCTGCGCGCTGCCTCAGCAAACGCGAGATCGCTACTATTCTTTATTGATCTTTATTGCAAAACATAATCCACGTGCTGCCTCGGCAAACACGAGATCAGAGCCTTGAGTTAGATTTATATTCCCTCGAGGAGCTGAGCCAAACACACCCGAAGATAGTAAACACTTCGGGACATTTTTATGAATGAACACATCAGCCCATAGAGAGTTAATGTGCATGCTCCACTCCCAACAAACAACGCATAAATCACGTGTATCCCCACTCTTAGCAAGTGCAGGGAGAAACACGCGATTCGGTCGCTGTTTGCTCGCCATTAAACTCCCGTCTAGATACAGATATGCTTGTGGACAAACAACAATAAATAGACAGAGACAATTCACATAGAGCGCTTGCTGAAGGCACAGAAGCTGACATTGTTTGGTCTGGGTGTGCTTTATAGCCTCCTGGTCATGACGTCACCCTCCTTCCGTCACGCCATTGGACTGATTTCCCAAGTGCTTCACGACGCATTCACGCAGAGCGTTCCCATTGCGTCAAACTCTCGACGCAGCGCGAGTTCCTCTGAAAGGGAATCGCTAATATTTGAAATCTCGTAATGGAACAAAATTGTCCATCTTTGAAATCTCACAAAAGAACAAAACCGACCATTGTTGAAATCTCATAGTGGAGCAATGCTAATCATCATTGAAACATCATAACAGGGAAAGATTAACTGTTATTGAAGTATATAACTGTTAAGTAAGTATTGATTTATTTCCATAGTAAAAATCATTAGTTATTGTTATTCATTTAGTTAATTTATCCAGACAGCAGCTCTAGAGAAAACAGTGATGTCATCGTCCAGCTCAGTTCAGTTCGCATTCAATGGTGTCAATGCAGACAGAGCAATAATATTGTTGAATAGTTGGTGTTCCGAACTAAGCGAGCCAGAGGCGACAGTGGCAAGTAACCCCAGGAACTTCATCAGGTGACAAAATGGAGAAAAAAAAAACCTTGGGAGAAACAAGGCTCAGTCAGGGGGCCAGTTTTCCTCTGGCCAACAAACGAACAGGCCATAATTTATGATTCAGGCTGCATTTCAGGTCAGAAGTCAGATTGGGATCGGAAAATCCAAAATATTTAAACCAGTTCCATCTGGTTGAAGAGTGGATTCATCATGCTAGTATGGAGATGGGTTTTTTGAGGATCTGTGCAACTGGCTGTTGTGTCGATGAGGTCTTCACAGGGGAGAGACTAGTTGGTCCAATCTCTGCTGACACTTTATGGATGTGTTATGGTTGTGTTTAGCCACAGGTCCTCAATCTGATCTGGATACAGCCCGGATCGGCTGACTTCGTTAAACCTTGGGATAAACAGAGAGACAAATATTATAACAAGTACCGGTGTTATAGGAAATGTTTCCGGTTCCAGCTAATCTAATTTATGCAGTCTAACAATCCTTTAAAGTATAAGAAAATATACATTTATTATGTGTTAAGTGTTTGCCAGTTTAAAGAGATGTGTTTTTAAGTGTAGATTTAAACTGACAGAGTGTGTCTGCTTCCAGATTAACGCTAGGTGCTAAATAGGAAAAGGTTGATTTTGATATTTTAGGTATTATCAACTGGCCAGATTTCTAAGATCACAATAGACGTGTAGGACTATAATGCATTAAGAGCTCACTCAGGTACTGGGGAGCTAAGCCATTTAGTGCTTTGTAAGATACGATGTTTAATAGGGAGCCAGTGCAGTGTTGACAGAACCGGGCTAATATGGTCATACTTCCTGGCTCTAGTAAGAACTATACAATAGCTGCTGCGCTTTGGATCAGATGTAGTTTGTTTATTAAGCGAGCAGGGCAACCACCCAGTAGACCATTACAATAATCTTGCCTTGAGGTCAAGAACGCATGAACTAACTCTTCGCCATTTGTCATTGAGCGCATATGTCGTTGTTTAGATACATGTTTCAGATGGAAGAATGAGGTTTTACAGATGGTAGAAATGTGGCTTTCGAATGAAAGTTAGGTGTTAAAGAGCACACCCAGGTTCCTAACTGATGACAAAGATTTAACAGAGCAGCCATCAAGTGTTACACAGTATTCTAGGATATTGTGTCCGGAGGATTTTGGTCCAATAATGGGAATGTCATGAATGTAATACTGGATTTAGTAGTAGAGATTACTAGTCATCCAATTATTTATATCCGCTATGCATTTTGTTAATTATATGAATTGGTAAGTTTTGTCGGGGCACAAAGACATGTAGAGCCGAGTATCATCAGCTCACTTTTACTCACTTTTCCTGGCCTGTCGTGATAATCGATATATCGACTTATCGTATGATATATGGTCATGACCTCTAGAACATCATGTAAGTCATCTGTGTTAAAAAAAAAAAAAATTGAATTACCATCCTGTTGTAGGTGCCAATCTCCTCTCGTCGCCAATCCGTGGTCTGAGTCTGGCTCAAACATGTAAGTCTGGAAAACCTTTCCCACAGCAGCGACCAACATTACTGGTGTTTATACATGACCCTAGTTACCTGTGGCTGGCCTGCCCATGCGTCATTCAGAAAACAATAGGCCAATCAGAACAGAAGCTCATGAATATTAATTAGACAGATCAAAATCGACCTGTTATTAGCAGAGCTTCTGAGAAAGGAGCTGTAAAAATATATTTAGAGGGTTTTTGATACATATACCACAAATATATATTCTTAAGGACATCTGAACCTGAAATAAAACTCTCCATTCACCATTATCTCAAAACATCATTCAATGCAAACAGCAGTAGTTCTATTATGATTTACCTGTTTTCATTAGTTAGTTGTCTCTACAGCACAAAGGTAAAGCATCATGTACTGACAGACTAATGCCCAAATAATCTGTCCCCAGTATGAGGAATTCAGTTTCCAGAGGTTGTTAACCCTGCTGTGTTGGGAATAGGAACAGCGTGCAGCGCATTCCAATAGACTGAGATAACAGCTCAGAGGTGATACTTTTTTCTAATAGGGTAATCACATGCCATGTGGTGGTTCACTTCTTACAAGTGGGTAAATAGGTGCAAATGGAGTTGACGTCAATGGATGTTCACAATGATTTGCTTGCTGATTGAGGCCAAAGCCAAACCTGTGTAAGAAATTTGGCCATTCAAAAAGCCAGAGATTTGGCAAAAGAATAAAAACAACCATATATTTGGCTTGAAGTTCTGAGAGAAGAAGAGAGCATGTAAGGTCAGGATTCTGGCTATTTTCATTGTCAGATTTGAGAGGTTTGATGAGAAACATACATGCTTTAGTTCTTCACATAGCATAGGTGATCTTAATTATATTTTGTTCTAAATCATAATTTACACATATTTATACCTCAATAAATATGTGTAATTAGGAAGTAGGAACATCAATTCAAACAATCTAATGCTTTAGAATATGTAAGTGGATAATTGTAAATATGCAAACTGAACCCAACAGCTTTAGGCAAGGAAATGTTGAATAATTACTTGAATTCCCACCATAAGACTGAGATAAAATAATAAAAATATATATTTAAAAAAAAAAAGTTTGTTATATTGTTATAATGTTATATTTTTAAATCCCATGACTTCTCAATCCCATTATTATTTTCTCAGACCGTCTCTCAATGCCCTCAAATATTTATCATTCTTTGATGCCCCAGTTTAAACTGTAAAATATATTTATAGTCTGAGACTCAGTCTGTGGAAACAAACGTGTTTGTTATTCTTATCCAGGAAAAAAAAATGCATTTTGAAGTTGTTTGCACATTTAGATCTCAAGAATGTCAAAAAAAATATTAATTATAATTATTAATAATTAATTTTAATTTAATCAATATTTCATAGCTAGCCATCATAAAACCGTCCTTGAAAGAGAAAGTATGAGCATCTCATTCATGCTAACTTTTATCCAACAACCTAGAAATAAAATAGGTTTTTGCTCAAAATGCATCTTTCTTTCTTTCTTTCTTTCTTTTTTTGTTACAAATATCTTTTAAAGTGATGTAACGGCACTCCCTCTTCATGAGAAAACAGCATGCCATCAAATACATATACAAACCTAGTTACTTTTGCCACCTCTGCTTTATTTTACTAAGTTTAAAAACACATTTGTAATCTTGTGTTGACTCCTATATGTGGTAATGAAAACACACAAATATATGACATGACTGAATCTGCCCTCTAATGGTCAAATACACAAACAGCAGATGAGACCCAGGCACATTCCTGTTGCGCTGATGTAATCGCAATCCCACTTTCCATGGGAACAGAAGATCCATTTTTTGATTCCCAGCAACTGCAATATCCACAAGCAAGACACAAGGTGACATTCTCATGGCCTGCATGATGGCACACTCAAGACTGCAGAGTAATATATTGCATTTGGGAAGCTGCATGATCTGTAATAATCAGTTTGGATGTTAAAATGTGTTCACCTTTGACACATTGGAAAGTTTCTTTATATACTAACCAATGAATGACAAGTAATCAAGGCAAATGTTGCCGCTGGCAGAGCAGACAGTGCATGTGTGTTTAGAAGGTTCTGTATTCTTAAGACATGCCGCACTGAAAATTCTTTCCTGATCTGATGTCTGTGTTATGAATGGCCAGATGGTGGTAGAGTTGACCAGCAGAGTGAGTCAGACAAGCGGTGTAAGCTGACAATAAAACTACACATTTGCAATTCGGTCTGCGTTCCGAAATCTGTTCTCTCTTATAAAACCAAAATATAATAAAAACAAAATAAAATAATAATTGGAATGAGATAAATTCACATGATTTGGGCTTTATAATCCTGTTAACCTTAAAGCTTCTTTGTTTAAATGAGCTAATTACCTCAACAAACATCAAAAAATTAAGACTCAAGCTTCCATTTTTAACCTCTCTTATACTTTCAAAATCTACTTTCAAATCTAATTTGTTAATGACCGAGTTGACACCTTCATTTTGAAATATGAGCGTCAGCCACATTCATTGAAGTCAAGTCATCTTTATTTATATAGCGCTTTTCACAATGCAAATTGTGGCAAAGCAGCTTTACATTAATAAGAAAATGGTGTGATTGTGCAGCTTATTCTACATATTATGGATTCATTCCGTTGCAGAGATCAATAGTTATTAGTCTAGTTAATGTATGTATATCAGCACTGGAGAAAACAGTGACGTAATCGTCCGGCTCAGCTCAGTTCACACACAACGACACCAAAAACACTGATGAATATCAAGTGTCCCCGACCAAGCAAGCCAAAGGAACTCCAACAAATGGAGAAAAAAACCCTGGGAGAAACCTGGCTTAGTCGGGGTCAGTTCTCCTCTGGACAACAGTGGACACTTGACCGATACTCAGGCAGAGTTACTGGTTAAACCGATTTGGAATCGCAACAGTCAAAATATTTAATCCAGTTCCATCTAGTTTCAGATCTTTTTGATCACGCCGGTATGGGACGGTTTGTTGGGATATGTGCCACTGGCAGATGAGTCGGTAAGATCTTCACAAAGGATGATCTAGTTCACACAGTCTCCGCCGCATTGCTGCCGCACACAGGCACAGGTTCCCCCGTCCGACCCGGATATGGCCCGGATCCGGCCAATCATGTTAATTGGTAAACCTCGGGATAAGCAGAAAGACAAAAAATTAGCGTAGACGCCATTCTTCTTCTGATGTACCGAGTACATCCGGTGTTATAGGAAGTGTTCCCGGTTCCGGCTGACCTGATCTATGCAGCCTAACAATAGACAAAAGTTGATAATGTGTCATGTGTATGCCAGGTTAAATACATGCGTAAGATCGTCTTGAAACAAAACAACATCCCTCAGGGCTTTTAGTTCAAAAGCATGAACATTTGGAGAAATATTGATGGATTATCATATGTTTATGTCAAATTCCTATACAGAGGTGTAATATTTATCAGATTTGTGCCCAAAATGCAATTCATACTGGCAGCCTGAGGGGGCTCTTTTGTCCACAAATAGCACCAGTAGGCCTAATGAAGAGGTGATATTCTAGGAAATGACAAGATGCTCTATTATTTATATAAGATGCACTTTTGAAGACAATAAACACAATTCCGACGATATATTATTTGTATCTGTGTTCTTCATGCCATGTTGGGTATTTTCATAATAATAGATTTCATTTATAATGAAATGCAAATCAACATTTTATCATTGTGCAGAATAAGAAAAAGAATATATTTTCTGACTTTTTTATCCAAAGTCACGTCAGATGACAGAAGGTCATTTAAAACACTCGACTTGTGAAGTTTGGAGCAAAAACTTGGTTTTAATCTCATAAATTGTCGTGTATTGATGGTGTGCTGAGCTACATGCCAGTCCTAGATCTAGCTGTTATTATTAGGAATGATTTGAAATGAGCTCACTGAAATGTTTCTCTTTTTTTCAAGAAGGACATTTGATACAATAATTAGAGCCAAAAGAATAATTAAAAAAAGAATAGCGGCATAAAAGGTGTGAGTGTGAAACTGAATGGGGCAGTTTGCACCATAAAACAATGGAGACAATACACTGAATAGATGCTTAGAAGATGACAATAAACATCAGTTAACATTTTACAGTCTTCTCGAAATAAAATCACATGAAAAACAAAGTGTAGTTGAAATATAACATGGTCAGGCATGTGCACTGTTAAATGTCGCTGTAGATTTAGCAGCACATTACTGTAAAAACTAACTGTACAATGCTGTATTTTATAATACAGTGCAATACCGTATTATTAATTACAGCAGAAGCAGACTAAAACTAGAAAATGCTGTTAAAAAAATACAGTAAAATACTGTTTTGTAGAATTACAGCACTCTTCTTGTGTACTGTAAATTAAATTACAGTACGTTTACTGTATATGAAAATACAGTAACTTGCTGGCAACCGTGCTGCCAGTACTGTACTGTAAACATACAGGAAAATTGTTAACCGTGTGGCTTTGACTTCGATTTTATTTTCATAAAGATATTTCATGAATAATTCGTGAATATATTTAATTATATTTCATTTAATTAATTTTGACTTTACAGTAAACTGCAATATATCTGCTTTCAAATGAGACCATATGCTTTTAGTGCAAAGGCTTCATGAACTGTTTCTGTTTTAGTTGTGGGTTTTTTCAAAAGCAAGGGTTCAGGCCAACAGGATAAAAACACACATTTTTAGAAAAAAGTAAGCATGAAGGGCCCCCCCTAACCACACCCCTAAACGTAGCCCTTTGTACAATAACAAATTGTTTAAATTAATATGAATTCACCACCAAATTAGCCAACATGTAAAATAATAATGAATTGCCATGAGCAACTTTTTTTTTTTTTTTTTTTTTTTTTTTTTTTTAATATACTGAATTATGTTGATATGCAGTTGCTTGAGTGTCCTGACATACTTCTTAATCAATTCATAGGTTGTTGCAAGACTGTTTTAGTGGATTTTAGCACACATTCCGGTCTCTGGATATGACTCGGGTCCCTCATTCAAGAATTCAAGAATTCCTCATTGCTTATGAATCCGTTAATAGGTATTATCTACCATTTTATTGTCCAAAAGGTGAATTGATTGAGTGTAGTTGTCTTTGTTACGGCTTGTTCACACCAAGAACGATAACTGTATTAACGTTCACACCAAAGGACAACAGTAAGTGTGTGTTATGTTGTCTGCCACTTGAAATACTCAAGCTCTTGAAGTGGATTCTGATTGACAACAACAACAAAAGTATAAAAGTGATTCCAGGAATTTCGTTCCTCTGTTTGGAAGCCCATTTCTACCACGTAAGAAAAAAAAAATCACGTTTTAGTAAATCGTATTTAGAACATAAAAAGTCAAAATGATTCACTAACTCACAATTGAGATATGAAAAGTCATAGTTGTAATAAATTACAAAGTCAAAAATATGAAATAAGTAATTATTATGACAAAGAAAGTCGCAATTGTGACAAACCAAGTCATAATTATGACATCTTATAATGGACGTTTTATTTCACAATTCTGGCTTAGTCAAAATGATGACACTGATTTATAATTAATAGATTATGATAATAGAATAAATGGCATTCTAATAATTATATAATAAAAAGTTGAAATTATGAAATATGAAGTCAGAATTATGACAAAAATTCTAAATTGTTATATAAAAAGTCAGAATTCTGGCAAGAAACGTATGAAATATTAACTCTTAATTGAGATATAAAAAGTCAAACTTCTGATCCGTATAGAATTTGTAATAAAAAGCAATAATTATGAGTTTCAAAGTCACAAATTACGAGATAAAATAATGACAAAAAGTAAAGAATTATGAGAAGTAATAATTAGAACAAAAAGTTGATATTGAGACATCCTAAGCCATAGTTATGACAATTCGTTTATATATATATATATATATTGTAATTGTGACATTGATTTTTAATAGATTAAAAAGTCTCACATATCTATTATCATTACACATAATTATTATGTTAGTAAAAGGTTGAAATTATGAGGAGACAAAAAAGTTCTTCTTAAATTAAATTGTTCTTCTCATACGTCATTATTTTGACTTTTTATATCATAATTCTGATTTACAAAAGCCTTTTTTTCCCCTCATGTGGTGGAATTACCTTCCATGCCTCTATCATGACCATTATAACTGCGTTGAGGACTTCTATAGTCGCATAGAATGATTATTACATTTGCCCTGGCAGTCGTTTTGACGGTCCTGTGTTGAGCATGTTGCCTATATGTGCCAGTTGAAGGCAGCTGTTTCTCATAAGTTCATGTGACTGAGAAGGGCCAGAGAGCGCAGATGGGTCACGATATTACTAACATAATAATGTGTCACAGCAGTGCCTGGAAACAGGACCTCATTAGCTAATAAAAACTCTCACCCTTTGTACCATTTGCATTTGATTTGAATGTAGTATTCAGAGGGCTAAAATGAATGATGACAATAGGCCTACTGATAATATACACAAATGGTTGTTTTTATACTGAAATTCAGTCTCCTAAATGGTCCTAAAGGACACCAGATCTCACGGTGGTAGTTTTCCAAATGTTATAACCCTTGTTTTAGGTTTCAGGGTGTGTGTCTAAGTGCCCGTGGAAATTATGTGTCCTCGACATAGTTTGGCATCTTCTTGCGTTTAGTGCAGCAGGGTCAGGAGATATACTTAGCAAGTCGACTCCTCGCGTTTGAACACTTGAGCTCCTTGGAGAAACTTAAGAGGGAGCCTGAACATGGACCGACCACACAAGCTATTAAACACAGACTGCCCTGACCTTACATGGAGGCGATGAGTGCCCTGGATCCAGAAACGGGAGATGTCGGGTGGGCTGGGTGTGAAAGTGCAAGCCTGAAATGGCTCAGGGTCTTGTAGTGAGAGTGCTGGGGGTTCCTCTGTTGTCTTTGGGAGAAATGAAATGGTGCGGCCCAGTATTTCTAAGTAAGAACAGCTGGGAGGATGGAGATGGATTGTTTATTTTTAAAATCCAAATATTTGCTGTAAATTATCCTTAAAAAGTCTCAAGTTTTACAAAGGAACTTAGAAAATTCATTCGCAATAATTATACACCCACTAATGACACTGAAACAAAGCGTACTTTTAAAAAGGGGATTATATTATATTATATTATATTATATTATATTATATTATAGCAGCTATTATATTCGATTATATAATATTATACTATATTATATTATATTATATTAAATATATTATATTATATTAAATATATTATATTAAAGCAGCTATTATATTTTATTATATTATATTATATTAAAGCAGCTATTATATTATATTATATTATATTATATTATATTAAATATATAATATTACCGGTATATTATATTAAAGCAGCTATTATATTCGATTATATTATATTATATTATATTATATTAAATATATTATATTACCGGTATATTATATTAAAGCAGCTATTATATTCGATTATATTATATTATATTATATTAAATATATTATATTACCGGTATATTATATTAAAGCAGCTATTATATTCTATTCTATTATATTATATTATATTATATTAAATATATTATATTACCGGTATATTATATTAAAGCAGCTATTATATTCGATTATATTATATTATATTATATTAAATATATAATATTACCGGTATATTATATTAAAGCAGCTATTATATTCGATTATATTATATTATATTATATTATACTACCAGTATATTATATTAAAGCAGCTATTATATTCGAATATATTATATTATATTATATTATATTATATTATATTATATTATATTAAAGCAGCTATTATATTTGATTATATTATATTATATTATATTAAAGCAGCTATTATATTTGATTATATTATATTATATTATATTATATTACATTATATTATATTATATTAAAGTAGCTATTATATTTGATTATATTATGTTATATTATATTAAATTATATTATATTATATTATATTGTATTATATTATATTATACTGGCTATTACATTAGATTATATTTTACTATATTAATTAGATTAGATTAGATTATAGAGGCTATTCAATTATTATATTATATTATATTATAGCGGCTGTTATATTCGATTATAATATATTATATTATACTGGCTATTACATTAGATTATATTTTACTATATTAATTATATTATATTATATTATCAGTGGCTCTCAACTAGGGGGACTCAGCAAACTTCCTTGGAGGCCTCAAGATGACTTAAAATTATTTAAGATAAATACATGTTATTCAATTTCATTACAAGTTAAAAGCATCTAAATTCCATGGTATTACCTTCTAAAACTATCCCAGTACCATGGTAGCAGAGTCATTTTAACGATAAGCATAACTGCACATGAACAACCAGCAGTTTCCACTATCAATATTTTACATCAGGGGTTAAATTCGTTTCACGAATGTTTACAAAAGCTGACTGAACTAAGAAAAATACCAAATGTACCACATAATTAACGCTTTATTTTTGGGGCACGGTAGTATGGTATTCTCGAGGGACCATGGAAATAAAATGGTACTTGAATATTGTACTGCAATTACAGTATTTAGTAGAATTTATATGAAAATGTACCTTTGTATTACCATACAACACCATAATAACTCTGATAATTCAGTCATTTGTCAAACCCATTTCTTTTATGCCTTTCAGGATATTTCATCAAATAAACACATATTTTACATACATAGGCATTTGTAGTAGTTTAAAGTTTTTGTCTTTTTGTGTCCAATTAATCAAAAGTGACATTTATCATGTTTATATTTCAAATAAATCGAACTTTCTATTCATCAGTCCAACAAAATATTAAGCGGTTTTCAACATTGTCTGAAATGAAATGTTTCTCGAGTCAGAATGATTTCTGAAGGATCGTGTGACACTGGAAGACGGGAGTAATGATGCTGAAAATACAGTTTCGGTCACAGGGATGAATTACATTTTAAATTTGAACAAAATTACTGTTAATAATACCGTAATTTTGAGGGGTAAAAAATGCATCTCTGATGAGAAACTTCTCACAAAAGCATTAAAAAAAATATTACCGACTCCAAACTTTTGACCGTTAGTGTACATGCTAAAACTATTGGCTGTTCAGTAGATCTGCAACTCTGAGCAAAAACACAAAGGCAAATAAATACACTAAACTTTAATGGCATGCCATTCAACACCGGGACAACGTACAATGTGAAAAATAGTCCAGGAAAAATACTTTTATTGGAACGGGAGGTTCACAGGATAGAAAGATGTTTGGCAGAGAAAATGTAAGACATAAGGGAGCATAAACACAATACATCTTAAGCCTCGGACTCAAACATCTTCTTCCTGCCGTCCATACCAGCCTTATCCTCGATGTTCTTACGCCAGTCTCCAACTTGTTCTACGGACTGTGGAACACAAAAAACATCAGATTTGAATACAAAGTGCAGACATAAAGCCCGAACGCATTCCACTTGGAGATTTTCCCACAAAATTAAAAACACATTTCTGACTCTGCAACCCACCTCCTCTTTGACCTCCTTCTTGACTTGTTTCAGGTTGGCTCTCAGATCCATGGAGACCTTGTGCTTGGAGCCCAGCAGAGCCTGAAGCATAGCGTCGGCAGACATGCGCACTTTCTTCAACGCCGGTTTCTTGAACTTGCCGATCAGGTCGACCACCTTGATCTTCAGATCCTCAATCTATACACACATTAGTATCATATCATAAATATATCCAATATAACATCACCATCATCATTATCATAATTTAGTATGATAGTTATAAATGACCTCTTTGTTTGCCTTGTCCACTTTAACACCCAAGTCGTATCTCTCCTCATCAACCTTGTCGATCTGCTGGTGAAGCTTCTTGCACAGCTCCTGAAAGGGCAAATGCATGATATCGATTATCCAAAAAATACTATGTTCAAAAATGTATGTTTGCCTTCTGTAAACTTCCTCATAGGTTAAGGTCAGAAGAAAAACATGCACATTGAATGCAATATAACATTTAGGTCGAAGGTCCACTTAAGACATTCCACTAACTATGAGTAACTTTGCAACTACTGGTCAACTAACTCCCATTGGAGTATTAATAGTCTATTGCATTAGAAGTTCAGGTTAGTGGAACAAGGTGACGTACTTGCAAAGATATTTCTAGTCAATAGAATGTCTGTTGGCGGAGCATGAAAATAAAGTGTTAGCTGATAGTTAGACAGACTAATAGTCTAATGAGAGTTAGTGGTTGCAAAGTTACTTATATTGGGTGGAATGTCAAAATAAAGCGCTACCAACTTTTGTATTTAAACAATTATAGTAATATAAAATTATTTAATTACATTTCATAAATGTATATTAATATGCAGTCACTTATTAATTATTTATTAATTATAATTAATTATATTATATATATATAATTATATTTAATTAATTATTTAATTAATTATAATTAATTAATTAATTTTATATATATTGTAAATTAATATGTGGCCATTTAATATATATAATTGTACGTTATGCATTAAATATACATTAGTTATCATGACTAACAAATTTTTTTAGCTCATATTAACTTATATATGACATTAACTAACATTAAAGAATACTTTTGTCATAAACAAAACCACATTTCTTAGTCTAGTTAGTAGACTAATGCCAACATTTACATAGTACATATTAATGTCAAAAGTTGTTTGTTAACATTAGTTAATGCACTGTGAACTAACATGTGCATGAATTATTACTAATTTTAACAAAAAGCTAGTTTTTGATAGTCATATATATATATGGTTCATTTGTTAATTTTAGTTTATGTATTAACTAACATGATCTAACCACATGCATGCAATATATTTGTTACTGTATTTGTTCATCTTTGTTAATGTTAGTTAAAAAATACAACTCATTATTATAATAATGTATTAGTAAATGTTGAAGTTAACAAAGATTAAAAAATGCTGTAGAAATGCAGATCATTATTAGTTTGTGTTAACTAATGTAGTTAAATTATATAGTTTATATATAATACATATATGTGTGTGTGTGTGTGTGTGTGTGTGTGTGCATATATATATATGCATTCACATAAGCACACACATATTATTGCATTATTATGTACTATTTATGATTACACATATATAATACAAAATGTAATTTGACAAAATACTGATATAGTATTGACACGATCATCAAAATAATTATCGATTAAATATTGCATAACCACATTTATTATGACAGGTGAACATAATAATTACAATAATGTAGTCACCTGCAGCTCTTGCTGGGATCCGGGCATATCCAGAGGAGGGCAGTTTTCGCTCATGTAAGCCTCTTTGTCAGCAGCAGCCTGCTTGGTTTCAGCTTCCAGCAGGTTGAAGGCAATGGAGAGCACCAGGCTCTGAGGGGACAGCAGAAGAGCAATCAACAATACACTCTTCAAAAACATCAAGTGTTCTTGACACGAACGTAAAATCGTCTAACCTTCAAATGATGCCTACGGCTGGAGGTCATCTTTTTTCTGTTTAGGAAAACAAATTCCAAGGGATTCTAATATAAATTATTCTATTCAAAAACAAACATGACTTCATCTAAAATGAAACATATGTAGTCTGTAGGATTTCGCCATTTTTTAAAGCAATAAAAACCCACTGCAATCAGAATCGGAATACTTACTCAGACATCTTGGTGGTTTAGTGTGTTTTCACCCTGGATTGGATAGAATTGAGTCATTAGATTTAGGCAGTTGATTTAAACAGCTAATCCACGACAAGCACTTCGACAGGGTTTTAAGTGTGGTACGAAATGGACACCCAACTTTAGCCCAAGAGCTTGAGATGCTCGACAGCTCATTTGACACTTGACTTTCAGTACAACGGTCATAAAATGCAATACCAAAGATCAGTTGCTGTATTCAGCGGCTATAAGACAAATACTAGGAGTATATACATTGTAAGCACTTCTTAGACAGCAGATTTTATCAACAACTACAGTCCAACGTGTGTGATTCAAACAGAATAGACTGGCATATCAATTTAAATACATTTAGATGAAAATTTAACTTTATTGTATTTCCTTTCAATATATACATTTAAATTTCATATCAATTCTCTGTAAAAAAAACAAAAAAAACAATCAACTATATTTAAAAGCACACTTATCGACATAATCTATCTGCTCATGAATATTCATACGATATGTGTGTGGATGCAAAAATCAAGCCTTTAGAGCACAGCATGTCTCTAAATAAAAAGAAAGACCCGTCATTTTTTCAGCATCTAGATGTTTGCATTCAAAAGACGTGCCTTTGTCTTTTGCGTCCAGATCTAGAGAGTTCTGAAATTACGCTCACCTATGACAGAAGAAGAGGGCAGGACACACTTGGAAGAAGAACTGGAAAGACTGGTGAGCCTCAGAGAGAGAAAAATTAAATAGGATATATATGTTGTACTCTGATGGCTCAGCAGATCTTGGGAGTCCTGTTTATGGAAGTGGGTTCCACCCCAGACCAATGGGCCGCTGAGCTCCTGAAATATCCCGAGCCCATCCTCGGCAAGACTCGTAAATTTCCCTCCCTACAAGATTCATATGCGTGTCCTGTAAACGAAAGAAACGCTTAACACACCAAGATAACAAATCTGATAGATAGGGTCACAAAATAATTCAAAATAATGAGATGTATTTCACCAAACAAACAAACAAAAAAAAAAAAAAGTAAGTTACTCACCATATAGTAAAATAGGAGATCTCCATAAATATGAGTGAAAATGCCAGCCATATTTCTTCTGGATGTTGTGCACAACCAAAATGAAAATTTAAATGAAATGAATACATATAGAGCAATGAAGTGGATAAAGAAAGAAGAAACGACTGCTGTAATAAGCAACACCACAGTATTTATGTATAACAGTCAAAACAAGAGCGGAAGGGAGTGAAAGAAAAAAATATGTGCGTAATAAAACAAACGTGAAAGCATGATTTTTCCTCAGAAGCATTCATTTAATGGTCGTGGCTCTGCGATGATACACAATTATCTTTCAGGACATATATACTGCGTGAAACAAATGCTCATTTGAGGCACTGAAGGCTAAAGACATAAACCCATTGCAAAAAGATAAATGATTGCGTAGCACTGACAAATTCCTACAATAACTAAACAAAGAAATGTCCAGGAATTTAGGCCTCGCCCTCAAACATCTTCTTCCTGCCTCCCATACCGGCCTTGTCCTCGACGTTCTTACGCCAGTCACCGACATCTGAAACCTGGATTATGAGAGAGGAATCGAGTGTGAAGGAATGGTATTTAAATGAAACGAAATGTCGCATGTATATGTATGTGTGTGTGTGTGTGTGTGTGTGTGTGTGTGTGTGTGTGTGTATATAGTGCCTATAGAAAATCATACCCGTTTGAAATGATTATTTATGCCTCACAACAACAAAAACAGAGAAAAAAATGGTAACAGTTCTGAAAATTACTGAAAAACTTGAATCACGTTTGGAAAAGTTTAACACTTTTGTAGAGCCATCTTTTTGCTTAAAAATTACAGCCATTAATCTTTTTGGATATGTCTGTACTAGCTTTGCACACCTAGATTGGCCAATATTTGCCCATTCTTTCTTGCAGAAGTTCAGTCAAATTCTGTGGTGAGCGGCAATGGACTTTAAGTCCATCCACAAATTTTCTGTTGGATTTACTTCCGGGTTCTGACTTGGCCACTGAAGGACATTCTCCTTCCTATCCTTAAGCCATGACGTTGTTCTTTTGGCATGTTGGAACGTGAATGACCTGCTCATCTTCAGTTCTCTAACAGAGGAATGTAGGTTTTCCTCAAGAATCCATTTTCCCTTCAATCCCCGCCCAGTCCCACTGAAGAGAAACACCCCCACAGCATTATGCTGCCACCACCATGTTTCATTGTTTTTTACCAAACATAGCTGTTGGAGGTCAGTCCAAAAAGGTCACTTTTAGTCTCATCAGATCATACATAGCACCTTTTGTCAGATGGCATCAGAGTTTTCCAGGTCTCTTTTCCGACGAGACTTTTTTCAGGAAAGGCCTCTTTCTTGGCATCCTACCATAGAGTCAAGCTATGTGTAAAGCTTGTGAGATAGTTGTCACATGCACAGACTGACCAGGCCCAACCTTAAAGCCTTGATAAGTCCTTCAATGTTGCCTTTGGGATCTTGGTAGCTTTTTTGATCAATGTCCTCCTGGCTCGGTCATCCAGTTTGGACGGATCGGATCTAGGCAATGTGTTGGTGGTGCCATACACTTTCCACTGCTTAATGACGCTCTGAACAGTACTCAGAGGAATAGCTAAAACCTTGGAGATGTTTTTGTAGTCTTCTGTTAACTTGTTCTGTTAACAAGTTTTCCCCCGAGGCCTTTTGAAAGCACTTTCCCAACCATGGCGAATCTGTGCAGAACCAGTACCAGTATCTTCCAGAAACAGCAGGTTTTATTCTGAAGTAATCAAAACCACCACAACTGATGTCAGGTGGGGCAACCAGGTTGGTGTTTGATCTGGAAATTGATGGGTCGCACCTGAGCAGGTTTATAATACACACTCTAAAGGGCTGATCACTTTCCCAAATCAGGTATTTCACCAATTCATTTTTAATAATCCGCCAGAATATTTTCAAATATGATTTTCATTTTGATGACAAGAGTTATAACATGTACATTCACCTCAAAAAAAGTTAGGCTTATTTTATTTGCCAGGCTGTAATGTAACAAAAGGGTATGATGACTTTCTGTATTACTATATATCACTATATACTTTAGAGTTGCTTTAGAGCTTCAATGGAATTTTTTTCATTATCGATGAATGTTATTGATGAACATTAACAGTGTTATTGTTTTATTTGTTAACGCAGCTTTGAAACAATCTGTATTGTATAAAATAAAATGTGACTTGACATATAAACGCGAACCAAAAACACATTATTAACCAATTACTAATTATCAATATCAGTAAACATATTTATCAAAGCAGTGAAAGAAGTCGATTTTACTTGTGGTTTAGGGTTCAGCCTCTAATGATAAACATTATTGTTATTATGTGATAAGTGATACTAAGTGATTAAAATATAGATTACTGTTTACATGTTCACCAACAGGCAATAAGCAACTTTAGGCCAGATTTACCAGTGGTAAAATCACCGTAATGCACGGCTTCTTGTGGCTTAGATCCATAACTATTCATATCTGCTCTGTATTATAAGCACAAAAGGAATAGTCACACCATCATATTGCACCCACCTCCTCTTTGACCTCCTTCTTGACTTGTTTCAGGTTGGCTCTCAGATCCAGAGACACCTTGTGCTTGGAGCCCAGCAGAGCCTGAAGCATCTGATCGGCAGACATGCGCACTTTCTTCAACGCAGGTTTCTTGAACTTGCCGATCAGGTCGACCACCTTGATCTTCAGATCCTCAATCTATACACACATTAGTATCATATCATAAATATATCCAAGATAACATCACCATCATCATTATCATAATATAGTATGTCGAGTATGATAGTTATAAATTACCTCTTTGTTTGCCTTGTCCACTTTAACACCCAAGTCGTATCTCTCCTCATCAACCTTGTCGATCTGCTGGTGCAGTTTCTTGCACAGCTCCTTAATGGTGACATTGAAAGTGTCAAGCTCTAATCTTTCATAACGTAATGAGTCAAGAGTATGAAACATAACTTTTCCTGCATGGCCGAACGTACGTCACTGTCACATTAGACAGCGCTAATTATACTAAGAACATATTGATTCATTCAAAATATTTTGAATGCTATTTTAACATCCAAAAGAGAAGATTTTCGCAAAATACATTCCTTTGGTTTTCTGAATGTTTAAACAAACTATGAGAGAATGTAAAATTGTACTTTCTGTACTTTCAAGGACTTTTAATTCATTTAGCATTCTGAATATTTTGGTGAATGTGGTGACAGACCTGCAGTTCCTGTGTAGATCCAGGCATGGACAGAGGAGGGCAGTTTTCTGTCATGTAATTCTCCTTATCTACAATGGCCTGAGCGGCTTCTTTCTCCATAATTGTCTTTGCAATGCTAAGCACCAAACTCTGTGGGGCAAATACATGTTAGACCCTGAATTTCACACAACACCATTACAGTGTTAAGCTTATATCAGAACGCACATACTGACAAACATAAAAGCAGTCCGAAAAAAAAACCATTGACCACACATTTTACAAGGTAAGATTTTTGTCAATGGATCTGTTGTGCAACAAATCCTCCGCCATCGTCCTGTCAGTCATTTCTCCTCACTATCTGCACATGATAAGTGAATGTATACGAATACCGTAGCAAGCCTAACCATGTCCCTTTAGGGACTCTTACTTATTTTCCGTGCCTTTTACAGAGTTCGGATTTATATATCTCTAATAGATCCAATGTCATATTTCTATAGGTGTGTGCATTGAAAAGCTTGTATACAGTTTATTTGATGCAGTCTTTAATAATTATTTTGTATAATATTATATTATATCATGCCATATTTTATATGTTACAAACCACAAAAATGGGTCTTTAATCATTTATATTATATTATACAACAGGTCGTTCTGGTTCTCTAATCTGATTGGCTGAGTGGTCTTTCCAGCCATGCGATATTCTGCCAGTATTGCCCCAGGGACCGTTTCACCATTTGAATCAGTCAGCTTTCAGCATTCTCACTGCGAGTGTCATGGCGGACTAGCAAGCCCACCATTTTTTTATAGATACTACTGTTATTTTGTAACGGAATGTAGTTGTTTAGACATCAGACATGTAATTTATATGTGTGTGATGAGCAGGGCGGGCGAGAGCCGTGAGGGAACGGCGCGTCTCCTGCGCGCTACACCGGTCTCGTGTCTCTCACGGAGGAGCTCCGGAAGCATAAAAGAGGAGCGACGACAGTGAAGGACGAGAGAGGACCAGGCCTGGACTTTATGTTGTGTTTTATTATGTTTGTGTGGGCGGCAGTCGCCGTGAGGAACTGCCGCCCTTTTATTTTCGTTTTATTGTTTGTTTTTGAGTTTATTAAAGTTGTTGAATGTTCACCGGTTCCCGCCTCCTCCTTCCCATATTTACGAACTGTGTTACAATGTAATTAATTTTTGGTATAGCGATTTGGTTCAGTGATTAGTGATTTTGACTTCAGTGAAAGTTACATTAATGCGCCGTGAGATGGCGGCAAAGACTTTTATATTGAAATGGAGTGAAGCAAGGATGTTGTTTTTACGTTAAACAACATCTTACGAAATGCAACCGACAAACGCATCGACCAGCACTGTCATGGGAAATCCTCTTAAATGTTACAAGGACAAAGACAAGCTATCCCTTTCCTCAGCGGACATTCAAACTGATTTTGTGATTATGACTATATGACTGACCTGAAGAATATCAGCTAGGTGTAGGTAATGCATTCGCTTAGGCGATATTTCTCTCATAATACTCTACTCTACAAATTACAGTGAGCGACAATGAAGCGACTCAACGTTCCTTCGTCACTAGTCCTAAAGTGACATTTTAGAATTAGTAATGGAGGCTTGGGCTCAAAACTGTCAACCAAATTTGAATCTGTGGCTGAAGGAAGTAGTTTCTCACAAAAGACAATCCGGTGTTGTTTCTTATTTATTTACACACTTGTGCCGTCAAACTGTTGTATAACCACAATATCACATTATCAGGCCATGCTGATATAGAGCAATATCGCATGGCAATGAATGGGATAATGCTTATATATTATATTATTATGTATTAAAAGACACAAAAGTTAAATATTACTTCATGTGGTCTTTAATAAATATTTTATAATATATTATATAATCTCAAAAACATTTGTGGATCATTTATTCTACCTTGAGATGGTGCCTGCGGCTCGATGTCATCTTTTTTCTGGGATGGGATGAAGGAATTACAATTTAACAAAACAAAAACAGATACCCATTTCTTTGATATTCAATATAAAGAACAGAGATATGCATATACTTACTCAGACATTTTGGACCCCTGTTTTCTTCACCCCTGCACAGAGAGTAAAACAAATGTTTGAAAAAACTTTTTTATATTTACTTTTTTTTTTTAAAACAATGCATAATCTGGAGTGGAATATATTTAATCACGATGAATTCAAAGGTGCTTAAGTGAAATGTCATATAGAGTTAGAGTATATTTTCTACATTCTAATTTGAATCTTGGAAATGTCTTGTGATCCAGAGGGAGGGGTGTGAGTATCCCCCCTCTGATATCCAGTATCCCAGTCTGCCTTCTTCTGGAACTATCTATGCAGACAGCTGTATAAATCGCACAGATCTTGTTTTGCTGTATTCAGATGCCTTGCATTACAGACGCCTTCAAATCTTGAGACGTTTTGACCGAGATATCGAAGGGAAGGTTGTGCTGCTGTTGTTGTTATTTAATTATTGTTTATTGCATTAAAGGGATAGTTCGCCCAAAACTCATTTACTCACTGTTAAGTTGTTTTAAACCTGTATGAGTTTCTTTCTTGTGTTTGTTTGTTTGTTATGTTCTGGACCCCATTGACAACCGTAGTATTTTTTTCAATACTATGGAAGTCAATGGGGACCAGAAACCCACAATATATCTAGAAAATATCAGCACAGCATTGTGTTTGTGAGAATGAACTATCTCTTTAATTCTATAAACAATAAATGTATGAGAAATGCAATTCTGTCACCATTGAGCAAACATATTCATGTCTATACAGTCACTTAAAATGTCATTTTTTGTGCCAAGCTCATTTTGGCAATCCAACACACAGCGCAAGATATTCAACTGGCATATAATTCAGAAGCAAGAAAATAAAATCCTTAATGCACGTGAATTTAGGATTAAATGAATTACATATATTTTCAATATAAATTCATTTCAAAATAAATGCTAAAATAATCACTTAAAAAAAACTATTTAACAATATTTTATATCACGCGAGTTATTTTAATGTTCCAAATCATTATAAACTGCTTACAGAAATGTGTTTGTCATCCTAAAAAAGGCAATCCAAAGCATGAATTCAGTCAATTCCAAGTGAATAACACCTCAAAAACAAATCAAGCAACGAAAAAAATCATCTTTTGATGGGACTAACTGGAATCAAAACATGAAAGGTAGACATTGTTCTCACCTTATATGAGAAAGTTAAGCAGCGCAGTCCTGAAAGAAGAATGTCTGAAGGAAGCAGACCACTAACAGCGGGACTGCGCTTGAGGACGGTATATAAGGCTGGCATCATCATAAGTCTCCCCTCTTTATGGTAAGGCACTAACCACAACCTCTTTGCCAACCTCTTGAAATATCCGCTTCTAATGCCTGCCAATCAAACTGTTTAAAATAGACTGGATAGTGGATAGACAAATTTCCATATGTCAGGATAATTAAACTAACAAGAAGAATTAGGTCAAGGTGGTTGTTGGATATCATCGATAAGGGCTGCCAGGAGTCAGCCATCTACCAAACGAATTGATTAATATTCAAGGTGTTGGAGAAAAACACATGTTTTCCTTAGTTAAGTTAGTGTCCTTTTTTGGTTATCACTGAGTTTTTTTTGTTTGTTTGTTTTTTGGAGAAGACAAGCTGCCATGTCTGCCTTGTAATGATTAAGTTTCTTATATGTTTAACTAACTGAAACAACTCATTTATAGTGTTTCAAAGAGGTGCTCTCCACTGCTTTGACTAACATGATCCTCTAGGTTCCAAAGTCAGCAGTGCTGACTAATAAGCATAAGATCATTTACAAATACTAACACAGTTGTTGAACTGGTAGTGTACTATTTTCAGAAACTTCTCAGACTGAATCTTGTATTAGTCGTAGAGATGCTACTAGTATTTTAATCTGTGCCAACAGGATATGATGTATATTATGCAATGTTTTGTATTCTTATTTTTAGCAAATTACAGTTATTTTCAGTTTAGAATGATTCTCCACAGATGATTTAGATCACTACAGTTAATAAATCTGTCCGCTGCTTTTGACACAGTTAAGCACCAGATCCTTCTCAGGAACTGCACTCCAGTGTCTTGGCTCTCAGGTAGGTCCTTCAGGGTGTCGTGGAAGGCTGAGATGTCTAAGTCACAACATCTAGCTACCGGGGTGCCTCAGGGCTCAGTGCTTGGACCACTTCCCTTCTCCATCTACATGACATCACTTGGATCTGTCATTCAGAAACATGGTTTTTCCTATCACTGCTATGCTCATGACACACAGCTCTACCTCTCATTCCAGCCAGATGAATCTGACGGTAGCTGATTGCATCTCAGCCTGGCTGACAGACATTTCTTGCTGGATGAAGGACCACCACATTCAACTCAACCACATTCAAGCTCCTCCGTGAGAGATACGAGGCCGGTGTAGCGCGCAGGTGACGCTCCTTGGCAAACACACCACCGGCCTCGTGCCGTTCTCTCACGGCTCTTGCCACGCCCTGCTTGTCACAGTATAATGGGTAGTATGTACGGTAGTATATATTTTACTTTTTTAAATGTGACATTTCCCTTTGAATGTGATAATTAATTAGAAAATATGTATGGTGGGACTTATTCTGACTGGTTCAAAAAAAGTAGGTGTTACATACAAAAAATAAACCTGAATACAAGTTAGCAAAAAGTGACTTGGTTTTCTGTTTAGCTAAACCAAATTCTAACATTTTTTTTTTGTCATTTCTATATTTAAAACTATATCTAATTTCCTAAATTGTGCATGCAGAACATTATACATGGTAAAAAGTATATTTATTAAGGGTTTAATAAATTAATTAACGTTATTTGATGATAGTGATGTTTTATACAACAATTACCACAAAAGTACACGGATGCAACCCTGAACCCAATTTTGCTTAAACAATGGCTGAATATCTACTTGGCTATTGGTTGGTGTTATCCATGACATCAGAAGAAGGAGGAAGTCATTTCACAGGAAGAGTAAGCTGATTTTTTTTTATCAATTAATTGTGTAGAAAAGTGTAACATTTTCTTGAATAATTAGCCAAAAAACAAGTTGGCTCTGAATACATCTCAAATCACAAACAAATAGCAGTGGACTTATTGAACTTACCATCAGCTTCAAGGTGTTTTTCAGAGCTTCGCATTCAATAGAGGAGGAAACATTACTCTGGACCATTTCCACTGATGAAATCATGTTCTTCTTATCAGTAGCCGACTATCATCAGCTCCGCAAAAGTTAAAATAACTGAATCAACAGAAGCTGAAGCATCTAGACAGCACCTAGCTGTCAGCTGTAAAAAAAAAAAAAAAAAAAAAAAAAAAATTTAAAGTATTTTTTATCTAATCTGATGTTCAATTACAGGAGAAGAAGACTTCAGTCATACAAGTAGCTGTTTAATTCTGGAGGCATTGGAGGCAGCCATGTTGAGACCACACGACTAGTCAAACACTACAAAGTTTATCTTGATAATTCCCCTGTTTTTAGACACTTTTTAAGTAGCTGTTTTATTCAACTAGGGGCAGGTCATCCTCTCATGGAGAAAGCATGTTGAGATCACATGACCAGTCAAACACTACTAACTTTTGGCTTGTTCGACTTCATGCAGCACTGTACAGATTGGTTGCCGCCTGACAAAAACAATGCATCCTGGTTAGAAAATGATTGGCGCTGCAGCCGCCTTACAATCACATGTGCCATCAAAGTACCCGAGAGCACAACATCAGGCGCTGCAGTTGCTCAAAATCGGCTACGAAAGCTTTGATTAAGACAGATTCAGTGATGACAAGAAGGACATGTTGCGTGTTTTTTCTTAGACAAGTTCATGTTTTAACAACGGTATTGAATATATGATATTCAAAACATGCGAATTTCAATCACATCCACTTCTTCGGCTACAATCACACACACAGTGATATATTTCAAATGTTTATTTCTTTTAATTTTGATGATTGGATCTGACAACTAAGGAAAATTCCAAATTCAGGATCTCAGAAAATTAGAATATTGTGAAAAGGTTCAATATTGAAGACATCTGGAGCCACACTCTAATCAGATAATGAACTCCAAACATCTGCAAAGGCCTTTAAATGGTCTCTCAGTCTAGTTCCGTTGGCTCCACAATCATGGGGAAGACTGCTGACCTGACAGTTGTCCAAAAGATGACCATTGACACCTTGCACAAGGAGGGCAAGACACAAAAGGTCATTGCAAAAGAGGCTGGTTGTTCACAGAGCTCTGTGTCCAAGCACATTCATAGAGAGGCGAAGGGAAAGAAAAGATGTAGTAGAAAAAAATGTGTATAAGCAATAGGGAGAACTGCACCCTGGAGAGGATCGAGAAACAAAACCCCATTCAAAAATGTGGGGGAGATTCACAAAGAGTGGACTGCAGCTGGAGTCAGTGCTTCAAGAGCCACCACACACAGACGTATGCAAGACGTGGGTTTCAGCTGTCGCATTCCTTGTGTCGAGCCACTCTTGAACAACAGACAGAGTCAGAAGCGTCTCGCCTGGGCTAAAGACGAAAAGGTCTGGACTGCTGCTGAGTGCTCCAAAGTTATGTTCTCTGATGAAAGTAAATGTTGCATTTCCTTTGGAAATCAGAGTCTGGAGAAAGAGAGGAGAGGCACACAATCCACATTGCTTGAGGTCCAGTGTAAAGTTTCCACAGTCAGTGATGGTTTGCGGTGCAATGTCATCTGGTGGTGTTGGTCCACTGTGTTTTCTGAGGTCCAAGGTCAACGCAGCCGTGTACCAGGAAGTTAGTTTGCTTCCTGCTGCTGACCGACTTTATGGAGATGCAGATTACATTGACCAACAGGACTTGGCACCTGCACACAGTGCCAAAGCAACCAGTACCTGGTTTAAGGACCACGCTATCCCTGTTCTTAACTGGCCAGCAAACTCGCCTGACCTTAACCCCATTGAAAATGTATAGGGTATTGTGAAGAGGAAGATGAGATACACCAGACACAACAATCCAGAAGAGCTGAAGGCCACTATCAGAGCATCCTGGGCTCTCATAACACCTGAGCAGTGCCACAGACTGACCGACTCCACGCCGCATCGCTGCAGTGATTCAGGCAAAAGGAGCCGCAACTGAGTACTGAGTGCTGGACATGCTCATACTTTTCAGTTGGCCAAGATTTCTAAAAATCCTTTCTTTGTATTGGTCTCAAGTAATGTTCAAATTTTCTGAGATACTGAATTTAGGATTTTCCTTTGTTGTCAGTTATAAATATATATATATATATATATATATATATATATATTATATATATATATATATATATATATATACTTTTTCTTATTAATTAATCAAAAATGATTTAGATTGAGGGTAGGCTTTCTTTTTAGACTTTAGACTTCGCAACAACCAATGTCATGCATATTATGCTCACACTTGCTATGTTTGGAACAGCATTCAACAACACTCAATATTATCATTTTTAGTAGGTACATATACTGTGCCTACTATGCTAATTTTTTGTATGCATTGTATTGTATTTTGTATGCATTTTTTCTGCAGTATGCTGCATTTAATACTGTACCCCACGATGCAACGCTCTCGATGTAACTTTACATTCACATTAACTGAAAGTAACACCAACTGCCTCTTTACTGAACCCAATTTTATACACATGCAGAAAAAAGTGAAATAACCACACAGTATGTACTTCATTAACTTAAAGAGTTAACGGACTCCACTGACTTAATTAAACAGGTAATGTAATGAGGCAATGCATTATGCATCAACAAGAATACTAAAATTTACATGTTAATCATTGCATATCGCACATGCTAATGTACCACAAAGATTACAAAAAAAACAGTAATCGGCATCATATTTGATCATTTTCATGTTGAGTAGTATTATGCACAGGGTCGGGGAGTAACGAACTACAAGTAACTTAGTTACGTATTTAAAATACAAAATTTGAGTTACTGTATTTCATGACAGTTACATTTTAAATGGGTGGTAATCAGATTACAGTTACATCTGAAAGTGATTACTTTGAGTTTTAATGTCATTTAAACATTAATGTAAACACGACTGTAATTGTAAATAATGGTAATTGCAACTTTTTATCTCACAATTCAACTTTTTTTCCTGGCAATTGCGAGTTTGAATCTCACAATTCTGATTTTTTTTTTTTTTTTTTTTTTTCAAAAATCCAAGATTTAAACTCACAACTGCGTTTTATAAAATCAGAATTGGGAGATATAAATTCATAATTGCAAGTTATAAAGTCAGAATTACATGATAAAAACTTTTTTTCTTGCAATTGCGAGTTTATATCTCAACTTCTTTGCTTGCAATTCAGACTTTTCTTATATATCTCATAATTTTGACTTTTCTCAATATTGCAAGTTTATATCTCATAATTTTGACTTTATAACTTTATGACAATTGCAACTTTATATCATGCAATTCTGAGAAAAAGTGTGAATCGTGAGGTAAAAAACTCACAATTACCTTATTTTTGTCTGTTACATAATTATTAGTATTCCAAAGTATTCTAAAGTATTTAGATTAAGTTACTAAACTTGAGTAATGTAACGAAATACGTTACAAATTACTTTTTAAAGCATGTATTTTGTAATCTGTAGTGAAATACATTTTAGAGGTAACCCACCCAGCCCTGACTATGCATAATATCACACGGTCATGTGAATCTTTTTACAGTTTGAAGATGCAGATTACCTGAAGTTCCGACCATGACCAGTAGATATCACTAGAGACTTCTGCAGCTCTCCATCTATCCCTCTTCCTGATTACATTCATCCTTAATCCCTGAAGAGAAGAATCAAAGGTTAGGTAAAAAAAAAAAAACATCAAAGATTATATAAAACACACTCAAACCAATGCTCCATGCGTAAAGGAATTAACACCCCCAAACTCACGCTATTAATAAACTCCGCCTCCAACTGTATGAATATGTGTGGGCCGCAGTCAGATACTTTTTTTCCCTTTAATATAATTTTCCCTTTAAACTTGAAAAAGTGTCTTGTTTAGCATAACAGGTAAATTCAAATTTTAAAATATTTTGTTGTTTCTATATTTAATTTCCAATAGTTGCTTGGAGAATTATATTGTAACGTTCCGGACAGGAACAGGAAGGATTGCTCGAAAACAGGAGTTTAGCTTTTAAAGTTTAATGCAAAAACGGGCATACAAACAAGGAACAGACACGCGACAGTGTGCGAAGCACAAACAATAAAAAATAAATAAATATGTTTAAACAGAAATACATAGGAGGAACTAATAGACACAGGTGGAGGAAGGAAAACTAATCAGGGATAAATGACGACAGGACAAGACAGAACTGAATACATATGTTACATATATAGCCTAAATACTTTACATTAAGGGCATAATAAATTAATTAACTTTAATTGACGAAAGTGATGTCAAATACAAATTCTTTCGTTTTTTTTTAATGAAAAGTATGGTTATTATTACATTTTGGGTTTTTTTATCTTTTTTTGTAACACTTTAGGGTTACACTTTATTTTAAGGTGTCCGTGTTACAGTGTAATTATACATTTAAGTACTGAGTAATAATAATTTAATTTGGTCTATGGTTAATTGCGTGTACTTATGCATAAATTATAGTTATTAATAGAGTAACTATATGTAACACATGTGACAATGTAAAATAAAGTGTTTCCCACTTTAGAATACTGATC
Organism: Opsariichthys bidens; assembly: GCA_037194245.1. Classification (NCBI taxonomy): domain Eukaryota; kingdom Metazoa; phylum Chordata; class Actinopteri; order Cypriniformes; family Xenocyprididae; genus Opsariichthys; species Opsariichthys bidens. The sequence goes on along the minus strand of CM074290.1, from coordinate 3,257,511 downwards.
CTTCATTACAGGTTAACTACACAGGAACAAATAAGTAAAGCATTATTAACACATTAATTAAACTCAGTTGGAGGTGGTAGTTCACTACTAGCTACTGTTTTTTCATACCTCCCAGAGAACTTCGAAGAACTACAACATGCAGGTTCATAATTCATTTTAATAATGCATAATGTATAATTAAAGGTGCAATATGTAGTCTAGTGCTTCCCCCGGTGGGCCGTAGTGGTATTGCAGGGGGGGACGGGGACGTAGCTAGTCTAAATCAATCTATTAAAATAATTAAAATATTCCAATTGTTCTAAAAATTAGATTTTTTTGAAAGTATGTAAGGTTGGTGTTATGGTTTAAATATATTTGTAAAGAATGTTTACATCATAGTTCACATGAAATTTGAGACAAACTTGTTAATAAATGTAGGTAAATGTCAGTATATATTTCATTTTTCATCATTTAGCAGACGCTTTTGATGGAGAAAGTGCTGTATATTCACAATCCCCACTTTCAGTTCCTGCCGGCGTGGGAATCGAACCGGCAACCTTCTGATTACAAGCCCGACTCCCTCACCACTAGGCCACGACTACCCCTATATATATAATTTTTTGCGATGTTTTTGGAGGGCCTTACCCCTCTTAAGTTTGGGAAGCTCTGATGCAGATGCCTATTCAAAACAAAAGCGTAGCTTGATGACACCAAGTTTTGAGCGTGGAATCAGGGGACAAGCGGTCTTCACCTCACAGCCGATGGAAAAGAATCAGGATGGGAATCGTGTTCACGGATGCGATTATTAACGTTGCTGTAGATGAAGCAGAGCAGGAGCGAGTGTTGTGGAGCTGAACGAGGCGCTGGTGATTGTTAATGAGAGACTAATGCAACACATGCCTAGCGAGCAGCTGAACTTTTTATCATGCCACAGCCTTGCTTCCACTTTTCTGGTCATGAGTATGTGGTAACGCAGCTCTGTTTATCATATTATTTGAGTGTGTTGAAAAGGATGTTACAATGTTACTCCGTGCGTTCTTTCGGCAGCAGCCGCGATAGGTAGATCGATGTTACAATATTATATTAAATGCTGGATGGCTTGTGTTGATAAATGGCATGCAATTAATTTGAAAACTTATTGCATGACAGAGAAAATTCTGCATTACTGTTACTGAACATAAAGCAGCATCTGATTATGCCATGTTAGCTAGTGTTCATCTCTGAGGCATGGCACTCGCAAAAAATCTAGACAACTAAATTTAACAATAAGACCAAACATATAATGATTCGTTTTCTGTCTATAAATGTATCAAAACAGATGATCCTTGGTTAAGATTGTGATTTTCTTATGATTTACGAATAGTAGGAAACATTTGGGATGTTTTAAGTAAAATATATATCACTGGCCTAGTTTTACTGCAAAGAATTTATGTATTCCAGATTTAATTCTAAAGTGAAGATCACGGTAACCCTCGAGTAATGACGGAAGTATTACCAAACCCTCCAGAAGGAATCACGAATTATTTGGATCAGTAATCTAAAGTTAGAAACATGATAACGGTCTTGTGACTACTGGAGTTGTTCGAGGTTTTTGCAAAGTATTGGATTCTAATAACTCAAGACTCAATGCATAATTCTAAAGGAACTACAACTAATTTGGATACGTTTTCTAAAGTGAAGATGGTAATCCAAATACATCAGAAGGAATTTCTATACAAAATTGTAAAAACCTCAAAAGTAGTTACTAAAGAGTAATCATGTTTTTTTCATTTCAGTCTTTACTGGTGTGTTGCCATGACCTTCTCTTTAGATTTAATTATACATTATGCATCAGAATTATGATCCTGTATACAGTTGTTCTCAGGGAGGCATGAAAACACAGATTGTCTGATTAGCTAATCGTGAACTACTACATTAAGCTGAGCACTGTCACTTACTAATTCTTTAATCTTGTTAGTTAATAGAAGTTACTAGAGTGTTAATAATGCGTTACTCATTTGTTCCTTTGTAGTTAATAATGGAGGTTCAGTATTCTAAAGTGTTACCCTTTTTTTTGATAATATATACTTTTTCATAATATGTTGTCATCAGGGCTGGGTGGGTCACTTTTAAAATGTATTTTACTACCGATTACAAAATACATGCTTTAAAAAGTCATTTGTAACGTATTTCGTTACATTACTCAAGTTTAGTGACTTCATCTAAATACTTTAGAATACTTTGGAATACTAATAAGTGTGAAACAAACACAAAAAAGATCATTGAGAGTTTTTATCTCACAATTCTGACTTTTTCCCTCAGAATTGAGTGATATAAAGTTGCAATTGTGAGTTATAAAGTCAGAATTATGAGATATAAACTCACAATATTGAGAAAAGTCAGAATTATGAGATATAAACTCACAATATTGAGAAAAGTCAGAATTATGAGATATAAACTCACAATATTGAGAAAAGTCAGAATTATGAGATATAAACTCACAATATTGAGAAAAGTCAGAATTATGAGATATAAACTCACAATATTGAGAAAAGTCAGAATTATGAAATATAAACTCACAATATTGAGAAAAGTCAAAATTATTAGATATAAACTCACAATATTGTGAAAAATCAAAATTATGAGATATAAACTGACAAACTAAATTCACAATTGCGAGAAAAAAAGTCAGTATTCTCCCAATTCTGACTTTATAACTTGCAATTGTGAGTTTAAGTCTCGCAATTCTGAGAAAAAGAAGTCAGAAGAAAAAACAAATAGTGAGAAAAAGTCACAGTGACGAGTGAATTATAAAATGACTCTCAAAACATGAAAACAGTGGAAAACATGAAACTGAACTCGTCTTTTTCAGACGGTCAGAGTCAGAGAATCACCAATCGCTGTTTAAATGACATTAAAACTCAAAGTAATCACTTTGGTAATCTAAAACACTTTTCAGATGGAACTGTAATCTGATTACCACCCATTTAAAATGAAACTGTAATGAAATATTTTAAATACGTAACTAAGTTACTTGTATATCGTTACTCCCCAACCCTGGTCGTTGCCTATATAAATCAGGGACATATATCTACTCCAAACCCTTTGACATGTTTGTCTTGGATTTGTTTTGACCCCGTGACTTGTTACCAATACTGACATTTGAAATTGATTTTGACATAATGATTGTAATACAGTTTTAAAAAGTAATACACTAATAATCAAGAAGACTAAATAAAATAAACTGCATGAAAACTAGTATATTTAATATGTTTATGGTATTTGAGAGAAACAAAAATAAGATACTGGACAAAAAAAACACTTCATAGTGAAAGGAAAACAGTCAAAGACGGATTTATATGATCCCTATCTTGATATTTTGTTACAAACTTAATGCTAGTATGCATAAATTTTGAGCAAATGCAAACCAAGTGAAATCATATCGCTCCTCACAGAAGGATTTGGTTTCTAAGTGTCAAATCATCACTTCATAAGTCATGGAGCACTGAATCGCCTCGCACGTTTCTTCCTGAGAGATCGGCTCATTACATAATTCATAACCATTAAAATCGTGTCACATAAAGACAAAACTAAAAGTTATTGTCACAACAGCATGTTAAGTAATGCCATTAAGTTCTCAATCGACCATAAAATCCAAAAACAAACTGCACACATTTGCATGACATTTACAAATGCAATAATAAAGGACTTTTATTATCGCAGAATTAGTACGCGTATCATCACGGGCCTGCCAAACTTTTATTACCCCAGGAGTCAAACACCACTTGGCAGTTCATCCTGCTCAGCTTAAATGGCATTCAATTTTTGCTCTTCTAGATTAACAGCAGAATTAAAGGTTTAATCCAGAAAGCTGGTGTTCGCCGATAGATCCGGTAAAGAAGCAGCATGTTAAATCCTTCAGATCCAAGGGAGTCAACCAAGAGGTGCTCAGCCAAAGAAGAAGATGGCGAGCGGGATCCACGTGTGCTGTCGACAGGCAATGAGGGTTTTTTAAATGGCATTCTTTGATGGCTCAGCAAAACCTCAGATTTCTCTTTAAGGAACTGCTGTGTTGCTAAGACCAGTGGATCAGAGCACACATCTGAAATTCACACCACAAATGCCTTCCATGTTCCCTTCTTAAAAATAACCTAACCTTTAAAGACATTCTTTTTATTCATTATTTATTTGCTACTTGGGGTTTTCATAGAATTTTCACCTCATGCCTACTTTCCCTCATTAAAAGAATAAGGGGACGAACTGTTTTAGATAAAGAAACACACCAGCAAATGCTTTGGGAGATGGTGTGGGTCTTGACATTACTCACCCAATGATCCATCCAGACGTATAAGCGACATCATTCTGCAAGAATTATAAAATATTATAATTTACCCTCACATTGGATATTAACCTTTTAAAAACAAACCAAAGAAAGTTCTGTCATGACAACTCTCGGAGTGTTAAGCATATGACAATGTTGATATGTTTTGGCAAGCGAAGGATTTGCGACTGCCAACATGCTGCTGTGAGCAAATTCTGCTGCTGTACAATGTGGCATACATGAATCACCTGTAGCAGATCTATACAGGTGGAGCTGGGGAAGTTGGAGGGTTTCTGAAAGCGCGCTGCAATTGCTACAGGAAATTGCTGATCAAGTACTTGAGGTTGAGCGCGCAATACTGATAGAGCAGGAACCAATCAGCTGTGCCCAATAGAGAAGGCTGTGATTGCAAGCAGATTGAGGAATAAGCCTGTGCCATCTAGAGTTTCATGACAGAACTTTGTATTTATTTGAAAAAATGGAAAGAATCTTACCTTGGTTATAAAACAACGAGCAACGGTTGATTTAGAATTTAAGTTAGTTATATTGAATTCAAGTTTAGAAACAATTCTGTGTGTAAAAATGAAAAAAAAAAAGTATTTCAAAATGAAAACTTACTGCTTACAAAAAAAAAAACAAAAAAAAGTTGGCTGAGATTTTCATATGAGATATGAAAACTGGTTTCAGGTGGTTCGACCATTAAAAAAAATAAGATTGCTTGGTAAACACAATTTTCTTTTTAACAACATTTACAGACAGTTCATTTACAATAAGACATAGTATGTTGTCTATTTAAAAGTCTTTTGATTCTTTGTTAACTTTAAGAATCTTTTTTTTTATTACCGATTACAGTAATAGTTACATTTTAAAAAATAAATAAATAAAGCAGAGAGCAACAATTATAACAGTTGGGTTGTTTATTTAGAAAAGGCATGATTTTGGCAAACAGTCAATCTATGATATTTTTAAGGACTATAAAGTTCCTGCAGAACTTTTGAGAAGTACATTTTATTCAAATCTAAGTCACGAAAAGATCATGGTGGATTACTCATCATCGTCTTCAAGATTCAGTCTCAAACATCTTCTTCCTGCCGCCCATACCAGCCTTATCCTCAATGTTCTTACGCCAGTCTCCAACATCACGCAGCTCTTTATCCTGTGAATAAGAGGTTTTCAGTTTCTTACTTACATCTGATCACCTAAAAATAAAAAAAAATTGGTCATCCTTTGTAGTCACCTCCTCTTTGACCTCCTTCTTGACTTGTTTCAGGTTGGCTCTCAGATCCATGGAGACCTTGTGCTTGGAGCCCAGCAGAGCCTGAAGCATAGCGTCGGCAGACATGCGCACTTTCTTCAAAGGGGCTTCTTGAACTTGCCCTTCAGGTCAACGATCTTTATATTTAAGTCTTTGACCTAAAACGCAAAAAAAAAAAATCTTGCTGACCGCCTCCATGTTGAACCACATAGAAGGAGATACACAAGAAACATCTTACCTCATCAACAACCATGATGGCTTTGTGCTCAAGAATATATCTCTCCTCATCAATTACATCGATTTTTGCATGTAACTCTTTGCAGAGCTCCTGTTGACAGAAAAAAAAAAAACATGCTAAAGCTTTGAATTTCCAAAAAAATCTTCTAAAAGTAATAACAACTGAACCGAACAGCACCTGTAGCTCTTCTTTGGAGCTTGGGTATGACAACGGAGGACAGCTTTCTTCCATGTATCTCTTCCTCTCCTCCTTCTTCTCGATCTGCTCTGCTTCCAGTAAGTCTTTTGCAACCACGAGCATCATGCTCTTCAAGCAAATATGATTCATTGAGAATCCTAGCCTACTCATATTTTTAAATGGAACTTTTTTGACGTTAGTTCAGCTAATAAGACATGAGCTCTTACCTTCAGGCTGTGTTTTTTACTACTAGACATTCGTTTCCTAATAAAGAGGAGACAAACACATACTTTACATTAGGAAATTCACCTCTGTATTGTCCCATTGTAGTAATATTTGTACTTTCTTTACATAGACACAAAATTTACGGTGCTTGCATGGAAGCACAGTATTGATATTCCTCAAGCCTTCTGGTTAGTGTTTGTTCTAAACCATGATCCATAAGTTGCAATGTCAGCCTGTTCAATGAACGAAAGAGTCAATCATGCACACTATTTATCAAATCAAGGGAACGAAAGAGTCAATCGTGCACACGATTTATCAAATCGAGGGAACGAAAGAGTCAATCACGCACACGTTTTATCAAATCGAAAGAACGAAAGAGTAAATCATGCACACGTTTTATCAAATCAAGGGAACGAAAGAGTCAATCGTGCACACGATTTATCAAATCGAGGGAACGAAAGAGTCAATCGTGCACACGATTTATCAAATCGAGGGAACGAAAGAGTCAATCGTGCACACGATTTATCAAATCGAGAGAACGAAAGAGTCAATCACGCACACGATTTATCAAATCGAGAGAACGAAAGAGTCAATCGTGCACACGATTTATCAAATCGAGGGAACGAAAGAGTCAATCACGCACACGTTTTATCAAATCGAGAGAACGAAAGAGTCAATCGTGCACACGATTTATCAAATCGAGAGAACGAAAGAGTCAATCATGCACACGATTTATCAAATCGAGAGAACGAAAGAGTCAATCGTGCACACGATTTATCAAATCGAGGGAACGAAAGAGTCAATCACGCACACGTTTTATCAAATCGAGAGAACGAAAGAGTCAATCATGCACACGATTTATCAAATCGAGAGAACGAAAGAGTCAATCGTGCACACGATTTATCAAATCGAGGGAACGAAAGAGTCAATCACGCACACGTTTTATCAAATCGAGAGAACGAAAGAGTCAATCGTGCACACGATTTATCAAATCGAGAGAACGAAAGAGTCAAAATCATGCACACGATTTATCAAATCGAGAGAACGAAAGAGTCAATCGTGCACACGATTTATCAAATCGAGGGAACGAAAGAGTCAATCACGCACACGTTTTATCAAATCGAGAGAACGAAAGAGTCAATCGTGCACACGATTTATCAAATCGAGGGAACGAAAGAGTCAATCGTGCACACGATTTATCAAATCGAGGGAACGAAAGAGTCAATCGTGCACACGATTTATCAAATCGAGGGAACGAAAGAGTCAATCGTGCACACGATTTATCAAATCGAGGGAACGAAAGAGTCAATCGTGCACACGATTTATCAAATCGAGGGAACGAAAGAGTCAATCGTGCACACGATTTATCAAATCGAGGGAACCAAAGAGTCAATCGTGCACACGATTTATCAAATCGAGGGAACGAAAGAATCAATCGTGCACACGATTTATCAAATCGAGGGAACGAAAGAGTCAATCGTGCACACGATTTATCAAATCGAGGGAACCAAAGAGTCAATCGTGCACACGATTTATCAAATCGAGGGAACCAAAGAGTCAATCGTGCACACGATTTATCAAATCGAGGGAACGAAAGAGTCAATCGTGCACACGATTTATCAAATCGAGGGAACGAAAGAGTCAATCGTGCACACGATTTATCAAATCGAGGGAACGAAAGAGTCAATCGTGCACACGATTTATCAAATCGAGGGAACGAAAGAGTCAATCGTGCACACGATTTATCAAATCGAGGGAACCAAAGAGTCAATCGTGCACACGATTTATCAAATCGAGGGAACGAAAGAGTCAATCGTGCACACGATTTATCAAATCGAGGGAACGAAAGAGTCAATCGTGCACACGATTTATCAAATCGAGGGAACGAAAGAGTCAATCGTGCACACGATTTATCAAATCGAGGGAACCAAAGAGTCAATCGTGCACACGATTTATCAAATCGAGAGAACGAAAGAGTCAATCGTGCACACGATTTATCAAATCGAGAGAACGAAAGAGTCAATCATGCACACGATTTATCAAATCGAGGGGGAACCAAAGAGTCAATCGTGCACACGATTTATCAAATCGAGGGAACCAAAGAGTCAATCGTGCACACGATTTATCAAATCGAGGGAGAACCAAAGAGTCAATCGTGCACACGATTTATCAAATCGAGGGAACCAAAGAGTCAATCGTGCACACGATTTATCAAATCGAGGGAACGAAAGAGTCAATCGTGCACACGATTTATCAAATCGAGGGGGAACCAAAGAGTCAATCGTGCACACGATTTATCAAATCGAGGGAACCAAAGAGTCAATCGTGCACACGATTTATCAAATCGAGGGAACGAAAGAGTCAATCGTGCACACGATTTATCAAATCGAGGGAACGAAAGAGTCAATCGTGCACACGATTTATCAAATCGAGGGAACGAAAGAGTCAATCGTGCACACGATTTATCAAATCGAGGGAACGAAAGAGTCAATCGTGCACACGATTTATCAAATCGAGAGAACGAAAGAGTCAATCGTGCACACGATTTATCAAATCGAGAGAACGAAAGAGTCAATCATCATGCACACGATTTATCAAATCGAGGGAACGAAAGAGTCAATCACGCACACGTTTTATCAAATCAAGAGAACGAAAGAGTCAATCGTGCACACGATTTATCAAATCGAGGGAACGAAAGAGTCAATCGTGCACACGATTTATCAAATCGAGGGAACGAAAGAGTCAATCGTGCACACGATTTATCAAATCGAGGGAACGAAAGAGTCAATCGTGCACACGATTTATCAAATCGAGGGAACGAAAGATTCAATCACGCACACGTTTTATCAAATCGAAAGAACGAAAGAGTAAATCATGCACACGTTTTATCAAATCGAGGGAACGAAAGAGTCAATCGTGCACACGATTTATCAAATCGAGAGAACGAAAGAGTCAATCGTGCACACGATTTATCAAATCGAGAGAACGAAAGAGTCAATCACGCACACGATTTATCAAATCGAGGGAACGAAAGAGTCAATCACGCACACGATTTATCAAATCGAGGGAACGAAAGAGTCAATCGTGCACACGATTTATCAAATCGAGGGAACGAAAGAGTCAATCGTGCACACGATTTATCCAATCGAGGGAACGAAAGAGTCAATCGTGCACACGATTTATCAAATCGAGGGAACGAAAGAGTCAATCGTGCACGCGATTTATCAAATCGAGGGAACGAAAGAGTCAATCGTGCACACGATTTATCAAATCGAGGGAACCAAAGAGTCAATCGTGCACACGATTTATCAAATCGAGGGAAAGAAAGAGTCAATCGTGCACACGATTTATCAAATCGAGGGAACGAAAGAGTCAATCGTGCACACGATTTATCAAATCGAGGGAACCAAAGAGTCAATCACGCACACGTTTTATCAAATCGAAAGAACGAAAGAGTAAATCATGCACACGTTTTATCAAATCGAGGGAACGAAAGAGTCAATCGTGCACACGATTTATCAAATCGAGAGAACGAAAGAGTCAATCGTGCACGCGATTTATCAAATCGAGGGAACGAAAGAGTCAATCGTGCACACGATTTATCAAATCGAGGGAACCAAAGAGTCAATCGTGCACACGATTTATCAAATCGAGGGAAAAAAAGAGTCAATCGTGCACACGATTTATCAAATCGAGGGAACGAAAGAGTCAATCGTGCACACGATTTATCAAATCGAGGGAACCAAAGAGTCAATCGTGCACACGATTTATCAAATCGAGGGAACGAAAGAGTCAATCGTGCACACGATTTATCAAATCGAGGGAACGAAAGAGTCAATCGTGCACACGATTTATCAAATCGAGGGAACCAAAGAGTCAATCGTGCACACGATTTATCAAATCGAGGGAACGAAAGAGTCAATCGTGCACACGATTTATCAAATCGAGGGAACGAAAGAGTCAATCGTGCACACGATTTATCAAATCGAGGGAACGAAAGAGTCAATCGTGCACACGATTTATCAAATCGAGGGAACGAAAGACTCAATCGTGCACACGATTTATCAAATCGAGAGAACGAAAGAGTCAATCGTGCACACGATTTATCAAATCGAGAGAACGAAAGAGTCAATCATGCACACGATTTATCAAATCGAGGGAACGAAAGAGTCAATCACGCACACGTTTTATCAAATCAAGAGAACGAAAGAGTCAATCGTGCACACGATTTATCAAATCGAGGGAACGAAAGAGTCAATCGTGCACACGATTTATCAAATCGAGGGAACCAAAGAGTCAATCGTGCACACGATTTATCAAATCGAGGGAACGAAAGAGTCAATCGTGCACACGATTTATCAAATCGAGGGAACGAAAGAGTCAATCGTGCACACGATTTATCAAATCGAGGGAACGAAAGAGTCAATCACGCACACGTTTTATCAAATCGAAAGAACGAAAGCGTAAATCATGCACACGTTTTATCAAATCGAGGGAACGAAAGAGTCAATCGTGCACACGATTTATCAAATTGAGAGAACGAAAGAGTCAATCGTGCACACGATTTATCAAATCGAGAGAACGAAAGAGTCAATCACGCACACGATTTATCAAATCGAGGGAACGAAAGAGTCAATCACGCACACGATTTATCAAATCGAGGGAACGAAAGAGTCAATCGTGCACACGATTTATCAAATCGAGGGAACGAAAGAGTCAATCGTGCACACGATTTATCAAATCGAGGGAACGAAAGAGTCAATCGTGCACACGATTTATCAAATCGAGGGAACGAAAGAGTCAATCGTGCACGCGATTTATCAAATCGAGGGAACGAAAGAGTCAATCGTGCACACGATTTATCAAATCGAGGGAACCAAAGAGTCAATCGTGCACACGATTTATCAAATCGAGGGAACCAAAGAGTCAATCGTGCACACGATTTATCAAATCGAGGGAACCAAAGAGTCAATCGTGCACACGATTTATCAAATCGAGGGAACCAAAGAGTCAATCGTGCACACGATTTATCAAATCGAGGGAACCAAAGAGTCAATCGTGCACACGATTTATCAAATCGAGGGAACGAAAGAGTCAATCGTGCACACGATTTATCAAATCGAGGGAACGAAAGAGTCAATCGTGCACACGATTTATCAAATCGAGGGAACGAAAGAGTCAATCGTGCACACGATTTATCAAATCGAGGGAACGAAAGAGTCAATCGTGCACACGACTTATCAAATCGAGGGAACGAAAGAGTCAATCGTGCACACGACTTATCAAATCGAGGGAACGAAAGAGTCAATCGTGCACACGACTTATCAAATCGAGGGAACGAAAGAGTCAATCGTGCACACGACGTATCAAATCGAGGGAACGAAAGAGTCAATCGTGCACACGACGTATCAAATCGAGGGAACGAAAGAGTCAATCGTGCACACGACGTATCAAATCGAGGGAACGAAAGAGTCAATCGTGCACACGATTTATCAAATCGAGGGAACGAAAGAGTCAATCGTGCACACGACTTATCAAATCGAGGGAACGAAAGAGTCAATCGTGCACACGATTTATCAAATCGAGGGAACGAAAGAGTCAATCGTGCACACGATTTATCAAATCGAGGGAACGAAAGAGTCAATCGTGCACACGATTTATCAAATCGAGAGAACGAAAGAGTCAATCGTGCACACGATTTATCAAATCGAGGGAACGAAAGAGTCAATCACGCACACGTTTTATCAAATCGAGAGAACGAAAGAGTCAATCGTGCACACGATTTATCAAATCGAGGGAACGAAAGAGTCAATCGTGCACACGATTTATCAAATCGAGGGAACGAAAGAGTCAATCGTGCACACGATTTATCAAATCGAGGGAACGAAAGAGTCAATCGTGCACACGATTTATCAAATCGAGGGAACGAAAGAGTCAATCGTGCACACGATTTATCAAATCGAGGGAACGAAAGAGTCAATCGTGCACACGATTTATCAAATCGAGGGAACGAAAGAGTCAATCGTGCACACGATTTATCAAATCGAGGGAACGAAAGAGTCAATCGTGCACACGATTTATCAAATCGAGGGAACCAAAGAGTCAATCGTGCACACGATTTATCAAATCGAGGGAACCAAAGAGTCAATCGTGCACACGATTTATCAAATCGAGGGAACCAAAGAGTCAATCGTGCACACGATTTATCAAATCGAGGGAACGAAAGAGTCAATCGTGCACACGATTTATCAAATCGAGGGAACCAAAGAGTCAATCGTGCACACGATTTATCAAATCGAGGGAACCAAAGAGTCAATCGTGCACACGATTTATCAAATCGAGGGAACGAAAGAGTCAATCGTGCACACGATTTATCAAATCGAGGGAAAGAAAGAGTCAATCGTGCACACGATTTATCAAATCGAGGGAACGAAAGAGTCAATCGTGCACACGATTTATCAAATCGAGGGAACGAAAGAGTCAATCGTGCACACGACTTATCAAATCGAGGGAACGAAAGAGTCAATCGTGCACACGACGTATCAAATCGAGGGAACGAAAGAGTCAATCGTGCACACGACGTATCAAATCGAGGGAACGAAAGAGTCAATCGTGCACACGACTTATCAAATCGAGGGAACGAAAGAGTCAATCGTGCACACGATTTATCAAATCGAGGGAACGAAAGAGTCAATCGTGCACACGATTTATCAAATCGAGGGAACGAAAGAGTCAATCGTGCACACGATTTATCAAATCGAGGGAACGAAAGAGTCAATCGTGCACACGATTTATCAAATCGAGGGAACGAAAGAGTCAATCGTGCACACGATTTATCAAATCGAGGGAACGAAAGAGTCAATCGTGCACACGTTTTATCAAATCGAGGGGGAACCAAAGAGTCAATCGTGCACACGATTTATCAAATCGAGGGAACGAAAGAGTCAATCGTGCAAATGATTTAGCAAATCGAGGGAACGAAAGAGTAAATCATGCACACGATTTACTTTTTTTTTCTTGCATGTCACGTGCGGGGCTCCGTAGGATAGAATCATAGTTTGAAAATAAAAAATCATCTGTATCCATCATACACTACATGACTTTCTGTGAGATCTGTCAAATCCGACTTCCCAGTATCTGCAGACTTTCATCAACTAGAGCAGACTCATCCAGACTGCGAGTCATGGCAAAGATCTGTGCAAAATTCTCATAATGCTTTCCAGCCCCTTGGATTCTTTTTAAGAAATTTAAGATTAGAATTTGAAGAATCTCCCATTTTCTTATATTGATCGAATGTTAGCCATTCAAAACACATTCTTTTATATTCTTTTACATTTTTATGGTTGTCTTTACTACGGAGCACCTAAAGGGGACATGGTGATGGGAAAAATATGAGAAGCCAGGATTAAAAAGGAAATATATTGCAATGCTTTTGAATTTTTCCTTGCAAAGAATCTTGTGCATTTCCCAGCAAATAACTCCTGCCTTTCTTCTTAAGATACTGAACGGTTGTTATACTTACTCAGTCATTTTGAAGCTTTCTTTACACCTTTTTGACAGGAAGAAAAAAAGAGAAACACATCAGAGGCCAAAATAACACACTTTACTCAAGATGAGAACACAGTTGCTTTTAGGTACACAAGCATCATTGCCACAAGGGGCTCTATAGCATGCATTGATACAAACTGACTTCTACTGTAATGGTGGTGCAACAGACTGATGAAATCTGGTTACTAACAGTACCTCCCACCATGTATATGTGCATATATGTGTCTATGTCCAACAACCTCAGGTGTTGGTATAGCCCAAGACTTGATCCTAGCACAGTTTGAACTCCAATGCCACCAAATTCATAGACCAGGGTTCTTCAAATGAGTTTTCTTCAGAGTTTTTCTCCTGACCTAATCAAAGACAACTGAACAAGCTAATCCCGAATTTGTGAAACCCTGCCGTAGACATTCAAAGCATGTGACCTTTTTGCATCACCATTAATGTCAGGAGTTGTGTAAACTCAAGAAGACCACATGGTCCCAAGCCTCTTTGACTCATCCGAGAGGATTTTCTCCAGGAGGTCACTGTAATATGATCTCAAGGCCAGTACATCAGCTGCAGACACAGCCCCGTCCTCAAGAGCATCTCTGGGATGTCAAAGATATGACAACACAGCTCTCCTTTATTCCCAGCTTATCAACCGTCTCAGATGTCTTTCTTAATATACTCCCTCCCTGAGCGACACACTGGACTAACTGGCTAAGCGATGACAAACTGATTGACCAATTTAGCACACTTAATGGACTCTTAATGCCTCAATAACATACTTAGAAAGCTGTGAAGACAACGGTCAAGTCTATTTGAAGAAGGGATATTCTAAGTAGCCATAGAAGGAGATTGAGGACGCGTTTTGCAGAAACATATGGCAGAATAGATCAAGTAGTCTAAAAGCCTTTGTGTCTTCTTGTGTGAGGGCTTGGTAAAACTTCTAAACTCTTGAAAGTGGAGACTAACCAGTTCTCGGAAGAAATATATTTGCATATCCCAGAGCTTCCAGACATTTTAAACCTTTAAAAGATTAGCTAGAAGGTCTTTGTGAATCTAAAGCATTGTCTTTCCGAGTGAAAAGTATCGCAGATCAGTCTTAAACAAGACAGCATTGTAAATCAGTTGTTATTAAGGAGGACCGTAAGAAAGCGTTGACAGGTTGAGTAAGACTTAAGGATTAGTCTCAAATTTATGTTCATGTCGGTGTTCACTTTCAAACGGCAGTATACTGACATCACCAGTCAATATATCAAACCAGACCTCCCCCTTCGGGTCATCATTCAAAATGGTTTCTCTTCTTTATAGCATTGTTTCCTTCAGTTGAGATCCAAAACCTTTACATACGTTAAAATCCCCAATAATGATCAATGATCATTCAACTATGAAACTATCCAGACTAACAGCACCACGAAGAATCAATACATTACATTTATGTTCTTAGCATCTTACCATTGTGATTTACGGCTGAAGAATGACAACATTCTCCTTAAACTCCATCATCAATCCCACAAACTACATTTTACAACTTCCAACAAATATCTACCAAAAAATAGCATTTGCAAGACGAAGACAATACACCAATGGAACTGCACTCACCTCTCTAGAAGAACAGAGGAACGTCTTCTAGGGACAGATGGCTGTCAAACCAAGACACAGGCAGCAGACGTGCTAAGAAGATATATATTGCATTCTCTGATCTCTCTGCAAATCCATGGTTTCTCTTTATGGAAGTGGATTACCCACCAAACCAATGAGCTGACAAGGTCATGAAATACGGCCCTATCCCTCCTTCGCTGTGCCATCAGTATAAATATCCTGTCCTTCAAGATAGTTATTCTTTTATTCTAAGAATGGCATTCTCTCAAAGAACTTTTCGTGTTACAATCTATTTATCCATCTATCTATCTATCTATCTATCTATCTATCTATCTATCTATCTATCTATCTATCTATCTATCTATCTATCTATCTATCTATCTATCTATCTATCTATCTATCTATCTATCTATCTATCTATCCATCCATCCATCTATCTATCTATCTATCTATCCATCCATCGATCTATCTATCTATCTATCTATCTATCTATCTATCTATCTATCTATCTATCTATCTATCTATCTATCTATCTATCTATCTATCTATTCATCCATCCATCCATCCATCTATCTATCTATCTATCAATCGATGGATCTATATATCCATCTATCTATCTATCTATCTATCTATCTATCTATCTATCTATCTATCTATCTATCTATCTATCTATCTATCTATCTATCTATCTATTTATCCATCCATCGATGGATCTATCTATCTATCTATCTATCTATCTATCTATCTATCTATCTATCTATCTATCTATCTATCTATCTATCTATCTATCTATCTATCTATCTATCTATCTATCCATCCATCGATGGATCTATCTATCTATCTATCTATCTATCTATCTATCTATCTATCTATCTATCTATCTATCTATATATCTATCTATCCATCGATCTATCCATCTATCGATCTATCTATCTATCTATATATCTATATATCTATCTATCTATCTATATATCTATCTATCCATCGATCTATCCATCTATCGATCTATCGATCTATCTATATATCTATATATCTATCTATCTATCCATCTATCCTCCATCCATAAATAAAGGATAAATGTCACAATGTTAGTTACCTTCTGTTTGTGCGTTCAGCATCGTCTTTGTTTCCGAACAGCTGCTTCTCACGGGTGCCAGGAAGGCATCACTGTTACCTATTATATTTAATCATAATAACATATTATCAGCATTTATTCAATAACGAATCAATAATACAAATTGACAATAAATACTTACTTGTGGCCCAGAGATTGGTGAAGAAATTGTGTTTAAAAAGCTGGTTACACAGTGGCTTATGAAATGAACACAGTACATCATTCCTGCTTAAACAGTTTTAATGATTGTGTAAGACATTGATTCATGGGCTGAGAATGCACATTTCCAGTATTCTTCCATTATCGAAACTAAGTGATCCCATTTACTTTCTCATGAATAGCAAATGTAAGTGAATGTGTTTATAGTTCACGGTTTCTTGAACATTAAAGACAGGGCCAATCATATTTGAGCAGCATATTGAACTTCAAAAAACTAAAGCAAAATTTAAGCCTCAGTTTCAAACATCTTCTTCCTGCCATCCATGCCAGACTTGTCTTCAATATTCTTCCGCCAGTCTCCGACATCACGCAGTTCCTTATCCTAGGAAGAGTGAATAAAAATAAGACTTAGTCAGTGAACCAATATACTAAGGATTCGAGATCAGCATCTTTCACAATTCTGAAGGTTCTGAACTCTTATAGACAAAGCAGTACATGAAATGCAGTTTAAACGCTCACCTCCTCTTTGACCTCCTTCTTGACTTGTTTCAGGTTGGCTCTCAGATCCAGAGACACCTTGTGCTTGGAGCCCAGCAGAGCCTGAAGCATCTGATCGGCAGACATGCGCACCTTCCTCAACACGGGTTTCTTGAACTTGCCCTTCAGGTCAATAACTTTGATATTCAGGTCCTCAATCTACAATCAGTCAGTGAGGGCCATCAATACAGAAACTACAGAATAAAACACAAATTGGACTGGAATATAATTTAGAAGACATCTTACCTCCTTTGCACACTTATTGACTTTCATTTCCAGATCATATCTCTCCTCATCAGTGACATCGATTTTGTGGTGAAGCTCCCTGCACAGTTCCTACAAACAATGAGGATTATTTATTTTATTGTATCCACTAACAATATATGTCCTCTAAGGTGTCATGCACAAATTCCCCTTACAAAAAAGAAGTATACTTCAAGTTCATTTTATGAAGTAAACTTAAGTAATGTATAATTTTAAAGTATACTTTATGTACTAAGCATACTAGTATCAACGTAATAGTGGTAAAATTTGTAAGTATACTGTTTCAATACCGCTTGGGACCAGGGTTGAGGAGTAACGAAATACAAGTAACTTAGTTACGTATTTAAAATACAACATTTGAGTCACTGTGTTTCATTACAGTTTCATTTTAAATGGGTGGTAATCAGATTACAGTTACATCTGAAAAGTGTTTTAGATTACCAAAGTGATTACTTTGAGTTTTAATGTCATTTAAACAGCGATTGGTGATTCTCTGACTCTGACCGTCTGAAAAAGACGAGTTCAGTTTCATGTTTTCACTGTTTTCATGTTTTGTGAGTCATTTTATAATTCACTCGTCACTGCAACTTTTTCTCACAATTTGTTTTTTTCTCTCACAATTGTGAGTTTGTGTTTCACAATTCTGACTTCTTTTTCTCAGAATTGTGAAATTAAAACTCACAATTGTAAGTTAAAAAGTAAGAATTGGGAGATATGAACTTGCAATACTGACTTTTTTTCTTGCAGTTGTGAATTAGGAATGTGAGTTTATATCTCATAATTCTGACTTTTCTCAATATTGCGAGTTTGTCTCATAATTCTGACTTCTCAATATTGCGAGTTTATATCTCATAATTCTGACTTTTCTCAATATTGCGAGTTTATATCTCATAATTCTGACTTTTCTCAATATTGTGAGTTTATATCTCATAATTCTGACTTTTCTCAATATTGCGAGTTTATATCTCATAATTCTGACTTTTCTCAATATTGCGAGTTTATATCTCATAATTCTGTCTTTTCTCAATATTGCGAGTTTATATCTCATAATTCTGACTTTTCTCAATATTGTGAGTTTATATCTCATAATTCTGACTTTTCTCAATATTGTGAGTTTATATCTCATAATTCTGACTTTTCTCAATATTGTGAGTTTATATCTCATAATTCTGACTTTTCTCAATATTGCGAGCTTATATCTCATAATTCTGACTTCTCAATATTGCGAGTTTATATCTCATAATTCTGACTTTTCTCAATATTGTGAGTTTATATCTCATAATTCTGACTTTTCTCAATATTGTGAGTTTATATCTCATAATTCTGACTTTATAACCCACAATTGCAACTTTATTTCACACAATTCCGAGGGAAAAAGTCAGAATTGTGAGATAAAAACTCACAATGACCTTTTTTGTGTTTGTTTCACACTTATTAGTATTCCAAAGTATTCTAAAGTATTTAGATTAAGTTACTAAACCTGACTAATGTAACGAAATACGTTACAAATGACTTTTTAAAGCATGTATTTTGTAATCGGTAGTGAAATACATTTTAAAAGTGACCCACCCAGTCTTGTTTGGCACTATATTGGCCCAACTGAAGTATATGTAAGTGTTCTATAAATGTAACAGTAGTAAACTTTAAGTACACAACTAGTTCACAGCTACATTTCTCATTTGAACTACATCTGTACAAGTGAATTTATAAGTATATTAGTAGTGTACTATTCTAATACTAATAGTACTTTTTTAGTAAAAGTACACTTTGAAATATACTCTAAGTAAACTACTAGTTTAGTGCAATATCAATATATATCAATATCAGTTTACTTTTTAAATATTATCTTTGCACTTTAAGTATACTATTAGGTATTATTTTTTATACTTGAAATATACCTATAACTGTACTTTAACTCTTTCCATTTTAAAAAGCTTCATATATCCTTTTATATCAACATTTAAACGTGGGCAAGTTTCATTAAAAACGTTTTAACTTGAGAAAATTGCATTGTTGTCAAAGACTATGTATGAATATGGGATTCAAAAAGATGATCAAAACACAGCTGGAGTAGATCGAGTCCATCAACAACCCCAAAGCTTCACAGTCCTATAGCTTGTCCTGGGTCGACATTTCATTCGGTGACGTTACGCAGTTTGGTTTGGATCACATTATGCGTAAGCAAGCTACTATCACTTGTCTGTTCTTCTTCTTCTCCTGTGTTTTGAACCGGAGATTCTGCACTCTTTCAGAAGATGTGTAATAGTATGGAATCGGATCTCTGCCAAAGACTTTCTATACAGTCTTAAATAGCGTTCAAGCCACTGAACAAGCGTCTCCTGAACCGTGTGTTTTTCCTCTTGCGCTGTCTGTAATGCAGCGAGTCTTGTGATCGGTTGTCAAGCCAGCCGATCGGAATTTAGCAGCCTCATCTCTGATTGGCTGGAATTTTGGCACATTGTAACGCTGGTTCGTGTCGAGCAGGCGAGCGGTCGGCGCTTAGCGAGCGACCGAAACCTCGCACGTGCGAAAGAGAACGTCCGCGCACATCCAAATAAACTTCTTTAAAATGCAAAACTGATTTTCGTTCGCTCGAAATGTTTTATTTGCAAGACAAAGATTTTCTCTTCAACTCAAAGCGCGAAACGGCCATTTGCACGCTCAAAATATGATCTTGCGCGCACAAAAATTCGGCAGAGATCCAATACCGTTAATAGCGCCCCCTAGCTTATAACAGTGAAACACTGATAGCCAGAAAAATCAGTCAATGGCGGGGAAAGAGTAAAGTAGACGTACACTAATTCTTAGTAAGTCAATATTTTCAAACAATGTACGTTTATAAGACAGCATGTAAAACTATGTGGAAAAAAAGGATTTAATAGGCTATTAAATAAAAGGATTAAACACAACTACATGCCAAGTATACTTAATTAAGCTTTTAAGCATATCTCGATCAAAAGAGTACAATTATAGGCTAAATATACGAAGGCTGCGTTCACACTTGTAGTTCGGTTGGTTTGGTCAATCATATAGTCCTGGTCCTCTTAGCGTTCACACTGGCATTTTTAAGTCACCGAACCGAAGGCACAGGGATACGGTCACGACCTGATCGGTCGCTTTTATGACGTATATTTGGCGACGCTTACCGAACATTAAAACAACGCTGTGTTCTGGATTAAACGCCATCATTTCATGCTTTATTTTGACCAGCTGAGAATCACGAAGAGCTCATCAAATGTTCAAAACATTCAAAACAGCAGCAGGATTTCCTCCGAAACTTCACCTCCTCGTCGCTCCACGTTTGCCCTCGACTCATTCTGGATCTCGTGACATCACGTCCTGTTTTTGGTTGGTTCACACGTCTTTGGTCCGTGTCGCGTTCATATATCAACCGAACCGCACCAGAGTTCGTCTGGAAGCGGACCGAGACCCATCTTTTTAGCACTCTCGGTCCGCACCAGGGTTCTGATGGCAGCGTTCACATGTGTTCAAACTGAGCGATCAGGGTTCGTTTTAATCCAACCGAACTTGACAAGTGTGAACGCACCCTTAAACTTTTCTGTCAGTGCAAGTCAAGTATACTTAAGTGCGATTTCAAGTATATTTCTGAGTAGTAAATAAAAAGTAGACTGAAAGCATACTTTCTCATTTTTAGTTTAAAAGAAGTATACTAATAGCTCACTTGATTAAACTTCTTTTTTCGTATGTATGTGAATTTATTGTCTGGTACCTGTAATGCCTGCATGTTTCCAGGTAGAGACAGAGGCTGGCAGGTTTCTGACATGTATCTCTGCCTCTCCACCTCTCTGTCCTTTACCTCCTGTTCCAGTAAACCTTTGGCGATGGCAAGCATCAAGCTCTGGGACACGAGAGAGGCAGGGTGTCATTATTAATTATCAATGGGTAACTGAAAAATAGGTTTTATTTTGAGTCATTCCGTACCTTTAGATGATGCTTGCGACTCGATGACACCTTTTTCCTGCGACGTTTTGAGATGTTGAGATCAATCAAATGCATTGTGTAAAACAGTAACTAATAACCACAAGACTGCACTTTTTCATAATATTATTCTATATTCAACACAGACATTTAAAAGATTATACCACCACAGCAAAGAGTTTGTGTTAGTTGAAGAAGATGATGATCATCTAAAAAGAGGAAATCAAAATATTTACTCACTCAGACATCTTGGCTGAATTTTGCTTTCCCCCCCTGTGAAATAATCAACAATTTACAATTAATATAAGTAAGACTGGTAAAATTATAAGATGCAATAGAGTAATAAAGAATATATTTTTATCAGCAAAGAAAAAAGACTCGGCATGGATTATGTAAAGTTGTGGCTTCAGAGAAATGAACTATGTTCATGTATGCACATTTATTCTTTTTTTAATCAAATATTTAATTATTGATTCATTTTAATTCCACGCTTTTTTAGGCGTGATATGTGAACGGCCCCTAATTTCGGCCGTACAGAACCGAAAACCGTGATACGAACCGAACCGTGGGTTTTGTGAACCGTGCCACCCGTAGAAGCTTATTAGGTAGGCAGCTGATTTGCAGCTTTACGCGCCAACTACAATTCCTGTTCTTCAATCAGGTAAGAACCAGAACTGTGTGTTTTTATGTTTTTATATTCTTCTGTACTGCACTTTGGCCCACTTCGGTGGTTTTAAAGTGCTTTATGAATAAAGTTTGATTGATTGATTGATTGATTGATTGAACCAGACCTGTTATAAACATAAATATACTTGATTTAGTTCAATTAATTGAAAAGTGTACTGTCCAAGAAGAAGTAGAATAGAAGTAATAATAGTAATATTTGCTGATAAAATGATGACAGTAGCCCACACAAAAGTTGCTGTATTTCTGTGCTCCGGCACGTAAGTGAACAATGCTCTGGACCACCTCTTCAGAACTCCAGGGACAGTTAAACAAACCGTGCATGTCATCGCTCTAGTCCAGTGTTTCTCAAACTTTTTCAGCCCACCTGACAGAATCCCACTCTAACACGCCCCCCAAAAACAACAAAATAGGAAGGATCAACTAAATTTAAGTTTAATATGCAACTGTTTCAAGTCAAAAACTAATTCTTCAAACACAAATGCAATGATATGATCCATTTTTTCCTTATTAAAACACATTGACGTCAACCCCCCCGCCCGCGATCCAGTGCGGGTTAAGAGCTTCCCTGGTTTAGGTCATCCTTTCGCGGACCACTAGGGGGCGATGGCGGACCGCACTTTGAGAATTACTGCTCTAGTCAAACGAATTAGACGTTGGGGGTCAAACATGCTCGGCACGGTTCAGATCGTCAGAGTGACGCAGAGTGATGACTGACAAAGGCGGAGCTGGAGGGATGATGGCCTCAGATGGATACAAGGGAGGAAGGAGCCAAGGTGGAGCCGGCTGGTTGACGAGCCGAGATGGAGTGACAGGCTTGGCGGCTGGAGACAGGGCCAGGGGATCCCTTTTCAAAGGCAGAGCCGGAAACCAGAAGACCGGAGGCGGATCAACACAGCTGAGTGGATTCAACAGAGGGACTAAAGGGAGAGTCACGGCCCGAAAGATTGGCTCTCTTGAGTGTAGGGGGTGGGAGAGGAAGGCTGGGTGGGACCATTGAAGACACAGGAGACATGGAGCTGGATGGGACCATTGGAGATGAAGGAAATATCCTTATTTTTTATTCTACAGAGGGCAACTACAGCTCACCCTCTGTGGCGGGAGTTTGGGCTTGGCTCCGTTCCATTCCCTCGACTCCACTAGGGATGGACGATGTTGGCAGATTACGCACTTGGTCAGACTTTCCGTTAGGCTCAGTCTCCGTTGCTGGCATCGCTACAGGCTTGGGGTCGGTGGGCTCTGCCATAGGCTCCATGCTGGGTGTGGTAGGTGAGCGGCGCAGGCAGACTTCTAGCACCTCCATTTATAGAAATGGTGTCAAAAAAATCGTATCTTTTGGTTCCATGTTCTGTAATGATTTGGGTGGCTGTAGTGATCACATGGCACAGAAAATACAGCAGCAAAAGTCTTTGAAAACACGTAGAAGAGTACAGGCATAAAACGACACAACGACTTCAACACAAGCGACACAGAACAACGAACAGAAGAAACTAGGGCTTTACACACACCGCGTAATCAACAGAACTAAGATCAGGTGAGGAACTAATGAGTAAAAAAAAAACCAAAACTCAGTGAAACGAAACAGACCCTGACATTTATAATATAATGTCACTTTTTCTAAAGTAAGTGCCTTCATAAACTTCTTTATGTGGATTGGAACAACACTGTTTCACTGTTTGCTTGCACAACTGGTCAAAAAGCAACTGCTAAATGACTAGTCACTAAACTAGCCAATCGTTATTATGCTCAAAAAAGGCAGTGATGGAGTCTTCTGATCCAAAGTGAATCATCTGCTATTTTTGGGCAGAAGGTGTAAGTTCTTCTCCAGAGATCTTCTGTGCTAAGCCTGTTTCTGGGTGATAATCAAAATCTTGACCCCACCTCTATTCCTTCCCTCCCAATCATCTGCAGTTGATCTTAGTGACTCAAATCTTGACATCAACTTTTTTCCATGTAAATCCCTTTCTCACTGTTTTAATTTCCTTTTTATTTAAAGGCCCAACTTGAATGTATAACCAAATGAACGAAATGTATTTCCAATTAGGGGCCGAGTACGGCAAGGCCAGTAAATTTAGTTCACCGAATTAAAATTCTGTCATTTAATACATATTATATTGTGTTATATTATATTATAAATGTGTCAAATTACATTTAATATTTATACTTATATAATATTTTAACATGCATTTCCCTAATGGGATCAAAAAAGTATCTTATAATGAGATCAAAACTGAACAATTGTCAACTCTCTAATCTACTTCTATGTCAGGATTACTTCCAGAATGCAAATTGCAACGCCAGGGGCTAAAACTTGATAATGAGCGCCATTGTGATAATGTGAGTAAATATGTAGTAAAGTCTTTCATATTTGAACAATGCTAACACCCCACATTTAAGCATAGCATCATTGTCTAAAGCACCAAAGAGATCCCTATGCGTCATTTTAGACACACCAGCTGAAGCGTTATTAATTTATTTTAAGGTCAGGTCTTGACAGCAAGATAAACATTGGCATATCACCCACTAATCCTAACAGCCGAAACGGATCGAGTTTCCAAATCTCAAATCAACACATTATCTTTCAACAACCAAGTGTGTGCCAAAATAGCACCATTTTTATTTTTTTTTCTTATTCCCAACAAGAATGCAGAGTTAATGTCCCATGACAAACAAAAACGGATAAATGATTTCCCAACAAATCAATCCAAGACTGAACAAACTTTTCTTAAAGGTTCTGAAAAATTCTATCACGCATCTCAAATCACACTCACAAGAATGAAAATAAATAAGCAGTTCACATCACAAGCAAAGTTCGGATATGATCCTAAACTCCAGCAAAAAAGGGTGAGATTCATCCAGATGCTATTCAAACTGGATAATCAAAGGAAAAAGCAGAGAAAACAGCATCTCACCTATGAGCTGAGGCACACACCGCCTGGAGAACGGAGGAAGAATTGGATCGCTGTAGGAAGCGGGCATCTTAACTATATATTGTATTCCCCTATGACCAAGGAAATCCATCTCTCTTTTTATGGTAGTAGATCCATTCTGAGAACCAATAGGCTCACACACACCTGAAACACAATATCAAATCCCTCATCTCCACCGAACCCCCTCCATATAAATAACCCCTCTTTAGATTGTGCAATTTATTTTTAATCTAACTGAAGCTCATGAGGCAGTGTTTGTGAACACTTTGCTAAGTTAATAGTAAAAAAAAACGTATTAAAGTATTGTATTACATCTTTTAGAACATTTAAAAATATCTATATATCCCGTATTAAACCTTCACTTTTCAAGCAACAGGAATGGTGCCCCAGAAACGAAAAAATGTAGCTTTTGAAATTTGCTCTAGAAATTTCCGGTCTGGCAAACGAACCCGAAGGGATATCGATCTTGACTTTTTCTTTGATCTCATGTCCCGCATCCCGATTTACTGTGCATCCGGAGAGTATTCACAGCGCTTCACCTTCTCCAAATTTTATGTAGCTGCCTTATTCCAAAAGGGATTAAATTAATTGGTTTCCTCAAACAATTCCCCATAATGACAATGTGAAAGAAGTTTGTTTGAAATCTTTGCAAATTTATTAAAAATAATAAAGTTTTCCATGACGCTCAAAATTGAGCTCAACTGCATCCTGTTTCCACTGATCATCCTTGAGAGTCCACCTGTGGTAAATTCACTTGATTGGACATGATTTGGAAAGACACACACCTGTCTATATAAGGTCCCACAGTTAACAGTGCATGTCAGAGCACAAACCAAGCCATGAAGTCCAAGAAATTATCCGTGGACCGCCGAGACAGGATTGTATCGAGGCACAGATCTAGGGAAGGGTACAGAAAAACTTCTGCAGCATTGAAGGTCCCAATGAGCAAAGTGGCCTCCATCATCCATAAATGGAAGAAGTTCAGAACCACCAGGACTCTTCGGGCCAAACTGAGCCATTGGGGGCCTTAGACAGGGAGGTGACCGAGAACCTTCCAGAACAACAATCATCTCTGCAGCACTCAAGCCACCAATCCGGCTTGTATGGTAGAATGGCCAAACGAAAGCCACTCCTCGATAAAAGGCACATGACAGACTCTGAGAGCATGAGGAACAAAAATGTTACTAATTGTTTGTAACCGGAATAATGTGAGGCAATGTATTTTCTGTATCACGTTTTTGAAGAAAATGCATTTGTACTTGTTGATATTAAAGAGAATCGAATGCACTGACTTTCTTGTCACGTGTGATTTGTTCGAGTGGAATCCTGGATTTTTCTTTTGATCGTGATCCTGTTGTTTTGAGTATTTACAAGTTTTATGCAGCGTTGCTAATGTTACACGATAAATAAGCAATGGAATTGTAAGCTGAAGACCTAATGGATACTAGCGCTGTTGTTTCACAAATAACTGCTCCTATTCAGCTGAAGCGATGGAAAAAATTTTTTAACTCCACTGGGGAGAATAGATTCAACAATTATGTGTAACTCTTCTTGGGTGTTTCTACTTTTCAATTTTATTTGACCTGATTTCTGATCATTTCTGGGTAGTCATGGCCTAGTGGTGAGGGAGTCGGGCTTGTAGCCTGAAGGTTGTTGGTTCGATTCCCACGCCGGCAGGAATTGAAAGTGGGGATTGTGAATGAACAGCACTCTCTCCACCTTCAATACCCTGACTAAAGTGCCCTTGATTACTAAAGATTGAACACTTTTGCCTGAATAGCCAGTGTCATTTCTGGGGAAAACCAGGTACTGCTCATAACCTGGCCAATATCATCCCTACAGTGAAGCATGGGGGTGGGAACGGAGACTCGTCGGGATTGAGGGAAAAATGAATGCGGCAATGTACAGAGACATCCATGATGAAAACCTTCTCCAGAGCGCTCTGGACCTCAGACTGGGGCAAAGGTTCTTCTTCCAACAGGACAACGACCCCAACCACATTCAAGATAACAAGGGACAACTCTTTGAGTGTCATTATGGGGTATTGTTTGTAGAATTTTAGGAAAATAAGGAATTTAATCCCTTTTGGAATAAGGCTGAAACATAACAAAATGTGGAAAAAGTGAAGTATACTACGTCCTAAAATGTTCTCTGCTTGTGAAGAAAAAGTACATACTTTTGAGTGCGTAGCAGAAGAGTAGACGAGCTTTGGGACATACTATCACGTCATAAAATGGCGTCTTTAAGGGTTCGTCTCTGTTGCTCGTTTACACGCATTCTGTCACTGTGAACTGGCACGTCAATTATCTTGTCACAGTTAATATCCTCCACATTTAATTTCCTACCATACTGGAGAGAAAAGCAAGTTTCGGGTCTTTTATGTGGAGACTCTCCCCGTATTAATGCACAAAGATGCATTTTAAAAGTTAATGGCCAAACAGATGTTTATAAAAGTTCACATTGTTGCTGCAGATGAAATATAACACAGATAACATTAAAGAAATATTTTTTTATAAGCTTAAATGTTGATTATTAGTCACTCTGCCATGTTTTGTAGTTTTTTAACACTTTTTACTCGTGCAATGGGTTGTGGCAATATTAGCCGTTCTAGTATGCACGGATCCAAACTTCGAAATGCAACCGGCAATTGTAGACAATCCGTGGATTTTCTACCCTTTGGAACACACTTATAATCTCACATATTATTTAGGATGGATGGTGTGGCCATTGGGACACCATTGGTTTGTTTGTTTGTTTATTTGTAAAAATGGAGCAAAGCCATGCATGTCTACAGTATGGAGCCCCTAAAGGGCCAATGGTGAAGAAGAAAAAAATCTGAAAAATTATTTGGCAGTGCTTTTCTTTCACAAATGTTTTGAGTTCCCCAGAGAATTTTACGGTGAAACTTTGCGTTCACTTGCAAAGTTTTGCGAGTGGACGCAAAAGTATTTGCAAGCAAACGCAAAGGTTTTGTGAGTGAACGCAAGGTTTATCGGGGGAAACAAACATTTTGCGACGTATTTTTTTCCCCTTAGGGGTTTCGTTCTAGAGACATCAGGAAACACTCTTTTTTGTTCAGTAGTTGAGCCTGTGAATACATGAGGAGTAGCAGATTTCTATCTGTTCTATTTATGTTTCCAAACAGCTGGTATGGTGCTGATGGCTACCTGACGCTCAAATATAGAGATGTAATTGGCACAACTGTCAAGCAAAGAGCAGAAAGAGAATGTGCAAATGTGCAAATTAAGGAATAATAATGATTCTCAACATATTTTTATTATTCCTATGTGGGCCGGAATTAATTGTGACATTAAAAAAAAAATGCTTTAATAATCTGTTCTTCAAAGAAATTATTAATTTAGTGACGTGTCAACTGAAAAGAGAAAAGTCTCATTTGATAACATAACATTATAATTGATATTATTCTACTAACTCTTCCTGAATGGACATTAATATAATTATAATTAATTTAGTATAATTTACACCCTGTATCTGTTCTTTTAAATTTTTATTATTTTAATTTTAAATGATATTTAACAATTTTATTTGAGCAAATAAACACAGGTTTACCTTTTAAACCTTTTAAAATCTTAACATTATTCCAAACTTTTGATAGGTAGCATATAAGTGTGTGCTCTAATTTACTCTTACACAAATTTAAAACACAAATTGAAAAATTACATCAGAGTTGAATGATGTTAAGCATATTGTTGAATAATATTATGCAAAAAAAAAAGTGTGTCGTGTGTTATGTTTATTTAATGATTTCCGCCATTGATTTGCCATAGGTATCGATTGGATACTTTACAACTAAATGAGCCAAAATCTGTTATCTAGTATTTTTTTTTTTTCCTTATTCTTCTGTTCTTTATGGCAAAGAAATCAAATGACACATTTTAAAGACTCTTAAGGTAAAACAAGCATATAAAAAAAAAAAAGATTTTGCCTAAGTTACCGGGAGTCTAACTCTGGCAAATAAATGGCTGTAAATCATTTTATCAATCATAAAACATGACACCATTTATAAATGTTTGAACAATTATATTCTAAACTTAACTTCTTCCGACGTTGACACCTAAATATCTTTTTGAAAACAGTTCTGTGATCCGGAGAAAAATGAAATCCAGTGTCACCGAATATCTCAGTCACCAAATATTTCAGAACTCGCCCCAACAGGTTCCCTTTCAATATCGGTCTCTCAACGCTGCGTCACCTGTGACACTATGGGGAAGCACCTTTCTCCTAGAATACTGAAGTCTGATTGGCATACCGACATTGAATCGCAATGTCCAATGGTGTTGAAGCACACGAATTAGGGACAGGAACGTGTATATATCTCGCGCTTGATGCCATTTCCTCAGAATCTTTCTCCTTCATGCAAGACTGTGACATCTATCATCATTTCGCCATCAAGTAATCGCCGAAAAGTAGATTTAAGTCTACAAGATCCCCTTATGCACTCTGGCGAACAAGCATGTCCTTAAAGCCTTGTTCTGTCTGCGCGGGACCAATTGAACTTCCCTATGGACACGGCATATGGATTTTTTGCCCGGGTCACACCCACACAGAAGCCACCATCAAGGGATATAATGTCCCTCATTGCGAGTCCTTGAGCATCGGGACTCTCTGGGTTTGATAGCCCTCGTGAGCAATTAGCAACTCGCTTCCAACCCGCAGCATCCCCCTCGATGTGGAGCATAATTTCACGAGTTCACACTTACAAATAATCATATACGTAGAGTAATTAATTTGCTTATTTGCCACGCTGTCCGAAGAGAGGGATCCGAGCTCGGTATTTGGCCCGAACCGAGAGTACTCCCCTGTATTTCTGGTTAGAAAGTAAACAGGCGAGGAGGCGGGGTGGTGGAGGGATGCTGAAAACTGTTGAGAAACATAGATGAGTCAGCTGCACATGTATATATCAGGGGTGGCACGGTACATGAAAAACCTTTCGAACCGTTCGGTTTGCTTGTCTCGGTTCGGTTGGACGGTTCGACGCATGCGCGCTGTAGCCCCGTATTCAGACAGTTTCCCGCGAACATACATATAGACAGTAAAAGTGGAGTAAGGGGCCGTTCACATATCGCGTCTTTTGTGCGCGCATATTCATGATTTCCTATTCCTTTTCCTCAGAATGGAAGCAACGCGGCCGCGCTTTCCACACTTTTTTAGGCGCGATATGTGAACGGCCCCTAATGATGGTGCCCGGAGTTGGCGGATGCTCCAAATCCGGTGTGTGGGAACATTTTGGATTTCATGTTACTTACGATGATAATAAATGAAATAAAACAGTAGATTGAACTGCAACTTTTTTATGCTAATAGAAACACTTCTAATATGACAGTTCATTTGAGAAGACGTCACTTCAGCTACACTGAAGTCGGCAGTTTGATAAATGCGAGTTCATTTCAATCTTCGTGTGCTAAAAAGGCTCAAGTTCCTGTAGAGATAACAACACACAAGCTCTTTTTGATGCCAAACAAACGAAAAGCATGTCATCATCAATGTCTTCTCTCTCGCTGGATCAAAATCTCAGCAGCTTTTACTCAGAGACTCTCCCAATTATGTGCTGAAAGTCAAATTCAGTTCGTGCACGATTACAATACAAAAATGTTCATACTGGATCCTAAATGGTGGATAATGAAGCTAATAAGCTATATATCATCTGCTGAAGGACATTTCTGGAGTGTTAAAGATTAAAAGAAAAAATAACAACAAGAACCGTACAGAACCGAAAACCGTGATACGAACCGAACCGTGGGTTTTGTGAACCGTGCCACCATAGTACATATAGGTCTCTGCTTATATGCTGATTGGTTTGACTGGTTGGAGTGATGTGATGATTAGCTAGAGCATTTGAATGTGATCCTAATAAAACATCATCAAGTGGTGATCCCACTTCTCGGACCTTTCTTCACCTCCAGTGGGATACATACAAATGCATGCTCATCAGTTTCCAAAAGTGCAGACTCCAACCCACTCAAAGTATCCCCTTTCTGGGGATGAATCTCGACCCCCTTGCAATTCAAGCCCACCTCATTCTGGAGCATTCGAAGGCTATTATGATCTCGCAAGCAATATTCAAAGAAGGAAAAGCCCTTCCTTTAAAGAGTTTTCAAATAGCGCTTGGGTTGATGGCAACTGCCTCGGTCGTGTCACCTGGGTCTGCTCCACATGTGGCCACTTCAATGTTGGCTGAAAGCCCGCATCCCCTCTTATGCCTGGCACTTGGGCTCAATGCACGTCCTAGTGACCTATGATAGCCTAGAGGG
Organism: Opsariichthys bidens; assembly: GCA_037194245.1. Taxonomy (NCBI): domain Eukaryota; kingdom Metazoa; phylum Chordata; class Actinopteri; order Cypriniformes; family Xenocyprididae; genus Opsariichthys; species Opsariichthys bidens. Next base: position 3,226,303 of record CM074290.1, on the reverse strand, counting down.
AATAGCCTCCTGGACAAGCACAGCTCTGTACGAGCTGGACACATCATGTATGGGCTGGGGAGCTCTTTGCAATGGCAGTCCAACTTCTGGTATCTGGACGGACACAGAGAGAACATGGCATATAAACTGACTGGAGCTAAGCGCAGATAATTTGGCCCTCAAGCGTTTTTACACTCAAGTTGTTCAATCAGACACCATGGCAGTGGTACATAAATTGGCAAGGCAGCATCAATTCTAAGGTTCACAAGGACTCTTTTGGTGTGAGCAGATCAACATCTCCTGCTATTTGAACTGTGAGGCGGACATGCTTTCGAGGTACGGGTAGTCTCAGAAGAATAGAAACTACATCCTCAATCAGTGAATATGATATGAAACATATTCGGGCAAGCAAAGGTGGGCCTCTTCGCAACAGCATACAACTCTCAGTCTCGCTGTTTTTCTCTCTAGTGGAACAATCCACATTGGGAGTGGATGTACTACTGGCCAAGAGCACGGAAATAAGGCATAACAAAAATTGTAAAAATTAAAGCACTTTGAATACTTTCCGGATGCACTGTATGTGACGGTGTTGAGTAAATGTGGTGGTTTTTAGTATATGTGGTGTTACTGGGTTTTTTTAGGTTCATACTGTTGCCTCACAGTAAGAGGTTCAAGTCTTGGCTAAGCCAGGCCTTTATCTGGTAAATGTGGAGGCATTAGGTATATATGGGGATATTTGGAGGATTTGTTGTATTGTGGGTATTTTGGGTAAGTATGAGTGTCTACCATTTAATTATGGAATTGGAAATATGTTGGTGTATTAGGTGTTATGTGGAACTTATCTGGGAGAACTGTATAAATGAGATGACTGGGTGTATATGGGATATTGTGGGGCAGGGCAGCTCAAATCTGGCCCTTGAGGTGCACATTCCTAGTTTTGTTCCAACCCTAATTAAACACACTTGAGCTAATCAAGGTCTTCAGGATTACTAAAAGTTACAGGCTCGTGAGTTTTATCAAGGTTGAAGATAAACTCGGCAGGAAAGTGGACCTCTAGGGCCAGGGTTGAGAACCCCTGTTGTGGGGTATTCAGAATATGTGGTGAAGTTGTTGGGATGTGTGGTGGTGTTTGGACTACATGATGTTGGAGTATGTGGTGGGAAAGGGTATAATGGCATATACAGGATGTATATTGAAGGGAAATAAATCGCATATTGAAATGGTTTATGATATTTCATCCTTTATTCAAATCATAGCTTTAATAATGTAAAACATTTTTGTAATATGTCATGTCAAGTCAAGTCACCTTTATTTTTACAGCACTGGAGAAAACAGTGACGTAATCGTCCGGCTCAGCTCAGTTCACATACAACGACACCAAAAACACTGCTGAATATCAAGTGTCCCCGACCAAGCAAGCCAAAGGACCAAAACTCCAACAAATGGAGAAAAAAACCTTGGGAGAAACCAGGCTTAGTCGGGGTCAGTTCTCCTCTGGCCAACAGTGAACACTTGACCGATACTCAGAGTTACAGGTCATTAATCATTTGGAATCGCAACAGTCAAAATATTTAATCCAGTTCCATCTTGTTTCAGATCTTTTTGATCATGCCGGTATGGGACGGTTTGTTGGGATATGTGCCACTGGCTGATGAGTCAGTAAGATCTTCACAAAGGATGATCTAGTTCACACAGTCTCCGCCGCATTGCTGCCGGGCAGAGGTGCAGGTCCCCCATCCGACCCGGATACGGCCCGGATCCAGCCAATCACGTTAATTGGTAAACCTCGGGATGAGCAGAAAGACAAAAATTAGCGTAGACGCCATTCTTCTTTTGATGTAACGAGTACATCTGGTGTTATACGTGTATAATATATTGATGTATTTTCATAATCGGAGATCGAAAGTCTGGGTCTAGAAGGTCATTTATAAGACATTTTCAGAATATTAAAAAAATAAATGTTAAATGTATGTAACATGTTCTTCAAGACAGTTGTCAGTCATCTGTAACAAAAAGAAAAAAGTTTAGATCAGAATTCATTCATCATTTAGCAGACGCTTTTATCCAAAGCGACTTACAAGGGGAGCAATCAGGGGTTCGGTGTCTTGCTCAAGGGCACTTTAGTCATGGTATTGAAGGTGGAGAGAGTGCTGTTCATTCACAATCCCCACCTTCAATTCCTGCCGGCGTGGGAATCGAACCAACAACCTTCAGATTGCAAGCCCGACTCCCTCACCACTAGGCCACGACTACCCAGAAATCATCAGAAATCAGATCAAATAAAATTGAAAAGTAGAAACACCCAAGAAGACTAGGGGCAGTTATTTGTGAAACAACAGCGCTAGTATCCATTAGGTCTTCAGCTTACAATTCCATTGCTTATTTATCGTGTAACATTAGCAATGCTGCATAAAACTTGTAAATACTCAAAACAACAGGATCACGATAAAAAGAAAAATCCAGGATTCCACTCGAACAAATCACACGTGACAAGAAAGTCAGTGCATTCGATTCTCTTTAATATCAACAAGTACAAATGCATTTTCTTCAAAAACGTGATACAGAAAATACATCGCCTCACATTATTCCGGTTACTAACTTTTCTAGGCCAATAAAGTTAACCTGAGAGTTCGTGTTGTTAGACCTTTATACAGGGTGAGATCAGCCATCCAAAAAATATATATTTAAATAGGTTAGTGATTAAGAATAAAGCGACAGCAAATGTTCCATTTGGAACTAAATACAGCTTTGCTAATGCTGGAAGCTAATTGCCGGCCCGTAGAAGAAGGTAATGATCACACTGATTGACGTCACCACCACACGGATTGAAGTACAGGCACTATTCACTGTGAGCACTGCTATGAAAACTTTACAACAGCTTATTCAGAAGGAACGGATCTCTGCCACACATCACGAAATTACACCGACATGGAGCATTTCCTGAACATTTCAAAGCATAAAGACGACGTATTTGTCTATACCTGATGAGTGCATACAGTGTGCGCGTGTGAATGTCACAATAATCACACTGGACAAGTTCAAACAAAAGGCACCAAAACTCAGGAGGGTCTTTCATCACCAAACCACATACTAAATATCAAAATATAATAATCACTGCTGACAAGTATAAGCCATGTCAATTATTTGAGAGCCGTTTTCCCAAGAAGCAGACGTATGTCACCAAGACACACACTTGTGTACAGATGAGAGAAAAACTTTTTTTTTTTAGATTGACTTAGCCTAAAAACGTTCCAGTGTACATTATAATCAAGATGGGTGTTACATAGTGATAAAACTAGATTGCTCCCATTATAAATCAACAAAACTGTCAACAAGGTGAGCGCCTTTTGTTAGCTTCACTGATTACAAATAGAGATGTCAAGGTTTGTTGCAATGGGATGTTCACTTTCCAAATCGGGTAAATCTCAACAAATTGCAAACACTCCAAAAGAAAAAAAAAAAAAAAAAAAAAAAAAAAAATCGGATTCTCTAAATGAAAGCGCATCCGAGATGTCTTGGTGACGTACATGCGCTATCAGAGTTGTTGCATTTTTCTTGAATGGCAAAATAAAAATTCAATACAAACCATGAACAACAATCATTATATCTAAGCATAAACATTATCATAAAAATATTCTGATCTATATTCACGGCGCAACACTAAATCAAACTAAGCCACATGTACGCAAACTTGTGCATTTCCTTGTGGATAGTGCAATATCAAGCCTTTGCAACTGAGCATTGCTCCACAACTCGTTTCAGTTCATTTTTCCAAATACCAACACTCCATAAAAAGTATAAAGTGGGCCAGTTTCAATGCTATACATAACCGCAAAATTCACATTATTTCCAAGCACTGAAATGATTTGATCAAACATGTTGAATATTACACATTTAATAAAAGACGCTTAATAAATGAAATGACTCCTCATAGAGGACTACTTTTACTGTGTATCTTTCAACCCTGGATAAGCGCAGAGAAATTTTGAAACGAATAAGGAGGCCAACAAAGGTTGCGCTTTGTGCTGCCAGATACATAGATTTAGTCCTCACTCTGCGTTTGAGATGTTTAGTCGATCCAGTTTGACGTTTCCGCAAGCATCGGTATTGGCGTTTGCAGTCATGTGACATCGTGTCATCTCCTGAGAGCTTCCACTAAATTTCTATCTCGGCATAATTCTCGCACAGCATGGCTATGTACCCATGTGAAGAAGAATAAATAAGAGATCTTCCCAAGCAAATCCCATTGCTTAGCAGCTGCACAAAGCGTTTCATTTATGCAGAAGCAAAACTCAAATTCTCAGGCTGTGTTTCTGTAAAATGGCCACTGAACAACTTTAGTAATTTTCACAGTTAGTACTCACATCATGACATCCAGCTCAGTTAAAACACAAAAAAGCTGCCTTTCACTGTTAACAGAGGAAATAATGTACAAAATAAAATCACAAACTACAAAAAGTTCAAATGAAATGGAGGTTCCCCAAGGTTCTCTATTAGGTCCAAGCCACTTTGCGGGATATGGCCTGTTTAAAGCACTCTGGGTCCGTGTTCCCACCTGGTCGCAAAGCTCTTTCGAGACTTACTAGAACGTTCTGATGGGATTCGCGAATGTTGACGGGGTGTTTGGCTCGGAGCAGCTCATAGGCGGCAATGAGCCTCATATTTTGTTTGACCATGAGGTACTGAATAATGCAAGTGGGGGCGAGGGAAAAGCCATCCCGACAATGTACCAACACTCGTTTCCTCTTCTCCGTGGAGGCATCGATGCACTCGTTGATGTCCTCGAAGCAGCGGTGCTTGAGGGCGAGGCCTTCTTGGACAGTGTCCGGAAGGTCGCTCATGTCCACTTTGAGCCGAGACCAACTGTGCTTAACACCCCTTGAACAAGTGCAAGGAATGACTCTCAAGCAAGTCTCCCCAGGCAGGCTACTCATGTCGATGATGCTGTCGATGTTATTTCGGCACAATGTACGCCCGCTATAAGCCGCGTTCAGGTTGCCCACGTAAATGTAGTCTGTGACCTTGGATATGACCGGATCAGAGTACTGGAAGCGTTCAGAGACGCTCTGCTTGGGTTCTGGAGTCTCTGGGCCCGTCTTGGCACTGCCGGGAACTGCTCTGCGACTGTAGTTGCGCATTTTCTTGGATCCGGAGCGGGAAGGTGGGTTGGAGTCAGACTCAGAGCTGCTATTCCAAGGAGGGGAGAATAGTGAAAAGCGACTAGAGGACTTGCTCTTGGTGAGGTGCTCCACTGGACTGGAGAGGCCGGAGCTGGAGGTGGTGGTGGAGCCAGAAGCGCAAAAGAGAGATGCTCTTTCCAGGGAACCTGTGCTGCTGGCTGCTCCGGCACTATGGGCCTGCTCCATCTGACAAAAAGAGTCACGATTTAAGAAATTGGTTCAAACTGGACATCCATTTTGGCAACAAGGAGCTGACTTGAAAGTACTTCCACCTACCTGAGCTTTGAGGTTGTTCTTCCATTCCTGGGTCTCCAGAGCTTTAAAGCGTCCATTGCTGTCGGAGGACACTGAGAGACACAGGGGTCGATGGGTCCTGGGGGGTAGCTGGGGTGTCAGGGCCATGGCTAGTGGCCGGGAGTCAGGCTGCTCGTTCCTATTCATCAGATCTGGACAGGAGCCTTCGATACACAGAGCGAGTGAGATCAATGAACGGCAACTGAGATATTTTTTAACTTGACTTTCTTTAACAAAAGGATTAATGTACTTTCATGCAAAATTCTGATAATTCAGGGTGCGTTCACACTTGTCATGTTTGGTTGGATTAAAACGAACCCTGATTGCTCAGTGAGTGCGGTTCACATGTGAACGCTGCCATCAGAACCCTGGTGCGGACCGAGAGCGCTAAAAACATGGGTCTCGGTCCGCTTCCAAACGAACTCTGGTGCGGTTCGATTGATCGTGTGAACCAACCAAAAACAGGACGTGATGTCACGAGATGAGACGCTACAGGTCAGCTGATTCGACGACGCGGGAAGATCGGTGTATCAAAATAAGTCGAGGGCAAACGTGGAGCGACGAGGAGGTGAAGTTTTGGAGGAAATCCTGCTGCTGTTTTGAACGTTTTGAACATTTGATGAGCTCTTCGTGATTCTCAGCTGGTCAAAATAAAGCATCAAATGATGGCGTTTAATCCAGAACACAGCATTGTTTTAATGTTCGGTAAGCGTCGCCAAATATACGTCATAAAAGCGACCAATCAGGTCGTGACCGTATCCCTGTGCCTTCGGTTCGGTGACTTCAGGTTCGCTGTTAAAAATGCCAGTGTGAACGCTAAGCGGACCAGGACTATATGTTTGACCAAACCAACCAAACCAACCGAAGTGTGAACGCAGCCTCAGTGTTCACTGGCTGCAATAATCTTGCATATATTCATGTTCAGTGTGTCCTTATGGATGCATTAAAATATGCATCTACAAATTCGGTAAACAAGATGCTTTTAGATGCATATAGATTAGGGGTGGCAAACTCCGGTCCTGGAGAACCTCAGTCCTGCAGAGTTTAGCTCCAATGCAGATAAAAACTAACGCTTCTGGCCTTGATTAGCTTGTTCAGGTGTGTTTGATTTGGGTTGGAGCTGAACTCTGCAGTACTGTTGCTCTCCAGGAGCAACATCAGCCACCCCTGATATAGACGGTCAAATAGATGCAAGAAAGAAAAGACTAATCAATTCAGTATGGCAAAAAAAAAGAGGAAAACTCCAACAATGCTGCTGATCTAGATACTACCAGATGGTGTGATGGGTAAATATTTTGAGTTCAAACAATTCCAATTTAAGTCTATAGCCACGTCTCATTTAGGAGGCTGCGTCCACTAGGCTGCATACGTCATTCAAGGACGTCTCATTCAAGAAAAGTCACCGTAATAAAATTGACTTATTCCTCGTGAGGTGTAAAATACTGTAATTTATTTCTTACTTTGCAATCTAACGGTAAATTTTCTTAAATGAGACTACCTTGATGATGCACGCAACCCTTCACCGCAGCCTTTCAAAGTGAGACGCAGCTTGTGTTCGTTTTCTATTACTTTTGCCAGCTGAGGCCACAAAGTTTAAGACCAACATGGTGATTGTGGGCATTCTAACTACTCCTAGGCCTGGTTTCACAGACTGGGCTTAGATTAGGGCTGCAACAATTAATCGATAATGAAAATCATCGACAACGATTGTCAAAATCGATTAGTCTGGTCTGCCCACGTGCACGCAAAACGTTCGCCAGTCTAGTCAAATTACAGCACTGAATAACGCATTTCTATGGACAAAATGCATGTAAAAACAGTGGAGGAAACAGAGAGAGCTGCTGCGGGATAGGTGCGTGATCCAAACTGGATCTTTAAACTTTAGGTTTAAAAAATCAGTATGTCATTCAGGAATTCATGGGAGTAGTAACTGTAAAGGGATAACAGCATATAACTGAATAAATGTAAGACGTTTCTATTATTTACAGGATAAAGAAATGACAGGAAGAGGTTCTGTGTGTGTTCCTGCAGAACATTTCTCTCGACTGTTGGTTAACACTGAGTTTGTGTTTTTGATTTTCTTTATTATTATCTTATTTTTTTAATGTAGAGATTTAAACTATATTCACTATATACAGTGCTTAAATTTATTAGACCACCGCCACCTAAACTAACGGTACTGGTGATTACCAAAATCATTGTTATGTTTCTCTAATGGTTAATACACCGGTATGTGTAAGCTGTTCAGTCACAGTAGTATTTCTAATGCTAAAATATAAATATTTCTTGTTTTACAAGAAAGACAGAAAATTGGGCATCTGAAAAAAGATGACATATGAAAAAGTACATGAAAACAATGCCAGCAAGAATGCAAGCTGTTATCAAAAGCCAAAGGAGGCCAAACAAAATATCCCTAAAATATTTGTGTTTTCTTTTCTGTGGCGGGTAGTCTAAGACATTAAGCGTTCATAGCAGTCATTTGGCACAATTGTTTGAAGGACATAGGGCAGGATGTGCAATGATGTGTTTTTTTGTCAATAAAATATTTTTTTTTTAAAAAGAAGAAAATTAGGATTTTTGTCCGATTAATCGGAAAAATAATCGGCCAACTAATCGATTATCAAAATAATCGTTAGATGCAGCCCTAGCTTAGATTAAGCCAGGATTAGGCCTTCAATCAAGACATTTAAGTAGCTTTTCATTGCATTTCATTCAGCATTTCAGTTGGCATATCATTAAGATATGCCAGTGCAAGTTGCTTCCTGTTCACACAGCTCAAGAATGCATTTCAATCTGGGACTAGGCTTAAGCCTCGTCTGTGAAACTGGCCACTAATGTAATGCAGAGTCCCACTTCAGCCATGCCCTAAAGTGGTCAACAGGCTGATGGGAAACTGCCCGCAAGTTTGTCCCTATAAGGCACCTGTGTGTCAGCGAGTGTGTGATTCAATGAGGACACTCATTAATGGAGCTGAGAGTTTGATCCAGGACAACACGACTCAGGCATTAATACTCCCACATATCTCACTTCAGACAGCCATTCCATCGTTTCACTGTTCCAACGATCGACCGCGCATGTTTGTTTACACGACACAATGCTAAAAAGCAGTGGGGACAAAACCTGCCCGAGTACGCGTTCAGCTGCAACTCAATTTTAAGTATCTGATATATCTGATGATATCTGGTTTTAAAAAATGTATATATTGTCAACAGTGCTGAAAGACATTTAGACTCTTGAAGTATTGCCAAGTTAAAAAGGTTTTACAAGCATGCACAATTTGATACTCAATATGAAACGCCTTGTTATTTCTTAAGCTTTCTTTTAATTGCAATTCTTATTTTGCTAAATCAGGTTTAAGATCGTATTGACAGATGGACCAAATTCCCATGGAGAACATACTAATAAGATCTTTAACTGATATACATGAATGTGATGTCCTGAATAATCCAAACGCAAACATAAGCGCAAACGGTGGCACTTACCAGTGGCACATGCTGAACGAGAAATGGGCTGGAGCTGCAAATGATTGCGAATCTTGAGAGAGTTAAGTAGATTTTTTGCAATCATGCCTGGATGAAATAGAACAAAGCAGAACAATGAATTACTAAGATTGTTTGACCCAGAACCAAATCACCAGAAGGGTGAAGGAAAACAAAGATCCTATGAAATGGTTTTAGTCCATGTCCGTGCTCTGGGGTGTATATGAAAACTTTCATCCAATCAAATGGTCTCGAATCATAGTTCACGGTTGTGGCGCATGTCACGTCCACGAGTGGCATTGCTCAGCAAATCACGATCAATGTAACTTTAAAGGGTGCAAAGTTTGACGTTTAGAAATCGAATAATTCAGAGGCTTAAAATGCAAAACATTAGGAAGCTAGAAATGTAAAATCAACATGGAAACTTCCCTGAATTTTGAAGACGGTACGAGTCAATGAAATACTTACATTTGCATAAGTTTTGTATTAATTATAATGTGTGTAAATAAAGATACCTTTCCAGGCCTCTTCCATTCCCTGTTATTTCATGGCCATCTTAAGATTGTTGAACGATAAAGATACACACTTAAAAAATATTTTAATAGAAAATGAATGAATGCTACAGTAAAAACTGTTCGTTTTAAGGCATCTTACCATATGCGGTAAAAATTTGATTTAACAGGACATGCCATTTTACCGTTTTTTGGAAATAAAAGGCAATGTCAACAACCGAACAACACACACACATGCACTCACATTTTCCTAGTGTGTAGGCCCAAAAATGTTCTATGTTTTTAGAGATACCAAATATTAGAACAAACGTTTTCGATATCAAATCAGTCTCTTTCCACTGTGAATGTTTTTGGAAGTAATAGGAATTATCAACAATTTACAGTGGGGAGGAAAAAAACAACTATAAATCAAGGAAATACATGTCAAGTCAAGTCAAGTCACCTTTATTTATACAGCGCTTTTTACAATGCAAATTGTGGCAAAGCAGCTTTACGTTAATAATTGGCAAATAATTTTGGCTGCACAGAAAGAAAACGGTGTCATTGTGCAGCTTATTCTATATATTATTGATTCATTCCGTTGCAGAGATCAATAGTTATTAGTCTAGTTAATGTATGTATATCAGCACTGGAGAAAACAGTGACGTAATCGTCCGGCTCAGCTCAGTTCACACACAACAACACCAAAAACACTGATGAATATCAAGTGTCCCCGACCAAGCAAGCCAAAGGAACTCCAACAAATGGAGAACATGCAGGTGACGGTATATCGTAAAATACCATTGAAATTGTGTTTTAGTCACTTAGAAGTGAAAACTGTAATAAGAAGTTCATGTGCGATGCACCGAATTTGATTAATCCATTTAAACACTCAAACACACAATCATTTACGCACATTATGGAGTTTTCCATTATTTTAGTGTTATGCATGTTAGGTGTGAGACACCATTAATGATTCATCAAGGGTTTCTTTTTACAACCATGCCATTCGTAGTCCAAAAAGGTGGGTGTATTTATATTGTGCACTCCCTATCGAATTACTAGCAACTGCTTCTGTGCAAACGTGGCTTTTAACGCAAGCGTCACCATATTTCTTAAAAGTCAAGAATTTTTGAGAAAGACAGTTCAGTGACATTTTCAGAGAGGCAGGTTTGAAGAAAATCTCACCATTTTGTTTGCAATGCTTTTTCTTATCCAGCTGATGAGGTGCCATGATGTCTCTGCTCCATTTTTCCAGCGTTTCCATCTTCCACCCCCTGTAAACAACACGAGCAATCACGTTTATCTCTCATCATAAGTGATTTTTGCAGTGGGAGGCATGCAATATGCTGGTCAGATGCGCGACTGCGGTGAAGGGGACAGACAGACACCCCCGCACTCAAGCATTCCAGGACAGTCTGTTGCACAAATATATGGCGTGATTTCACGACCAAAAGCTGCTTTCGTTCTACCGAACACAGTCATTATGTAAACGCACAATGAATGGCTCGGGTAATATCATCACTGCGTTCAATGAGCGTTTATGCATCATCAGATGTGTGTGTGTGTGTGTGCAGCTCCATCCGGGGGGATGTGCTGCAGCAGTGCGTGCACGCGCCTCAATAACACACATAAGACAGACACACAAGACATGTAAAACGTTTGCAACCAGAAAATATATTAAACAAAAGATTGTTCTAAACAAACCCCAGCCATTCATCTTTGCAGCGCTCAGCTGAATGACGCTCACGTGGACAGTGACGTCAGGGAAGCGACATGCGACGCTTCATGGGAAATGTAGTTGGGCAAAGTGGGATAGCTTGAAGAGTTATTTATTTGTTTAAATAGTCATGCAGTGTGAATTCCTATCAGTACAATCTTAAAAGTGCATGTTAAATTTTAGCCTCTCGATTAATTTGAACCTACCACTGTTCGAATGTGGCCTAGAAACGGGCTACTTGGTAGTAGAGTCCACTGTGACAACGTGCCCCACAACTGGACTCGGCTCTAGACAGTCACAATGAAAAGGTGAAATAGTCCTTACAAAAAGAACTGCAGTATATTGAAGTAAAACTGCAGTACCAAGTAGTTTAACTGCAGTTTAATTCAGATTTGCAGTATAATGAAGTATAGTCACAGTACAGCTGCAGTAAAATGAAGTCCAACTGAAAGTTGCATGAAGTATAAAAACAGTAGAACTGCAGTTTTATTTTACTAGTACTTTAGATGTATTGCAGTATAGTTGTACTCCAGTAAAAATACAGACATTTGAGGTTACACTGCAATACTGCAGTTTTTTTCGTGTCCAAAAAACTGCATTTTTCTATATGTAACAAAAACTGTAGTAATACTTGTAAAAAACTGCAGTAATCTTTTGTAAGGGAGATTTCTTTCTTCTGTGGGTCTAACATGTGGGTTATGATGAACATTTCCTCAGGAAATGCGTATGAACCTGGCATCCTCGATTATTCCTAATTCTTTCCAACACCAAAGCCCTCGAATGCAATAAACTCGTAAATACAACTTCCGAAGTGGGAAGTAGGAAATTTCCGACAGCACATGAGGGTAGCGTGACCCTTACAAAAGATTACTGCATTTTTTTAGAAGTAATACTACAGTTTTTGTTACATATATAGAAAAATGCAGTTTTTTTGGACACGAAAAAACTGCAGTATTGCAGTATAAGCTAAAATGTCTGTAGTTTTACTGGAGTACAACTATACTGCAATGCATCTAAAGTACTAGTCAAATAAAACTGCAGTTCTACTGTTTTTATACTTCATGCAACTTTCATTTTACTGCAGCTGTACTTATACTACAGTTTTACTGTGACTATACTTCATTATACTGCAAATCTTAATTAAACTGCAGTTAAACTACTTGGTACTGCAGTTCTACTTCAATATACTGCAGTTCTTTTTTGTAAGGGCGAGCACAGGAAACCCACCAGGAAACAAGGAACGCAAAGAGCAGGAACAAAGAAAATGTAAGAAATAATAATACGAGGACACAAGAAATAACCAACAAACAAAGCATGTTCACACTCGTCATGTTTGGTTCGATTAAAACGAACCTTGGTGCAATTGCTCAGTGAGTGCGGTTCGTTTGAACACATGTGAACGCTGCCATCCGAACCCTGTTTACCTTTTACGTGGCATGAGAAAGTAACATAAACCACGCAAAATCCGATCAGTCCGAAACGGATTTCCAGAAATGTGGTTTGAAAAGGATTTCAAACCACATATGAATTTAGCTCGAAACGGATTTGTAAAACATCACATTTTGTGTGATTTTTTTGCCGTTCACACTTGCTAAATCCGATCGGATTTCAATCAGACGTGCACAAAAATCGGATTTGGGCCGACAGTCTGAACGAGGCTTAAAACGCATCTGTAAAAATCTGATTAGAGGCTACGTTCAGACTGCACTTTGGTCAGTGTGAGCTGAATTTAATTGTGCTCTATGAATAGAATAAATCAAATTTACTTTCTTCCTTACATAGCCAAACCATGCCCATGCAATATGTGGTTTGAATTAGATTTGAAAAAAATCTTGTTGTTGTTTGCTGTCCAGTCTTTCAAAAAAAACATCTAAAAAAAAAACCAAATGCTGGCAGTCTGAACATGGCCTTGGAGACTAATGAGCAGATGAACTGGATCAGGAAGAGTTTGATAATGTACTGTTGGTGTGCCTTCAGGAACAGGGTTGGGAAACAACCATAGTAGCATGTCGTACCCAAATGCTTTTTTGTTGTTGACTCATTGTCCAATTACATTTGCAAAGCACTGTGCAAAAGTGGGAAAAAAACCTTTGAATCCATTTCAATTCAAATATACATCAAATCAAATCTCTCACCTTGTTTTGCTGCTACAGCAGATGCTCGTGTGAGACGGCTTGTTATCTGTGCCCAGGGTAATCACTTGTGAGACGCTTTCTATGGCCTCGGTTTAATTGAACAGCTTCAGGTTGATGCAAGTATCCAGGAAACCCCTCCAAAGCATGATGTCACACACACAGTCCATTCTCCAACTGTGAATTATCGTCTAGAAAAGAAAATAACTAATAGCTTTTGCTGTATGTTGTTTTATTTTGCAATCAAAAAGTCCACTGCCTAAATGGATTTTCAATCTTCAATAAACGTTGGAGCAACGAGACGGCTTGGTAACAGACCCTCATAAATGCAGAATTAAATGCGGTCTAACTCCAGTGGGTGGTATAACGCTTTATTTGCATAACAAAGAATCGGCCCGTGTTCCTCCGCCGTTCAATTGCATACAAGATTTGAATTACTTATGACCTGGTTCTCTCATCTGCTCAAGTCCGTTCTTGCACAAACACTCAAGCTATTATTCCCACCTGTTCCAGAGGTGTGGTCTCCTGAGCACAAAAGACAAGATTTCAATTAAAGACGTGAAACATGCAAATGAAAAGTTTTATAAAGGTACTCAGGACTGAATCATTCATATCTGGAGTCCAGACGTTTGTATTACCTTGTATGGTTGTGTTGTAGCTCAAGCGTACAGTATGTGCAATGTCACGCTGGAAATGATTTCTGTTTGTTACACAGTATTATACTGTTTTACTCAACAGTATTTTGCTGTATAACCTGTTTACAGTAAGTTACTGTAGATTTTGTTGTTTTCACAGTATTTTATTGTATTCTCAACAGTTCCATACTGCGTACACGGTTGACAGTATGTTACTGTAGATTTTGTTGTTTTCACGGTATTTTATTGTACTCTCAACAGTTCCATACTGCGTACACGGTTGACAGTATATTACTGTAGATTTTGTTGTTTTCACAGTATTTTATTGTATTCTCAACAGTTCCATACTGCGTACACGGTTGACAGTATGTTACTGTAGATTTTGTTGTTTTCACTGTATTTTATTGTACTCTCAACAGTTCCATACTGCGTACACGGTTGACAGTATGTTACTGTAGATTTTGTTGTTTTCACAGTATTTTGTTGTATTCTCAACAGTTCCATACTGCGTACACGGTTGACAGTATGTTACTGTAGATTTTGTTGTTTTCACAGTATTTTATTGTATTCTCAACAGTTCCATACTGCGTACACGGTTGACAGTATGTTACTGTAGATTTTGTTGTTTTCACTGTATTTTATTGTACTCTCAACAGTTCCATACTGCGTACACGGTTGACAGTATGTTACTGTAGATTTTGTTGTTTTCACAGTATTTTGTTGTACTCTCAACAGTTCCATACTGCGTACACGGTTGACAGTATGTTACTGTAGATTTTGTTGTTTTCACAGTATTTTATTGTATTCTCAGCAGTTCCATACTGCGTACACGGTTGACAGTATGTTACTGTAGATTTTGTTGTTTTCACAGTATTTTATTGTATTCTCAGCAGTTCCATACTGCGTACACGGTTGACAGTATGTTACTGTAGATTTTGTTGTTTTCACAGTATTTTGTTGTACTCTCAACAGTTCCATACTGCGTACACGGTTGACAGTATGTTACTGTAGATTTTGTTGTTTTCACAGTATTTTATTGTATTCTCAGCAGTTCCATACTGCGTACACGGTTGACAGTATGTTACTGTAGATTTTGTTGTTTTCACTGTATTTTATTGTATTCTCAGCAGTTCCATACTGCGTACACGGTTGACAGTATGTTACTGTAGATTTTGTTGTTTTCACAGTATTTTGTTGTATTCTCAACAGTTCCATACTGCGTACACGGTTGACAGTATGTTACTGTAGATTTTGTTGTTTTCACGGTATTTTATTGTACTCTCAACAGTTCCATACTGCGTACACGGTTGACAGTATGTTACTGTAGATTTTGTTGTTTTCACAGTATTTTATTGTATTCTCAGCAGTTCCATACTGCGTACACGGTTGACAGTATGTTACTGTAGATTTTGTTGTTTTCACAGTATTTTGTTGTATTCTCAACAGTTCCATACTGCGTACACGGTTGACAGTATGTTACTGTAGATTTTGTTGTTTTCACAGTATTTTATTGTATTCTCAACAGTTCCATACTGCGTACACGGTTGACAGTATGTTACTGTAGATTTTGTTGTTTTCACAGTATTTTGTTGTACTCTCAACAGTTCCATACTGCGTACACGGTTGACAGTATGTTACTGTAGATTTTGTTGTTTTCACAGTATTTTATTGTATTCTCAACAGTTCCATACTGCGTACACGGTTGACAGTATGTTACTGTAGATTTTGTTGTTTTCACAGTATTTTATTGTATTCTCAGCAGTTCCATACTGCGTACACGGTTGACAGTATGTTACTGTAGATTTTGTTGTTTTCACTGTATTTTATTGTATTCTCAGCAGTTCCATACTGCGTACACGGTTGACAGTATGTTACTGTAGATTTTGTTGTTTTCACAGTATTTTGTTGTATTCTCAACAGTTCCATACTGCGTACACGGTTGACAGTATGTTACTGTAGATTTTGTTGTTTTCACGGTATTTTATTGTACTCTCAACAGTTCCATACTGCGTACACGGTTGACAGTATGTTACTGTAGATTTTGTTGTTTTCACAGTATTTTATTGTATTCTCAACAGTTCCATACTGCGTACACGGTTGACAGTATGTTACTGTAGATTTTGTTGTTTTCACAGTATTTTATTGTATTCTCAACAGTTCCATACTGCGTACACGGTTGACAGTATGTTACTGTAGATTTTGTTGTTTTCACAGTATTTTATTGTATTCTCAGCAGTTCCATACTGCGTACACGGTTGACAGTATGTTACTGTAGATTTTGTTGTTTTCACAGTATTTTATTGTATTCTCAGCAGTTCCATACTGCGTACACGGTTGACAGTATGTTACTGTAGATTTTGTTGTTTTCACTGTATTTTGTTGTATTCTCAACAGTTCCATACTGCGTACACGGTTGACAGTATGTTACTGTAGATTTTGTTGTTTTCACAGTATTTTATTGTATTCTCAACAGTTCCATACTGCGTACACGGTTGACAGTATGTTACTGTAGATTTTGTTGTTTTCACAGTATTTTGTTGTACTCTCAACAGTTCCATACTGCGTACACGGTTGACAGTATGTTACTGTAGATTTTGTTGTTTTCACAGTATTTTATTGTATTCTCAGCAGTTCCATACTGCGTACACGGTTGACAGTATGTTACTGTAGATTTTGTTGTTTTCACAGTATTTTATTGTATTCTCAGCAGTTCCATACTGCGTACACGGTTGACAGTATGTTACTGTAGATTTTGTTGTTTTCACAGTATTTTATTGTATTCTCAACAGTTCCATACTGCGTACACGGTTGACAGTATGTTACTGTAGATTTTGTTGTTTTCACAGTATTTTATTGTATTCTCAACAGTTCCATACTGCGTACACGGTTGACAGTATGTTACTGTAGATTTTGTTGTTTTCACAGTATTTTATTGTATTCTCAGCAGTTCCATACTGCGTACACGGTTGACAGTATGTTACTGTAGATTTTGTTGTTTTCA
The DNA here is from genome assembly GCA_037194245.1 of Opsariichthys bidens. Lineage (NCBI taxonomy): Eukaryota > Metazoa > Chordata > Actinopteri > Cypriniformes > Xenocyprididae > Opsariichthys > Opsariichthys bidens. The sequence goes on along the minus strand of CM074290.1, from coordinate 3,209,392 downwards.
CAGTATTTTATTGTATTCTCAGCAGTTCCATACTGCGTACACGGTTGACAGTATGTTACTGTAGATTTTGTTGTTTTCACAGTATTTTGTTGTATTCTCAACAGTTCCATACTGCGTACACGGTTGACAGTATGTTACTGTAGATTTTGTTGTTTTCACAGTATTTTATTGTATTCTCAGCAGTTCCATACTGCGTACACGGTTGACAGTATGTTACTGTAGATTTTGTTGTTTTCACAGTATTTTATTGTATTCTCAGCAGTTCCATACTGCGTACACGGTTGACAGTATGTTACTGTAGATTTTGTTGTTTTCACAGTATTTTATTGTATTCTCAGCAGTTCCATACGGCGTACACGGTTGACAGTATGTTACTGTAGATTTTGTTGTTTTCACTGTATTTTGTTGTATTCTCAACAGTTCCATACGGCGTACACGGTTGACAGTATGTTACTGTAGATTTTGTTGTTTTCACAGTATTTTATTGTATTCTCAGCAGTTCCATACTGCGTACACGGTTGACAGTATGTTACTGTAGATTTTGTTGTTTTCACTGTATTTTGTTGTATTCTCAGCAGTTCCATACTGCGTACACGGTTGACAGTATGTTACTGTAGATTTTGTTGTTTTCACAGTATTTTGTTGTATTCTCAACAGTTCCATACTGCGTACACGGTTGACAGTATGTTACTGTAGATTTTGTTGTTTTCACGGTATTTTATTGTATTCTCAACAGTTCCATACTGCGTACACGGTTGACAGTATGTTACTGTAGATTTTGTTGTTTTCACAGTATTTTATTGTATTCTCAGCAGTTCCATACTGCGTACACGGTTGACAGTATGTTACTGTAGATTTTGTTGTTTTCACAGTATTTTATTGTATTCTCAGCAGTTCCATACTGCGTACACGGTTGACAGTATGTTACTGTAGATTTTGTTGTTTTCACAGTATTTTATTGTATTCTCAGCAGTTCCATACTGCGTACACGGTTGACAGTATGTTACTGTAGATTTTGTTGTTTTCACTGTATTTTGTTGTATTCTCAACAGTTCCATACTGCGTACACGGTTGACAGTATGTTACTGTAGATTTTGTTGTTTTCACTGTATTTTGTTGTATTCTCAACAGTTCCATACTGCGTACACGGTTGACAGTATGTTACTGTAGATTTTGTTGTTTTCACAGTATTTTATTGTATTCTCAGCAGTTCCATACTGCGTACACGGTTGACAGTATGTTACTGTAGATTTTGTTGTTTTCACAGTATTTTGTTGTACTCTCAACAGTTCCATACTGCGTACACGGTTGACAGTATGTTACTGTAGATTTTGTTGTACTCTCTAAATACAGTACTGCTAATCGGCCCGTGAAAAATACCACACAAACTTTTGGGTAAAACTGCTATCCTACAATAAAAAATTTCACTCTTCATTTCTGTCAGCGGTGGGCGCATGAAAGCCATTTGATAGAGTTTTTCTGTCATGTGAGTGCGTCGTGTCTGTTTTCTCTGCCGACCTGGAAATGTGCTTCGTCATCTTCGTTTCGTGGTAATAAATCTTAATATTGCCATGCATACAGACATTCTAGCTCATTCTAAATAATAGTTTGAAAGTTAGTTTAGAATAGCTGACCGCGATTTCGAAATTTAACGTTTATACTCTAACATTTTACTCTGTATGCTGTGTGTGACGAGAGCCGGTGGCTCGGTAATGATGAGCGTCAGCTGTGCGCTGCACCGGTCTCGTGTCTCTCACGGAGGAGCTCCGGAGGCATGAAAGGGGAGGGACAACAGTGAAGTACGAGAGAGCTTTTTGGAACCCCCCCCCCCCCCAGTATCCCTGAGTGTTGGTTGTGTTATTTGAGCCCAAGAGTTTTATACTGTATATGTTTTGTCAGTACAAACATAACAAGATGTAACTCGTCTTAAAGTTTTTTTCTGAATGGTTTCTTGGGTCAGGTGCTGTTACGTCTTCCAAGTTTTAGTCTAGGGTCAGAAGAAACAACACAAGATTGTGATCGCTGTGAGTGACGGTGACGGTGGCAAGAGACAACACCCTACACAAACCAGTTCGTGGTTGTTTATTTTACATTCAAGACTGGGAAAACAAGTGACAATAGCCGTAATAATAAAGATGACGGAATAACAACATAAGAAAAAAATATTTCCATATTTATGTAAATATTGTATATAAAGACAAAGACGTTAAACCGGGGAGGACACGAGTGGCACCACACACAAAAAACAAAACCCATCTAACTCAAGCACTCTCGCGGTCTTTTGTTTTATAAAGAAATAAATAGGCAAGCAATGACTTTGCATGCAGGTTTTGCGCACAAAGGCACCTCACGAAACTGATTCTAGATTTCTGAGGCAGCTTAACGATTGAATGACCTACAGGAAAATAGTGTGAACTTTGGTGATAACTAAGCAAACATTACAACAATAGTGACATCAAAAGTGGTCAAAAACATACATTTACACAAAAACTGACAACCAACCTCAACTTTCACAAGCCATCTTAATTTTGTTTTAGCTCAACTGTCACAGAATGGAAAGCACAAGATTGTGGGATATCAGAAGGCAGAGAAGGATACATCTACGCTGCCTTCAAAAATCGATCTAATGAAGGTATCTCATGAGACAGGAGGTGAAGCTGTCATTGGATTCAGACGTGCCTTCATGCCTTCCCACCTTTGAATGTGTCCTCTGAAGGCAGCATTTTTCAGTTTTCTGAGTGTTCTGAGATGTGTGATCACATGCTCATTGCCTGGTACAGCCTTTTTTTGTCATGATTCTGGCATTTAGAAACAAAATTTATGAGACAGTTGTCAGATTTCATTGGTGATTTCAAATATGAAATTTAATTGTAACTGGGTGGACAGAATAGGATGTTTCCCCATTCAAAAAGATGGAAGCTGTGCTTGCATGACTGAAATCTGGCATGACATGCCTCAAAGGGACTCTTCTCTGTTTCGCAATTAAATTAAAGACAAACGTTCTGTTTCTCTAAAGTCATTTTGCTTACCACTATGGTTGAATTGGATTAGACATTGACTAATAAAGTGAGATTAAATGCATAAAGTATATTTGTGTTATTTAACATTTAATTATTGCAGGTTTGGTTAATATTTAGCATTTTCTGCAGTTTGCATTTGACTGTTCTTATTCATTTTGAAGAATGCTGAATGTTTTTGTGCAAGTGAGATGAGTAAACGCATATTCACATTTATTCTAAAACTACAATAACCGTCATGCACACAACTCCTCTGCACTTATGATGCCTCTCAACATGAGCTGTCAGTCACTACATGAAAAACAAAGACACTTGCATCACTTATTTGAAAAAGTAACTCAGATTTTAAAGTGTCAATTTTAAAGTTATGTGTTACTTTACTAATTACTTGGAAAAACGTAATCTGATTACGTTTCTCACATTACCTGTAATGGCAATTGCTGGATGAGCAGCTGGCTGTATTCTGCACAGCATGGTAAAATAGCAGGAATATTCCTTTGATCGGAGATCAAAGCTGCACTATGATCTCTAGTAGTAAAGACTCCAAAGGTCATGTCAACAGTGTTTGTCGTCTCTGCCGATCATAAACCTGCTGTGTGCTTCCCTTTGTGATGGTTAAGGGAAATGGATAATGGAAATTTTTTCCCATATCAGATGTAAGTGTGGCCTATTCTGTCCTTTTCGAGGGTCATTTTTCCTCAGAGTGGCTGTGAAAGAAAATAAATGCATACAAGCAACTATTCTTTAAAATAGAATCAGTACAATAAGGATTGGAAACAACTGTTCCAAAGTTTAAGGGTTGGTAAGATCTCTTATGTTTACTGAGGCATTTGTTTAATCAAACATACAGTAAAAACAGTAATAATGTAAAATATTATTACAGTTTAAAATAGCTGGTTTCTATTTGAAAATATATAATAAAAATGTAATTTATTCCTGTTATGCGAAGCAGAATTTTGAGCATCATTTCTCCAGTCGTCAGTGTCACAAGATCCTTCAGAAATCAAACTAATATTGGATTTGCTGCTCAGGAAACATTTCGATGTTGAAAACAATTTATATGTTAAGATTCTTGGATGAATGGAAAGTTCAAAAGAACAGTCTTTATTAACATTATAATGTTGCTTTTGATCAATTTAATACATTCTTCCTGAATAAAATCATTAATTTCTTTAAAAAAAAAAGTTTAAATACATTTAAATAAATAGATATTTTAAAGGAACAACTATTTTTATATTTATAATACCCAGGGACCAGAATATTATTGCTTTTTTTTTTTTTTTTTTTTTTTTTTTTTTTTTACTTTTTAACACCCGAAGCAATTCAGAACAACTCAGCAACTGCACAACAACACATAATGCGTTCACATTTTTATTCTTTTTTTTTAATGTTTCAGTTTCGTTCAGAGACAGCTTTTAAAACCCAACACATTTTAAAGGACATGTTGAAGAAGGTACAAAATGTCCATTTCCCAGTGTACTTGTTGATGAGAGAAAATAATGAATTCTGAAGTATGAATTTCAAAATGTACCTGAGTGTTTAAAACATGACTGTGCAAAAGCAACTAATGAGTTCCTCAGCCTTTAGCATTCTGTAAACTCACTCAAAGGAAGAAACCTAATTAAAATGCTTTAATTGGCCCACAAGTGTGCTGACAGCCTTATCTTCTGCTTACTGTAATCACAAGAGAAATCAACAAGTGTGTGTGTGAACACGCCAAACCTGATACAACTGTCTCGTGTCTGCATTTTCTAAACCTCAGCACTGAATGCAAGGGTGTGGAATTTAGTTGGGACGCTAGGGAATTTCCCTACCAATACCCGGCGACTCCTGAATTGTCCCTAGCAATAAAATATATTTAAATGTAACCACTGTTGTGGGTCGTAACATTTACGTTAACTGAAAAGTCAAAATAAACGTGTTAAAAAACGGCACTCTTTCAAGGATGTGCATTCAATGCATGGATTAGTGTTTAAAACACACAGTTCAGCTGAAACTCTAACTTAACGTTGTTAAACTGAATGAAACGATGCTGAAATAAGAAAAGCGCGGTTCATCTGTCAATCAGATGCATGTGAATTTTGTGTTCGAAGTCTATACACCCAGTCACATTTTCTGTCAGAATCACCATTAAATTTCAACAAGTCGTGTAGTACAGCGGCATTAAAGTCACCATGAAATCAGAATTTTGCAGTGTTTATTAATCACCTCTTTTTTTTTTTTTAATTCATGTGCCCTCTAAATCTTTAATCGAAATAACCTCCACCCATCTTTTCTCGGGTGATTTTTATCGGCGCGAGGGCGGGATCGACCTGTCACTCACATGAGATCCACCAATAGCAAACCACAACCATCCAATCAGTTTCCAATGGACGAAATCAAGTCCCGCCCTTCATTGTTTCCAGTTCTTCACGATATGGAAGAAAAGACCATCGCGACTTCCGTTCCATTTCATGCTGACTTGCACAACTCTAGTCGTGGGCTAGTCGTGGCCTAATGGTGAGGGAGTCGGGCTTGTAACCTGAAGGTTGCTGGTTCGATTCCCATGCCGGCAGGAATTGAAAGTGGGGATTGTGAATGAGCAGCACTCTCTCCACCTTCAATACCATGACTAAAGTGTCCTTGAGCAAGACACGAAACTCCTTGTAACCTGAAGGTTGTTGGTTCGATTCCCACGCCGGCAGGAATTGAAGATGGGGATTGTGAATGAGCAGCACTCTCTCCACCTTCAATACCATGACTAAAGTGTCCTTGAGCAACACACGAAACTCCTTGTAACCTGAAGGTTGTTGGTTCGAGTCCCATGCTGGCAGGAACTGAAGGTGGGGATTGTGAATGAACAGCACTCTCTCCACCTTCAATACCATGACTAAAGTGTCCTTGAGCAAGACACAAAACTCCTTGTAACCTGAAGGTTGTTGGTTCGATTCCCACGCCGGCAGGAATTGAAGGTGGGGATTGTGAATGAACAGCACTCTCTCCACCTTCAATACCATGACTAAAGTGTCCTTGAGCAAGACACGAAACTCCTTGTAACCTGAAGGTTGTTGGTTCGATTTCCACGCCGGCAGGAATTGAAGGTGGGGATTGTGAATGAGCAGCACTCTCTCCACCTTCAATACCATGACTAAAGTGTCCTTGAGCAACACACGAAACTCCTTGTAACCTGAAGGTTGTTGGTTCGAGTCCCACGCCGGCAGGAACTGAAGGTGGGGATTGTGAATGAACAGCACTCTCTCCACCTTCAATACCATGACTAAAGTGCCCTTGAGCGAGACACCTAACCCCTGATTGATCCTCTTGTGAGTCGCTTTGGATAAAAGCGTCTGCTAAATGATGAAAACAAATGAAAATGAAAAACTCTAATCTAAACCTGCCTGTAAGTGCTCTACACGCTCAGAACATCACAGAACTGATCAACTGAAGTCAATTTAGACTAAACATTTTCATTTCAATCCCTGAATAACGTTTTTTCTCCGAGTTACGAATGTACTGTCTGCTTGTTTAGATATTCTAAACTGTAATGTCGTTGGTTTTACATAATAATACATACATACATAACATAATAATAAACTGTACTTATACCGCATTTATTCATCTTTATTAATGTTAATTTCAACGTCGACTTGTTCACATTAGTTAATGCACTGTGAACTAACACGGACAAACAATGAACATTAATGAACGTTAACGAAGATTAGTAAATACGGTAACAAATGACTTGCTCGTGGTTAGTTCATGTTAGTTAATAACCAATGTTTAACTAATGAACCTTATTGTAAAGTGTTCATAACAAATCATGTTATGTATCATATCTACAAATAAAGGTTTTAGAGAACATGAAATTGCAGTCATTGGGAACTCTACAACAGTTTCTACAAAAAAAACAATCAATCAATCAATCAATCAATCAATATATCTATCTATCTAGAAAGAGAGAAAATATAGAATTAGACTATGATGATGTATGTAACAGCTTCAAATGGATATTATATAAATACATTTACTTTAAGACTGTGACTTGAAGTACAGCAGCAATATTTAACTACAAAAAAGGAACTATAAAATAGATAGTAGGAACACAAATGAATCGGTGAATAATTCTTTAAACCACTTGATTTGCATGAACCATCCATACGAAAGATTCCCAAAAATGTATTGGACTTCCAAACATCTACATAAGTTATATGTATATGTGCGATTTGATTATTTTCTTTGCTCGCCACTGTAACTGTAAAGAATTACTCAACCAAATAAAACATTTAAAAAATGTAGCATCGCTATTCTGTTACTTCCAAAATATGAAGGAAATTAAATGTTCCAATAAAACCGTATGAACCGTCAAAAATGAATGAAAAAGAATGTTTTCGTATCGGTCCATACAGTCTGGGAATAACGAGCGTAAAGGAATGGGAACAATTTGCCATGTCAGTAGAGGTTTCTCAGAAGTTTTTGTTTGTGAATGGGATCTTCAGAGCGTGTTTCAAGGCCAGCGTCGTGTCCACCTGTTCAGCGGAGAGCAACGTGTGCCACTGAGCCACAGGTTTGCGTGGGTTGGACAGCATATCCGCCCAGTGACGCAGCTGGTTTCCTGTGGCATCACAGCCCAGATAGATCTTGCCAATCGCATCATTTCTGCTCATTTTGTCATGATCCCACACTGAGATGACCAGCTGGACTTTCTGTATGAGGAGTAATGAGTGTCACAATCAAACACAGAGCAAAGGGAAAACAGACTGAAAAATTCCTCCAGCACTCCATCCAGGGTGTAAAACGAAATGCCAGTAAAATAGACTTCAAATAAGTTACTTAACGTGGTTCAAAATCCCAATGTAGGAATGATTTTCTGATATTCCCACCCTAGTTGTTTTTTTCTTAAAGAAATGAATCAAACCAGCGCAACACTAACTCGTTTTTTTTTTTCCACAAATTATCGGAACTTCCGAGGGCAAACATCTCACAATGGTACGGAGCTCCTAAAAGAACATGGACAATGCAAATGCGAAACATTTCAACGCTTTTGCGCTCACTTTCCAAACTTTTGTGCCTAGAAAACTTGGCATTTTCTTGCAAACGATTCGTTTCCTCTGAAAGGGTTTTATGAGAAAATGCAAAAGTATGCCAGCGAATGCAAACGAATTGAAATAAAAATGCATTTGTTATTTTTATTTTCCATCATCATGTCCCTTTAGGGGTCCATTAGATCCATACAAGGGGTCCAGATTTTGGACCCTCGCTCAAACAAAGCAAAGTCTCTGGGTATCACTCACCTGAATCTGCTCAAAAGACACTTCAAAAGTGAAGGATTCATTAAAATATGGATTCAAAGTTCGCTTCTTCACTGATGTTTTCCTCTTCTTCCACTTCTTCTTATCCAGAACCAGTTGAACTTTAACATAAGGGTCTACAACACAAAACAAAAATCAGAACTATTAATCAATTTCGATGCTAAACCGATCTACGACTGCCTGAAAGAATGCAAGGGCTAAAAAAACGTGTCGTAACAAAGAGGTGGATATGGCTATTTTTCAACCCACTCTTTGGAAAATGTTTCATGGCACCTTCAAAGCAAAATGTCCAGCAAGTGATGGTAAAAGAGCGTTCAGGTTCATCAGACAAAAAAAAAAAAAAAAAGAATCTGGCAATGCTTTATTACATTGTACGTATCACAGCAGTTGGGAAATAAAGAGAGGTGATAAAGGACGTTCTTGTGGTGTTTTGAGTTTGTTTTTTCATTCTTCATTTCTAGTCTGTTAATTACCTCCATTCCCTTCCTGTTTGTTTCTATGGTTTCTCATTGATTAGTTGGTTCTGTTCAGGTGTGTGTCATTATCTCACTTTGTCAAGTGTGGTTTGATTCTCTCGTTTATTGTTTGGATTGTTTCTCCTGAATCCTGACAGTTCTATTGTGTTTTACACCAAACACTAAGCAATAATGTTAACAAAAGAAAAATCTGCAGATAAAAACATATTTGCCGAAGCAACCAAGACATCGGTTTGCTTCGACAAGACTTTTACTGAATCAGAAAACCAAACGGAGCTCATTATGTGATGCAAACATGGAAATGTACTCGTTCAGAAATCATGCATTGTGGTAAAAGTGTTTTGAGGTGTGTGGAAAAGTGTTGTAAAAGTGTTTTTACCCAAGTCAAGTCAAGTCATCTTTATTTATACAGCGCTTTTTAACAATGCAAATTGTGGCAAAGCAGCTTTACAGTAATAAGTGGCAAATAATTTTGTCTGCACAGCAGCTCCCAAAGAAAATGGTGTCTGTAATCATAAATTGTGTGAAAATGAATAAAAGTTGGTGTTTTACTTGCATTAGAGTTCATTTCAGCTCGACATTGCAGTGAATTTTACTACTGTAACTGTATAGGTAAATTTTTGGAAGTTTTGAAAAACATGTACGATTTTAAAATGATTCTATGGAAGCTCTATAAAGTGTTTGAGAAGTGTCTAGATTTTTGGGGGATTTAAGTATGTGAGGATCTCACCTGAAGAGCCTCCCTGGTCCATCTTCTTCAGGTTCTTGGCTTCCAGTATGATAACAGTGAGTTTACTACTAGTTGGGACATAACGAAGAGAAAAGCAGATCTCTCCCAGATGCTCTTGCTGTAATATGAACACAAGATGAACGATGCAGTTAAACTAGCAGACACATAATGCTCTAAAAGGTATTTCATTCACCCAAAAGTGAAAATTATCCCATAATTTACTTGCCCTCAAGACATATACGTCATACATAATTCTTCTTTCAGCCAAACACAATTGGATATATATATACATATAAACCCTGGATCTTCCAAGCTTTATAATGGGAGTGAATGCTTGAATGGGTTGAAGGCCAAAAAAGCTCATCCATCCATCATACAATTAATCCATGGAGTTAATAAAGGCCTTCTGAAGCAAGCAAAGTTATGCAAATTTTTGTAATAAAAATATACATATTTATAACTTTTTAAACTATTATAACTGGCTTCCGGTACTGACTGTACGCAAGTCTAGTTATATTAATAATGAACTAATAATATTGATAATATTAATAATATTTTACAAAAAGTAATTGCTTCGCTTCAGAGGGCCTTTATTAACCCCTTGGAGCCGGTTTATAAATTTTTGGGCTTCAAAAAAAAGGGCACCACTCCCATTATATAGCGGAAGAGGATGGATATTTTTTAAAAGTCCCACTGTAGTCAATCATTTGATCGCTTAAAACACCAAAATGACATATTTAAACATTTTTTCCAATGAAAAAAAATTCCTCATGCCTTAAAGTTCGAATATAACTCTACACCCTTTCCTCATATGATATGCATGAATCAATGAATATGCAAATGTGCCCCTCCTCCACTCGCTCACGCCAGCCAGCTCAGAGATCCACTTGGTTAACTCACTGCGCAATGGCATCTCTCTTTACAGCATCGGACACATAACGGTAATTATTTCGATTGGCCTTTTGCTTGACTATGTTGTCAAACAGCTAATGTTGTGTTGCAAACGTTCTAACAACTCTTTACAAACGCTTTAACAATGGCATATACTTCATCATAACATTGTAATATACATCATACATCTTCCATATTGCTAAATCCACACAATTTTTCACATCAACAGAAAAAAATACACCGGGATAACCAGGCTCCTCTTGAGACTCGCCTGTCCGTTGTTAATTACATTGTTAAAAAATTACTGTAAATTTTACCGTATAATACTGGCAGCAGGGTTGCCAACCAGTTACTGTAAAATTTACAGTAGTGTTACTGTAATTTAATTTACAGAATTTCCCTGTATTCTCTGATTACAGTAAATAACTGTATTTTTTTTTTAATTACGAAGGGTCAATTTACAGCAATATTCTGTGAATTTGAGTCAAACCAACACGTGACCCCAGAATGCATTGCAGTTTACAGCAATATGCTGTATTATTAAAAAACAGCCAGCGGCTGTAAAATAATGCTGTATTTTTTACAGTAATTCATTACAGTATATGCTAAACGCGATCGGTTACAAGGTGGTTTGTGATGTCGCAAACACCATGGATTTCAAACCACATGTCTTTTTCACGGCATGTTTAAGGAGAAGAAACTCAGCAATGGTGTTGAGATATGAACTTGCACATTGTGAATAAATTATGAGATCATTTTAATTTCGGGGTGAACTATCACTTTAACTCTAAGTCTAATGACATGCATGGAGTCATGATGTAAATTGTGTCAAGAAGATGGCAGATTTCAAATCGTAGACTTCCAAGGTGTCCCAATCAACTGCTCTGAACAAGGGTTGACGCATAAGACGTCACCACTGTGCCATTGAGTAGGACACTTAACGTGAGGTTACTCCAGAGGGACTCGCTGTAATTTGACATGATGTTCTATGGAGATGTGATGGAAATAAAATCCTCCTACTCTGGTCTTGTTAAACAGTTCTTTCGAGATTCAGCGTATATTAACCATTTTGTGACGGCACTTCCATACCACAGCAGTAGAAAGAGAAGGGGAAAAACGTCTTTCTGGGACACCCAAATCATTTCGGTTTAGTAGAGAATGACACTTTGCACTGCATATAAATAATTTATGTGAACCAGCCACATCAAAACATGACATTAAACGGAGAACTGAACCTCATGTTTGGAAGCTTCGCTCAGATCTCTCCACTCCTCAATCACATGATTCCAGTCCACCGTGGACAGATTGAGTCTGATCTCACCGATGATGTCGTGTTTGGAGAATCTGTTAAAGTCATACACTTGCATCACCAGTATGGACTCGGTCAGCTCCTTCTGAGGGATCTACAAAAGTGGTGAAAACAACACGTCAGCGTTTAGTTGCTGTAAATAGTAGGGGTGGCACGGTTCACAAAACCCACGGTTGGGTTCGTATCACGGTTCTGTACGGTTCTTGTTGTTATTTTTTCCTTTAATCTTTAACTCTCCAGAAATGTCCTTCAGCAGATGATCCATAGCTTATTAGCTTCATTATCCACCATTTAGGATCCAGTATGAACGTTTTTGTAATGTAATCGTGCACGAACTGAATTTGACTTTCAGCACATTATTGGGAGCGTCTCTGAGTAAAAGCTGCTGAGATTTTGATCCAGCGAGAGAGAAGACATTGATGATGACATGCTTTTCCTTTGTTTGGCATCAAAAAGAGCTTGTGTGTTGTTCTCTCTACAGGAACTTGAGCCTTTTTAGCACACGAAGATTGAAATGAACTCGCATTTATCAAACTGCCGACTTCAGTGTAGCTGAAGTGACGTCTTCTCAAATGAACTGTCATATTAGAAGTGTTTCTATTAGCATAAAAAAGTCGCAGTTACTCCACTTTTACTGTCTATATGTATGTTCGCGCGCGAAACTGTCTGAACACGGGGATACAGCGCGCATGCGTCGGTTCGAACGGTTTTTCAAGCACCGCACCACCCCTAGTAAATAGGCAGTAAATTGAACAACCCTACCTTAACGAGCACGACCGAGCATCAGGTCATTGTTCGAGCTGATAACACAATTTTCATGTGGTCTTCCCCATGCACATGAATCTATGACCATATGATAATGAACCATTTTATATGTTGCATGGTTTACCTGATATATGAAATGTTCATTGAACACAGGGTTAAGGGTTTTCCTGAAGACTTTGGTCTCAAATGTTTTGAACTTGTTGGGAAGGATGTAGACTTTCACATAAGGGTCAGATGTCCCTCCTGAATCCATCGCTTTCAAAGCGGCCGCTTCTTTGATCCCTACAGTCAGCTGATAAGAAATATGGTACAGTTTATGACCTGAAAAACAGTTGCGTATTCTTAAAGTCCACATGAATTCAAAACCTTATTTACTCTGTTAGCGCCCGTTACTAATCTTGTTGTGAACAATTCATCCATGCAAATATTCCACAGGAAAAGAAAAAAGTTTGTCTCCGTAATCTTTAGTTCGTCTCATCTCCCGGTTCACCCAGAATTTACCGTAAATCTAATACTAATACTGTACAAAGTAGGACTGTGTGATTTTCTTCGATAAACAATTTTCAAATTAAAAGTTGGCCTGGAAAGTGAAGGAAGATGAGCCAACAAGTGTGTTAAATGACGTCCATGTCAGTTCCTTGAAAGAACTATCCCAAGATGCGCCGCAATTGGTTAATTGACTGAATGTCTTGAGCAAGCAGATCCAGCAAAATTTAGACAAATAGCAGTGTGTAAAACGGTAGTTTTGATATGTTCATCACTACATAATTGCTATAATTCGCTTTCATGGATTCGGTGAAGTTTTAAGTGTCGTTCGGGTTATTATGACGCAGAATATCGATCGAACTTTCTACTATTGCTTCATGTTAGATTTTGTTGTATTTGGCTGAGCAGTCTTTTGGGGTGGCTCACCAATGTAATTAGATTTCTCTAATACATGAAATAAGTACGCTTGACCAGAGTTCTTGTGGCGAGAAGAGCACAGTTCTTCAGAAGCGACGTCAGAGTGTCGGCTTTCAAAATAACTGAACCCAAAGTTCTGTCTTGGGGACAAAACATGAAGACAAAAGGGCTACAAACAATAGAAACGTGTTAGGACCTCCTACAGGAGGATGATCTACCCTGCAATCTTCTCTGTTTCTTTGTTATTGAGTTTCTGCGGGTCATTTGGTTCACACCTAAACAGACACAGACTGTTGACTGCATCTGAGGCACAGTCACAATGCAAATGCATCTAACTAAAGATGATGAAACTTCACATAATCTTTCATTCATTATATTCAAGACGTAGCCATTTCTGTTTGTGCAGTGTGCACACTACTAATCATTTCCTCAAAAGACATGAACTAGGTCGTGGTGTCCAATCCAGCCACTGTCCGGCAGCGTTCAGCTCCGACCCAAATTACACACACCTGAACTAGTAAACTAGGCATACTAGAAACTTCTATGCAGTATGTGTCCACACATACATGGGTATTTTCATAAACAGATTTTTTCCTACATTTATTAAAAAATCTTGTCCACACAAGCACGGTTTAAAAAAATCTCTATCCATATGAAAACACAAAAACACGCTCCAAACCAACAGGTGGCGATGTAACCGTAAAGCCACGTTGACCAATCAGAAGCCTGAAAAAAGGGTTATTACCAGTTACGGTATAGGCTACCGACGTGCAAACAAAGTAGCGCGCAATCTAATGTCAAACAAAGGACATCCGACATCACTAGCCAAAATTTCCGGTTTCAGCAGCTACACGGCAACAGTGCATCTGGAGTTTCTGAAAATCTTCACAGAATTGGCAGAATTTCTCAAAAAGGTTCGGTTTCAGTGACCCGATGGACGTACGACCAAACCGCATTTTTTTAAGGTTTTGTAAATATGTGTGTTTGTGTAAGTTGGAGCTAAACTCTGCAGAACAGTGGCCCTCCACGAACAGGTTTGGACAATGAAAGTTAATTAGTTCACAAATAATAATAATTCGTTACATTCATATAGCGCTTTTCTGGGTACTCAAAGCGCTTTACATATGGAAGGGAGAATCTCTTCATCCACCTGGCCATATTGCGCCAGAACGCCCAGCACACACCAGCTGATTGGTGGAGAGGAGACCGAGTGATGAAGCCAATCCGTGTATGGGGATGATTAGGAGGCCGTGATGGACAGAGGCCAGTGGGCAAATTTGGCCAGGATGTCGGGGTTACACCCCTACTCTTTCCGAAGGACATACTGGGATTTTTAACGACCACAGAGAGTCAGGACCTCGGGTTAACGCCTCATCCGAAGGACGGACACAATTGCTGCCAGTTGAGGGCACTGCTGTAAAATCAGTGAAAGTGGTGCATTTACCTCTGAACTGGATGCGTTGAACTCCAATGAATACTGCAGTTTTCCCCTTTGTTGGTCAGCTGATCCATATTCCATATCCTCCGTTTCAAGCTGGACCTGTCAGTACATCCAGTATCCCCTTAGTAAATGCCACCAAGAGGAATATTTTCATTGCTCAGATGTTAACTTTCACGGCTTAGAAAAGTTGAAAAAAGCTCTTAGATATTCCATTAACTCTTTCCCTGCCATTGACAGAAATTTGGAAAGGTTTTTTTCATTGTACAGATGGCAACGTTATCAAAACGATCCCCATTGACATGGATCCGCAAAAACGATTAAGAACGCTGGACTTTTACAGAGCGCTCGTGCAACATTTAATTGTAAATGAATCGCCAAAAAGGCATAAAAAGTTTTCTGTTTTGGGTTTAAACAGTGCCATGTAAATGATCCTCTTGAAATGCGGTCCTGAAACTGCAGCCTCCAGAATTGCAGGAACACTCTTGAAATTTCCGGCAATGTTTACACTGTTATTCGGTAGGGGGCGCTATCGCACACCTTCTGAAGAGTGAAGAAACTCTGGATCAAAACACAGGAGCAGAAAAAAGACATAAGCATTGCTTATGCGCATAAAAATGCCGACCCAGAGCAAGCTATAGGACTGTGAAGCTTTGGGGATTGCTGATGGAAGTCATCAACTTTTGATCATGACTTTCTTAATCTGATGCCATTTCCTCAGGTTTTTGTCAAAAATGTTGTTTTTATGAAACTTAACCACATTCAAGTGTTTATGAAAACAAACAGAATGCATGAAGCTAGTTTAAATGTAGAAGTTCTGTTCTTTCTTTTGATATATTGCTTGGTGGTGGGTGGTAACCTTTTAAAAATAAATAAATAAATAAATAAATAAATGGCGGGGAAAGAGTTAAGAATCGACTTTGTCTCTATCTACACTGTTAAAAATTACCTGTAAATTTTACAGTATAATACTGGCAGGAGGGTTGTCAGCCAGTTACTGTCATTTTTACAGTACCATTACTATAATTTAGTTTACAGAATTTTACTGTATTCTTTGATTAACATTTTTTTTTTTGTTTTTCATTAAATAAGTCACTTACCACAATTGTAGACCACTCTAAAATCTCAACCGTTGAAAATCCTACAATGCCTCTTTATGCTTGAAATTTACAGTAATATCCTGTAATTTTGAGTCAAACCGCCACGGCCCCCAGAATGCATTGCAGTTTACAGCAATATGCTGTATTATTAAGAATACAGCCATCTGCTGTAAAATATTGCTGTCATTTTTACAGCAATTCATTACAGTGTATCGATTTTCCACTTAAATGTGAACCTTTTTTACACAGGTTCCGGTTCACAAGTCAGAAAACTGAGATGGATGTGTCCAGGCAAACCTATGTTGCGGTTGTTCTTTTGGAATACAAACGCATTAAAAAAAAGATGCACGGATATTTCGCACAGATACTGTCAAAGTATAATGTCCAAAAATAAAGGTTGGATAGTACTGTGCGCACCACTGAGTTTTTTTTTTTTTTTTGAGACAAACGGGCGTGCTAATAAACAATACCGTTTCACAATCTTCCCCCAAGTTTCCCAGTTCTAACTCTGACTTGACTAACATTCCAGTTAAAAGTTGGAAAGTAGGACTTCCCCACCTCTGAGGACTTGATTATCCACAGTGACAGCCAATGGCATGAGTTTGGAGGCGGAGACTATGCTTTTCCAACCAATAGCTGATGATGGGAGTGTTTGAGGAAATCTATTTAACAACAATCGAATTTGCCACAGAAATTACACACCTGACCGCTAAAATCTCTTAGGAAATATAAAAACAGTCACAACATTAATATCGAGAGCATTAAAAGAAACGCTAAAAGTTTGACGAGAACTATTTAAGTAACTATATTTGATTTTAAAAGACTTTAAAGAACAGCAATTCTGAGTAGAGTCTGTGACCTCTTGAGATGTCTTCTGAGACAACTGTGAGTCCATTGGCTCTTCATTTGCTGACTAGGAGAAAAACTTAACCAGCATCCACAGGCATCTCTCACCAGTGCTGCTGTTGTAGTTCCTGAGATCCCTTTCATACTGATCTTCTGGTCCAGCTTCTGCTTCCTCTTCTTTTTCCCTTTGCAGCAGCATTTTACACAGCAGCATATCACACAGATGAGAATGAGCAGGACGACGCCGGCAAATATAGCATAGATGGCCCATCTTGGCACTGTTGCGACAAAAACAACAATATTCCATCTTACATCACAGCAGCAAAGCAGCGGTCCAGGATAGCACCATGAAACACATCTGAAGGATGAGATGAGACCACGGCCAGGAGAAGTTAAACTTGCAGCAAGAGAAAATCGAGAAGCAAGTAATGTGCGCAAGAGGTGGAATTAGATAGGGGCCCGTGGAGCAGGTGCTGAAACACAGATTCATATGACATACTCACAAGGAATCCTGTCCAGAAGAGAGGGCAGGAACCCAGGAGCAGCTGTTGTGGCGTTGGCGTGAAGTGTTTTAGTTGGTTCTGATGACGCTCTTGGTGTCATGGTGAAATGGACGAGACCGGCGGGTCACTCTAAATGCACATACACAAGAGAGTGGGTGGCTGGCAAGAGTTTTGAGAAGTTGTGGTTGAGTTGTTAGTCAGCTTGTTTTGTGACGCCCTCTACTGGTTATAATGGCATTGCAACATTTTAGTCAGCCTGTAGTTGACTCAAAATGACAGGGATGGTTCACCCAAAAAGGAAAATTCTGTCATTATATCATCCTAAACCCATAGAAAACATAAAATAATAATCAGAAATGAAAATAAAAGAATACAGAGACTATGAAACATGTCTTCTGAAGCCATATGATAGCGGTCGATTCTGCTCCTATTCTCTGATTGTTTCACCAACAACAACAACAACAACAACAAAAGAAACCCATAAAGGTTTGAAACAATATGAGGATGAGTAAATGATGACATAATTTTACATTTGGAGGGAACTATTCCTTTCATTTAAACATTTATGTAAACAGCAATTGCAAATGCAAAAGCATCCTAAGCTACAGTTCTGCTCATGAGTTTCATACCCCTTGAATATGCAACATTTTCCTAATTTTATAACAAAATAAAAGGGATCACAAAAATTGCATGCTATTTTCTTTTTTTCTCAGATGTAAACTCACAATTGCAAGTCATAAAATCAGAATCGGATTTCTTTTCTCGTAATTCTGACTTTTTCTGAAAAATTGTGAGTTTGTATCTGAGAATTCTGACTTCTTTTGTCAATATTGTGAGTTCTCGGAATTTTGACTTTATAACTCGCAATTGCAACTTTATATCATGCAAGTCTGAGAAAAAAGTGAGATAAAAACGTTTTTGTGTTTCATAATTAGTGTTAGAATTAGCAGAATTAGTATTCCAAGTATTTAGATTAAGTTACAAAACTTTTTACAAATGACTTTTTAAAGCATCTATTTTGTAATTGGTAGTGAAATTCATTTTAAAAGTGACCCACCCAGCCCTGTGTATAAAATCGTGTAAAAAAAGAAAGAACACCCTAAAATCAGGTAAATACAACCTCAGATTAAAAAAAACTACACATGACACATTACACTATCATTATTTACTTAACAAAAATCAAGTTAAAATAGAGAGGCCAATCAAGTACACCATATGATTTAATAGCTTGTTTAGCAGCAATGACTTGAAGTAATCATTTTTTGTATGACCCTCACATTTTGGCCCACTCTTCTTTACAGCATTGCTTCAGTTGTTTGAGGTTTGTGGGCATTTGTTTATGCACAGCTCTCTTAAGGTCCTGCCACAGTTGGACTGAGATCTAGACTTTGACTGGGCCACTGCAACACCTTAAATCTTAGCTGTGTCCGAAACCGCCCACTCGTTCACTAACCCCTATATAGTGCACTATAATGAGTGAACCAAAATGAGTGAGTGAATTCGGACGCTGACGTTAATTGCATGTGCCAGACAATTTCGTCATTAACATTTCCTGTACCGTCTGTAATATGTCCTGTTTAGCTTCATGAATTGTATATTACTGTTTATTTGTCATCTTTATTGAGAATAAAAACACCTGTGTCATGCTATTTAGTAAATTTATGTTTAAAAATATAAATAAATCGACCAAATGATAATATGATAATATGTGTATTATGATATAAGCCTGTATCATTTCACTTCAAAATATCTTTACAAAGACGTTCTAATTAATAAAAAATGACTCTTACGTTTGTAGAAGTTGCCGCTTCCCGTATTGCTGTCCGCCGTATTTATTTTTCTCGATCATCTTATCGCGTTGGATTTTGGGTGACGGCGCTTTAACGAGTGTACGTCGAACGTACGCTCAAAATCAGAGAGGATTGTGGGTAACGGCGCTTTAACGAGTGTACGCCGAACGTACGCTCAAAATCAGAGAGGATTGTGGGTGACGGCGCTTTAACGAGTGTACGCCGAACGTACGCTCAAAATCAGAGAGGATTGTGGGTTACGGCGCTTTAACGAGCGTACGTCGAACGCACGCTCAAAATCAGAGAGGATTGTGGGTAACGGCGCTTTAACGAGCGTACGTCGAACGCACGCTCAAAATCAGAGAGGATTGTGGGTAACGGCGCTTTAACGAGTGTACGTCGAACATACGCTCAAAATCAGAGAGGATTGTGGGTGACGGCGCTTTAACGAGTGTACGTCGAACGTACGCTCAAAATCAGAGAGGATTGTGGGTAACGGCGCTTTAACGAGTGTACGTCGAACGTACGCTCAAAATCAGAGAGGATTGTGGGTAACGGCGCTTTATCGAGTGTACGCCGAACGTACGCTCAAAATCAGAGAGGATTGTGGGTGACGGCGCTTTAACGAGTGTACGTCGAACGTACGCTCAAAATCAGAGAGGATTGTGGGTAACGGCGCTTTAACGAGTGTACGTCGAACATACGCTCAAAATCAGAGAGGATTGTGGGTGACGGCGCTTTAACGAGTGTACGTCGAACGTACGCTCAAAATCAGAGAGGATTGTGGGTGACGGCGCTTTAACGAGTGTACGTCGAACGTACGCTCAAAATCAGAGAGGATTGTGGGTTACGGCGCTTTAACGAGTGTACGTCGAACGTACGCTCAAAATCAGAGAGGATTGTGGGTGACGGCGCTTTAACGAGTGTACGTCGAACGTACGCTCAAAATCAGAGAGGATTGTGGGTGACGGCGCTTTAACGAGTGTACGTCGAACGCACGCTCAAAATCAGAGAGGATTGTGGGTGACGGCGCTTTAACGAGTGTACGTCGAACGTACGCTCAAAATCAGAGAGGATTGTGGGTAACGGCGCTTTAACGAGTGTACGTCGAACGTACGCTCAAAATCAGAGAGGATTGTGGGTGACGGCGCTTTAACGAGCGTACGTCGAACGCACGCTCAAAATCAGAGAGGATTGTAGGTGACGGCGCTTTAACGAGTGTACGTCGAACGTACGCTCAAAATCAGAGAGGATTGTGGGTAACGGCGCTTTAACGAGTGTACGTCGAACGCACGCTCAAAATCAGAGAGGATTGTGGGTGACGGCGCTTTAACGAGTGTACGCCGAACGTACGCTCAAAATCAGAGAGGATTGTGGGTGACGGCGCTTTAACGAGTGTACGTCGAACGTACGCTCAAAATCAGAGAGGATTGTGGGTAACGGCGCTTTAACGAGTATACGCCGAACGTACGCTCAAAATCAGAGAGGATTGTGGGTAACGGCGCTTTAACGAGTATACGCCGAACGTACGCTCAAAATCAGAGAGGATTGTAGGTGACGGCGCTTTAACGAGTGTACGTCGAACGCACGCTCAAAATCAGAGAGGATTGTGGGTAACGGGGCTTTAACGAGTGTACGTCGAACGCACGCTCAAAATCAGAGAGGATTGTAGGTGACGGCGCTTTAACGAGTGTACGTCGAACGCACGCTCAAAATCAGAGAGGATTGTGGGTAACGGGGCTTTAACGAGTGTACGTCGAACGTACGCTCAAAATCAGAGAGGATTGTGGGTTACGGCGCTTTA
Organism: Opsariichthys bidens; assembly: GCA_037194245.1. Classification (NCBI taxonomy): domain Eukaryota; kingdom Metazoa; phylum Chordata; class Actinopteri; order Cypriniformes; family Xenocyprididae; genus Opsariichthys; species Opsariichthys bidens. The sequence continues at coordinate 3,188,532 of CM074290.1, read as the reverse complement.
ACGAGTGTACGTCGAACGCACGCTCAAAATCAGAGAGGATTGTGGGTAACGGGGCTTTAACGAGTGTACGCCGAACGTACGCTCAAAATCAGAGAGGATTGTGGGTAACGGCGCTTTAACGAGTGTACGCCGAACGTACGCTCAAAATCAGAGAGGATTGTGGGTAACGGCGCTTTAACGAGCGTACGTCGAACGCACGCTCAAAATCAGAGAGTATTGTGGGTAACGGGGCTTTAACGAGTGTACGCCGAACGTACGCTCAAAATCAGAGAGGATTGTGGGTGACGGCGCTTTAACGAGTGTACGTCGAACGCACGCTCAAAATCAGAGAGGATTGTGGGTGACGGCGCTTTAACGAGTGTACGTCGAACGTACGCTCAAAATCAGAGAGGATTGTGGGTTACGGCGCTTTAACGAGTGTACGTCGAACGCACGCTCAAAATCAGAGAGGATTGTGGGTAACGGGGCTTTAACGAGTGTACGCCGAACGTACGCTCAAAATCAGAGAGGATTGTGGGTGACGGCGCTTTAACGAGTGTACTTCGAACTTACGCTCAAAATCAGAGAGGATTGTGGGTGACGGCGCTTTAACGAGTGTACGTCGAACGCACGCTCAAAATCAGAGAGGATTGTGGGTAATGGCGCTTTAACGAGTGTACGTCGAACGCACGCTCAAAATCAGAGAGGATTGTGGGTAACGGGGCTTTAACAAGTGTACGTCGAACGTACGCTCAAAATCAGAGAGGATTGTGGGTTACGGCGCTTTAACGAGTGTACGTCGAACGCACGCTCAAAATCAGAGAGGATTGTGGGTAACGGGGCTTTAACGAGTGTACGCCGAACGTACGCTCAAAATCAGAGAGGATTGTGGGTAACGGCGCTTTAACGAGTGTACGCCGAACGTACGGTCAAAATCAGAGAGGATTGTGGGTAATGGCGCTTTAACGAGTGTACGTCGAACGCACGCTCAAAATCAGAGAGGATTGTGGGTAACGGGGCTTTAACAAGTGTACGTCGAACGTACGCTCAAAATCAGAGAGGATTGTGGGTTACGGCGCTTTAACGAGTGTACGTCGAACGCACGCTCAAAATCAGAGAGGATTGTGGGTAACGGGGCTTTAACGAGTGTACGCCGAACGTACGCTCAAAATCAGAGAGGATTGTGGGTAACGGCGCTTTAACGAGTGTACGCCGAACGTACGCTCAAAATCAGAGAGGATTGTGGGTAACGGCGCTTTAACGAGCGTACGTCGAACGCAACGCACGCTCAAAATCAGAGAGTATTGTGGGTAACGGGGCTTTAACGAGTGTACGTCGAACGCACGCTCAAAATCAGAGAGGATTGTGGGTAACGGCGCTTTAACGAGTGTACGTCGAACGTACGCTCAAAATCAGAGAGGATTGTGGGTAACGGTGCTTTAACGAGTGTACGCCGAACGTACGCTCAAAATCAGAGAGGATTGTGGGTAACGGCGCTTTAACGAGTGTACGCCGAACGTACGCTCAAAATCAGAGAGGATTGTGGGTAAAAGTAGAGAACGAATGTAGGGAATGCAGTGCACTATATCTCCTGGCAACCCTTCCACACAAGCCATACTTGTTCTTTTTCTAATCGTAGTCATGAACTTCAACATTTAACATGTTAACTGAGGCCTGCAGAGTCTGACCTTGGGGTGAATTTGCGACGTCCATTCCCATTCCTGGGAAGATTGGGAATTGTCTGTAATGTTGTGAATAATCAAGCCCATTTTATAATTTTATGTCTGACTGCTGCTTTCCCTCTTCATTCCTATGGAAGCGGTTTGGGTGTAATTATTTTTTCACCATGGCTTCCCCATGCGGCAGCAGTGGTTCAGTGTGGGTTGTCTACTAACCGAAAGGTTGGTGGTTCAATTCCCGGTTCCACCTGACCAAGTGTCGAGGTGTCCGTGAGCAAGACACCTAACCCCAGCTGTTCCCGACGAGCTGGATGGCGCCTTGTATGGCGGACGTCGCCGTCGGTGTATGAATGTGTGTGTGAATGGGTGAATGTGAGGCAAGAATTGTAAAGCGCTTTGGTGGCCATAGGTCTGTGAAAGCGCTATATAAATGCAGTCCATTTACCATTTTGGTCTAGTTTTTGTTAAATAAAAAAATGACCCTTCAATATGTCATGAGTTGTATTTACATTTCACTGTTAAAAAATTACTGTAAATTTTACAGCATAATACTGGCAGCAGGGTTGCCAGCCAGTTACTGTAAAATTTACAGTAGTGTTACGGTAATTTAATTTACAGAATGTCCCTGTACTCTCTGATTACAGTAAATAACTGTATTTTTAAAATTACTGTAAATTTTACAGTATAATACTGGCAGCAGGGTTGCCAGCCAGTTACTGTAAAATTTACAGTAGTGTTACTGTAATTTAATTTACAGAATTTCCCTGTACTCTCTGATTACAGTAAATAAGTGTATTTTTTAAATTACTGTAAATTTTACAGTATAATACTGGCAGCAGGGTTGCCATCCAGTTACTGTAAAATTTACAGTAGTGTTACTGTAATTTCATTTACAGTATTTCCCTGTATTCTCTGATTACAGTAAATAACTGTATTTTTTTAAATTACGAAGGGTCAATTTACAGCAATATTCTGTAAATTTGAGTCAAACCAACAGCGGCTGTAAAATAATGCTGTAATTTTTACAGTGTACGTTTATTCACAAAGGCTTTTATCCAAAGTGACTTAGAGGCGAGAAGTTACTCTTGGTGGGGATTATTAGAAGTGGGTGGTTACTCACTGAGCCAACTCTCCACCTTCAATTTACCTCATTTTAAGACCTGGCAAAGACCAGATGATTTTTTTATTCTGTCCTGATACCCAAAACCAGTTGCATATAGTAACACAGTAACTCATTCAAATCTCGGTTGCCTGAATAAAAGAGCGTTTCGTCAGTCACCGCCAAAGTTGTCAGCCTGCGGTCCATTAAATCTGGGTGTGCTCAAGTGTACAGATAACATTCTTTTTCAGTGAAACATAGTAATAAAAATGGACCAATACTGCCTTGAGAATACAATCCAAAGATTTACAGTCATCTTTTCACAATCAATCAAGTAGTCCCAGTTTCAAGAGAAATTCTTATCACACCTTAAAAGAAATATGCGTAAATAGTGCAGAACAATGGCAAAATACGCAATATCTGAAAATGACACCAACAGCTAATCTACTGATCACAAACTGATCATAAAGAAAAAGGGAACGACAATATGAAAAAAGAGCATTGCAGTGACACTCACTGTTGTAGAATGAGTTCAGTTCGGATCTTGAGTCCTCGGTTGTCGTATCAAACGTAAAGTTTAACATTCTAAATGGTGGGAAAACATTCCTAAACTGGGTGAAGGAGCGGTGGCAGGGTCAGAGAGGGGAAGGAAGTCACTGCCCTCTGCTGAAGCAGGATCGGCTCAGGAAAGAGCCGTAATGTGCCATTTACTTGTCAAAAGAAACACAACTATTGAGGCTTTCATCACACTAACTCTGCAACATATTTTGGATTTTTTAGAGAAAAAGGCATATCTACTTTTAAAAGAGCGTCCTGCCCACATACATTGGAGTATATGGATAAAATTGGTCTCATTTTACAGATAACACTCTATATGTGAAAACATTGGTGGAATATTGCATATATTGTATTGTATTTGTTCACAATTTTATGATAAACACATATCAAAAATCATAATTTTATTTATTTTTTTATTCAATTTTTTTTTTTGAAAATCTGTAATTTTGCACCTGTTTGGTCAATTTTCTTTCAGAAAGTTTGAAGCGCCATCATAATGGTCAATTCAATATTTTCAACGTCCAACTTGATCGGGAGTTTTAGTCTTTGAAGAGCTGCTGCCTACACTTTTAACCCTCGTGTTGCGTTTTTTTCTTGACTTTTTCTCATTTCTCATCATGCAAAGTTTCAGCATGCTGGTGTTTTTTGACATTTACAAACTAAATGACTGTTACGTTCGTGACGTTCGCCGGGTCATATTTTAACGCTCTAAAGCAACTGACCCAAAATAATGACATTTCTTGGTTATATTTTGTTATTTTATTTTTTTACTACCTTAAAATGAGCTTTTCCACACTTATTTCAGTACAGAAACACGTTTGAACAGCAGCGTGTGTGTGAAGCTCAGATCCAGAAAACACACACTTGATCTTCATGTCAGAAGAAACTGGACTTATACATATTTTCATCATACAGCGACATTTAATTGTTCTAAGAAAAAAAAAGTTAAAAATGTATTTATTTTCAAATTTTGTCAAAACAAATCCGTTTTAAAAAACATTTTCATGAAATCATATCTTCAGATATATATTTTTTGGAATATTTGTCAAATGTTGATATTAAAAGCTGACAGTTTGTACCTGAATCTTTCTTGTTTTTTATAGTGTGATTTTTGAGGAATTGTACTGAATCCAATTAGGGTCAATTTGACCCGCTCCATAACGAGTGCACGCACAAATCCAACAGCGCACAAGCGTTAATGGCTTTTTATGACTGTGATGAAAACATAGATAGTACAAAATTTAAATTTCACAAAGAAGTGCAGCCGTATTTTGCTGGATATCATCCATCCACCCTTTTCCCAATCGGGTCACAGGAATAAATAGTGCAAAACAATAACAAAATGCACTATTATGTCTGAAAATGTCATAAACAAAACCAGTGAACTAAATAATTATTTTCAGTTAGTATAACTTAAAGGTGTGTCATTAAAAATCATTCGCTCCCACAGTTCTCAGCCTCGCCATCAACTCACCATAGAGTTAATTACATATAGTTTGTTACATTTTAAATAGCAAATTACACAAGAGACTTGCATGTATGTAATCAAACATCATACAGTATCCTTATGAGACCCTGGACCACAAAACCAGATATATTTGCAGCAATAGTCAACAATGCATAGTCAAATGATCAATTTTTCTTTTACGCCAAAAATCATTAGGATATTAATTAAAGATCATGTTCCATGAAGATATTCTGCAAATTTCTTATCGTAAATCAAAATGTTATTTTTGTGAGTGGATATGCATTACTAAGGACTTCATTTGGATAGCTTTAAAGGCAAATTTCTCAATATTTTATTCTCAGATTTTCCATTAATTGCATCTCGGTTATCCTGACAAACCATACGTCAATGGAAACTTATTTATTCAGCTTTCAAATGATGCATAGTTCTCAATTTCAAGCTATTTATCCTGGATTCGACTGGATTTGGGGTCCAGGTTCACACATGGTCTTAAAAGTTTTGCTCTACTCTTCACCACAATGGTACAAAACTAACATAACACAACATTACACACTAACTTAGTTCTCCCTATGTGAATCTTGTGCAAAAACACACAAAATAACACTTCAACATTTATTTATGCAGTCTGACGAAAAGCATGCTGGGAATTAGAAATCTGCTGCAAATCAACTTAAGCTTATTAAGTTCAGTGAAATTTTGAGTTCAAACTACTTTTTCTTTTCAGTGCAATGAACTTTCATTATCATTTGAGTGAAACAAACTCATTTCATTTCATTAATTTCACTGTTCAGTTTTACTGTGTGCACATTAAGACAAATTTGCGACATAAAATAAGTGAATGCACATTATTAAAACTCTGCTGTAGAATTAGTTCAGTTTGGCTATTGACTCCTCAGCTGTAGTTTAAAACATAAAGATTCAGTTTCTAAATGTTTGTCCTATGTATTGTCAGGGATGCTGAAGCCTATCCCAAAGTCTCAGACCATGGGAAGGGAAACAGCCTGGGCATATGGCCAGTCCATCACACTCACTGACAATTTAGTGTTTCCAATTTACCAGATCACCCAGAGGAAACCCGCGTCAACACAGGGAGAAAGCGGAAGTCAAACTCGTTAGATTGTGTTAGTGTTAGTCCCCTCTTTTCGGCGAGCCTGTATCACATATCACATTAATATTATTGCTAAAAAAAAAAAAAAAAATTGTCCTAATTTTGCAGAATGTCATCCAGTGTTATCCAATATAAGAAATACTCCCAACATTTATTCTTTTATTTCCAGAGTTCAGTCTAACTTATGTGTCAACTAAAGTATACTGAAATGTGTGTTACTTTTAAAATGTATTTCACTACAGAATACATGCTTTAAAAAGTCATTTGTAACGTATTTCGTTACTTTACTCAAGTTTAGTAACTTCATCTAAATACTTTAGAATACTTTGGAATACTAATAAGTGTGGAACAAACACAAAAAAGATCATTGTGAGTTTTTATCTCACAATTCTGACTTTTTACCTCTGAATTGCGTGATATAAAGTTGCAATTGTGAGTTATAAAGTCAGAATTATGAGATATAAACTCACAATATTGAGAAAAGTCAGAATTATGAGATATAAACTCACAATATTGAGAAAAGTCAGAATTATGAGATAAAAAACTCACAATTGCAAGAAAAAAGTCAGTTTTGCAAGTTTATATCTCCCAATTCTGACTTTATAACTTGCAATTGTGAGTTTAAATCTCTCAATTCTGAGAAAAAGAAGTCAGAATTGTGAAACACAAACTCACAATTGTGAGGGAAAAAACAAATAGTGAGAAAAAGTCGCAGTGACGAGTGAATAATAAAATGACTCACAAAACATGAAAACAGTGGAAAACATGAAACTGAACTCGTCTTTTTCAGACGGTCAGAGTCAGAGAATCACCAATCGCTGTTTAAATGACATTAAAACTCAAAGTAATCACTTTGGTAATCTAAAACACTTTTCAGATGGAACTGTAATCTGATTACCACCCATTTAAAATGAAATACAGTGACTCAAAGTTTGTATTTTACAACTAAGTCTTAGCTAAGTTACTTGTATTTCGTTCCTCCTCAACCCTGCTGACATGTTCCAATACCTCTGAACACAGACCTACACTCAACATCGAACTAGAACTTGTTGGACCCAGCAGAAACATATCTAGAAAGGATGATGAAATACACAATAACTTGAACTTGCCTTTTTCACGCTCCACTCTCAATTCCAATCCTCCTGTTACGCTGTCGTGCCGTGCGGTATTAAACAATTAAGTCATTGTTTCATGCTGGAATCTAAAAGTAGTTGGAAATGAAGGCCAGGCCACTTAGATAGCTCTCCTCGAAGAGTTCCTTCAGTACGGAAAAACTGTCTGGCACCTGCCACACCTCAATAACACACACAACTATGAACTAGGTACACACCTCACGTGAAGATCAACTGGTGAAGCCAAATATAAGATATTCAAATTCAATCTTAAGGAAGAGCTGAATATGACAACAGACACAGTTGTTTTAAGTTGCTCTTGAGATACACTCAGCAACAAACAGATATAACTGGAAATTACAACAGAAACCAGTCCGGCCACACTACTGTTTAAATATCAGAGGTAACCCGACACTTGGGAAAGCATGTGTATTTATCACTTTAAACTTCATTTATTTATTTAAACTTAAAAGTGATGAATAACATTTGATAGGCCTACCTATTTGTGTTTGAACCAACATAATCCTTTTCATTTCATGCCAACTTTAATTCACTGGTTAACTATGAATCATGTTAGATAGTTCAAAAGAGACGTACATTGTGGTTGTGGTCAGTCTTCAGTTCGTAAATTGAACATATATTAATCCTTGTTAAAGTTATTCAGTCAAGACAGCGAGTGATGTTTCGTAGTCTTTTGTTGTTTAGCATGAACGGGTTAGTTCACCCAAAAAGGACATTTCTGTCATTAATAAATTAAGATATTTTTGATGAAATCCGAGAGTATCTGAACCACACATAGGCAGCAACGTCATTGAACCTTTTGAGGTCCAGAAAGGTTGTAAAAACAATATTAGTCAACATGACTAATTAATAGGTAGTCGTGGCCTAATGGTGAGGGAGTCGGGTTTGTAATCTGAAGGTTGTTGGTTCGATTCCCACGCCGACAGGAATTGAAAGTGGGGATTGTGAATGAACGGCACTCTCTCCACCTTCAGTACCATGACTAAAGTGTTCTTGAGCAAGACATGAAACTCCTTGTAACCTGAAGGTTGTTGGTTCGATTCCCACGCTGGCAGGAATTGAAGGTGGGGATTGTGAATGAACGGCACTCTCTCCACCTTCAGTACCATGACTAAAGTGTCCTTGAGCAAGACATGAAACTCCTTGTAACCTGAAGGTTGTTGGTTCGATTCCCACGCCGGCAGGAATTGAAGGTGGGGATTGTGAATGAACGGCACTCTCTCCACCTTCAATACCATGACTAAAGTGCCCTTGAGCAAGACACGAAACTCCTTGTAACCTGAAGGTTGTTGGTTCGATTCCCACGCTGGCAGGAATTGAAGGTGGGGATTGTGAATGAACGGCACTCTCTCCACCTTCAGTACCATGACTAAAGTGTCCTTGAGCAAGACATGAAACTCCTTGTAACCTGAAGGTTGTTGGTTCGATTCCCACGCCGGCAGGAATTGAAGGTGGGGATTGTGAATGAACAGCACTCTCTCCACCTTCAATACCATGACTAAAGTGTTCTTGAGCAAGACATGAAACTCCTTGTAACCTGAAGGTTGTTGGTTCGATTCCCACGCCGACAGGAATTGAAAGTGGGGATTGTGAATGAACGGCACTCTCTCCACCTTCAGTACCATGACTAAAGTGTTCTTGAGCAAGACATGAAACTCCTTGTAACCTGAAGGTTGTTGGTTCAATTCCCACGCCGACAGGAATTGAAAGTGGGGATTGTGAATGAACGGCACTCTCTCCACCTTCAATACCATGACTAAAGTGTCCTTGAGCAAGACATGAAACTCCTTGTAACCTGAAGGTTGTTGGTTCGATTCCCACGCTGGCAGGAATTGAAGGTGGGGATTGTGAATGAACAGCACTCTCTCCACCTTCAATACCATGACTAAAGTGTCCTTGAGCGAGACACCGAATCCTAATTGCTCCCCTTGTGAGTCGCTTTGTATAAAAGCATCTGCTAAATGATGAAAAATGTCAGGGTCTGGTTTTTCAAAAGTAATCCACTAGGATTTTGATTAACGGATTGGATCAAATCTTGAAAATGTGTTTTTCAAAAGAAAAAACGGATTACATCATCGGATTAGATCATGTCATCTAATCTTGGTTTTGATCCAGATCAAACCTTTAGTTTGGGTTTTTCAGAACTTATTTTGTAGGATTTGGATCCAAAAAATCTGGATTAAACTGATCCCATCAGGGTCCATTTTCAAGATTTGATCCAATCCGTTAATCAAAATCCTAGTGGATTACTTTTGAAAAACCGGACTCTGATGGGATCAGTTTAATCCAGATTTTTTGGATCCAAATCCTACAAAAAAAAGTTCTGAAAAACCCAAACTAAAGGTTTGATCAAAACCAAGATCGGATGATGTGATCTAATCCGATTATGTAATCCGTTTTTTCTTTTGAAAAACACATTTTCAAGATTTGATCCAATCCGTTGATCAAACCGGGCCGTGGTGTTGTGCCGCTCCACAGCGCCAGGTGGCGCCGGATGGCATTGAGAGTGAATGTTGACGGCAGCACTATTTACAAACGCACTGCCGCGTGAAGCTGGCGGGAAGCCACATTTAACTTCTTAATCATGTATTTTTTGTCTTTTAGGAGTGTCCATATCGTCCTTCGTTAGGCGCAGGTTGGTTTTATGTTCGTTAAAGTCGCAACATTTTCTTCCCTTCCGCATCTGTTAAGGACGGATAGAAGAGAATGGAAGATATCGAGGTAAAGTCAAAAGTGACCAACGAAACTTCATCCTGTGTTTGATTTCCTCTCATTCATGGCTGTATTTCCTCTGTTTCTACAGAAATGCACAGGTCCTCTCACGATTGCGCTGCAATATAATGACCTTTTTGACTTGAACTCGATCTCAACGTCCACAAATACAGACGCTTTAGCCGAAGGCAGAGCTTTCCCGCTCATGAAGGTAAGAAACGGGTTATTTGGTGTCATAAACACGGCCTCAATCAGAAGAGACTCATTATGAACTGCTTGCTGTGAAAACAGGCTGTGCAAACAGTGAATGAGAGACTTGTGGAGCAGAACAAGACCGAGCCTTTGCTTTTTGAAGTGATTCTCATTGCAAACGAGTGTCCAGAAGAAATCAAAGCGCAGGTCGTTGAGAGTGTAAAGCATTATGGTAAGTTCACTTTGGGTAATATTAGGGCTGTGCAATATGGACAAAATAATCACATTGCGCTTTATTTTGCAGTTTTTGCTTTTTCAAACACGCTTCATTCTGAATGGATTCAGTGCAGAACAAAATGTTTCACAATGAAGGAACTGTATTTACAGCTTCATAAACAAAACTGTAATCTTGAAAACAGAAACATCAAATAAATGAAGGTGAACCTGAAATTCCAGTCATAATAAGTGACTTCAAAACTGTGTTTCAGTGAATGAAGTCACACTGTACAGTAGATGAACTGCTTGATCATCAAAACTGTGTCTTAAAAACAGAAACATCAAATAAATGAGGATTATTTCACCTGCTTAAACTCGTATTCAACGCTCGTCTTACATTTCTCTACAGAAACTTGTGTGAAATAAGTGTGAGTTGGCATCTTTTGTCCAGCGTTTGAATCCAAAACTCTCTCAAATGACTGATGGTGAATTTCTCTTTTTTATTCTGAACCGCATCCATATTTTTTCCTCTTTCCTCCCGTTTGCCGATTCTGTTCTCCCGCTTTGCTTTGTTCTCATTGGTGCTGAGCTCTGATTGGTCAACATCTTAAATATGCGCACAGTAACGTTACAATATTCTCAATTAAAATATAAATAAAATTGCAGACTTGTGCAATTTAGAAATTGCATGTGCTCAAATCACGATTAATTGCACAGCCCTAGTTAATATGGTGCTTGCATATAATTATATAATTTTTTTTTTCTTTTTCATCAAGTGGCTGTTTCAGGTGCTCCTAAAAATGTGTAATATTTAATATCATTTGTCCCTGCAATTTGCGATCCTCTTTGAGATTTTTTATTATTATTTTTTTTCAAATGCAGTAGATATTGTCTAATATTTTTTAAATGTGAAGGATTTTCACTGGCCGGAATCAGCATTCATGGCAAGTGATGGACGTTAAACGTCTTTAAAATCATCACATTTTCATGCTTTCCTTGTGCTGTTAAAGAGTTAGTTCACCCAAAAATGAAATTCTGTCATCAATTGCTCATGTCGTTCCACACGCGTAAGACATTCGTTCATCTTCAGAACACAAATGAAGATATTTCTGATGAAATCAGTGAGTCTCTATTGACAGCATGAACACTTTCAGATGAACGGATGTTTAAAACAGTTCATGCGAGTACAGCGGTTCAACCTTTATATTATAAAATTATATTCTAATATTATAAATACTTTTTGTGTGCCAAAAAAAACCTAAATAATGACTTTATTCATCAATATATAGATTGAATAATTTATAATAGAATAATTTCCTGGCAGATATTAAATCAATCTCATCGTTTTCTTTGTTTGAACAATCTTTGGCGTCTTATTTTAAGGTCGACTGCACATGTTATCAATAAAATTGTTATTTCTGTTGTCAATGTTGATTTATGCTTATAAATTTATTGACCCTGGTATTTTTTTTTAATTTATTTACAGTTGTATTCTTTAATCGGTAGATTTTTTTTTTTTTTTTTTTTTTTTTTGGTAATTCATGGTGTAATTTTTATTATTATTATTATTTTAATCTTGTTATTTATAATTGTAATCTTGTTAAATGTTTTGTCACAATGTTGGATTGTTTCATTGTATGTTAGGACCCCCTCGAAAACAAGGGGTTTATAAATTTAAACTAAATATAGCGATGGGCGATTTCAAAACACTGCTTCATGAAGCTTTACGAATCTTTTGTTTCGAATCAGTGGTTCGGAGCGCCAAAGTCACGTGATTTCAGCACATCAGACGTCTCAAGTGTTTCACAATTTCAACAGTTCATGTGATTTTGGCAGTTTGATACACGAACTGAACCACTGATTCGAAACAAAACATTCGTGAAGCTTCGAATCAGTGTTTTGAAAACCGCCATCTCTAGATATTGTTGAAAAGTCGTTATTTTGTCTTTTTTGGAGCACAAAAAGTATTCTTGTCGCTTTATAATATTAAGGTTGAACTACTGTACTCGTATGAACCTTTAAGGCTGCGTTCACACTTGTAGTTCGGTTGGTTTGGTCAATCATATAGTCCTGGTCCTCTTAGCGTTCACACTGGCATTTTTAAGTCACCGAACCGAAGGCGCAGGGATACGCTCACGACCTGATCGGTCGCTTTTATGACGTATATTTGGCGACGCTTACCGAACATTAAAACAACGCTGTGTTCTGGATTAAACGCCATCATTTCATGCTTTATTTTGACCAGCTGAGAATCACGAAGAGCTCATCAAATGTTCAAAACATTCAGAACAGCAGCAGGATTTCCTCCGTTGTTCACAGAAACAGAAACTTCTAAGACGTTTTAGTACCTTCTGGGCATCTGAAAGTGTTCATGCTGTCAATAGAGACTCACTGAATATCATCAAAAATATCTTCATTTGTGTTCTGAAGATGAACGAAGGTCTTACGGGTGTAGAACGGCATGAGGGAGAGTAAATAATGACAGAATTATCATTTTTGGGTGAACTAACCCTTTAATACTTAAAAAAATATATTTTTCTACACCCCGTTCTTATGCAATTGTTATTAAAATCCAATAAACGAAGTGCTTATTTATGCTATACGTTTATATTTCTTTGCTTTTTTTTTTTCTCTCACCAGGTCTAGAAATAGGCAAATTTTACTTTTGCAAAAAGGAAGAACTCATAAACACTCTTCAATCAAACAAAGTTAAACTGTTCCTCTCTACTGACAGGGATGATGTCTGTAAAGCTCTGCATACCGGTATCGCCTCACGACGCATGAACGTTTCACAAGCCATTTCAAAGAAATTGATTTTCAATGCATTCGTTAATGTTTGCACATTTTGTGGAGTTTAGGGTTTCCAGCTGCTTTGCTGCACGATCAGGCTGATCATCACGTCCTCACTCAGCTGAAGGTCATTTTCTCAGGTGATATTATCGGTTTCTCTGAGGATTCACTTGATAGTCTATCAGAATTTGGATTCAGTGAAGCCCAAATCGAGACCTTCAAAGCAGCAAAGGTAAATCATGGAATATTTGTAGTTCTACCACTAATGAGATGTCATTTTTCCTCTAGTATGCTTCTTTTTAGTTATATTATTTATATATAATATTATTATTAATAAGCCTTATGTTTCCAGATCTGCATGAAGGAGTTTGCTGTTCTGATTGGTCAGATGAGGAGGAAGTTGGGGCATGATAACAGCCCTCTCCGCACATGTCTCTTAACTGTTTGGGGCTCTCGAAACATCTGTGCCACAGCCCTAAAAACTGTACGGGAATGGGGTCTGGATGTGGACGAGGCATTTTGTCTGGCCGGAGCTCCTTGCAGCCCTATATTGGCTGTAGTTAAACCCCACATACTGTGGGACGGTGGCCTTCACAACATGAGGGACTTCTCCGCCCCGTCCTGAGAGTCAGGAGGACTAGGCTGGACACGCAAGTGTTGCTTTCATTTTAATCAGGTGCCAATTCGGTTCTCTCGCCGTTACACTGGACTTTGCATTCACAATTCGAAAGAGTTATGTTGTGAAAAAAGGTGAGCTGGGATTAATAATGATTTGTACCGCTATATATAGATATTTAGGGGTTTATATGAACTGTTTACAAAAAATACATGGTACATAATAGACAATGGGATGTGGAAACAATTCAAAACAAGTTGAAATATCCCCAAAATCTACTGAAATGAAATGCAACTGACCTCATTTAAGCAAAATCTGAGCATAAAACATAGTAGATTTGATATATGCACACCAATCATAGAGTTGACATGCTTGCACCATCATTAGAGTAGATCCTAACGTGGCTTTGGTTGAATTTCAGTAAGGCATTACTGTCAGCTAAACATTTCATTTTTTGGCTGAAACATGTAGTATTAAAGGGATAGTTGACTCATGAAGGAAAATACATTTTTGATACACTTCTTTTGTGTTCCAAAGAAGAAAGACATTCTTGCAAGTTTGGAATGACACACAATTCTCATTCAGGTCGAACCATCTGTTTTAAGAGTTAAAGTACATTTCGAGCAAAAATACTGATGCATTGTATCAACAATAACGACATTGGCGAAAGTAAATGGTCATGCAGTATCATATTGCAACTAAAATAGGTGATTGTCTTTGGCTCAACATAGTAAAACACACAGATTGATAGAAACAAATCAATCACAATATGAAATGTAAAAAAAAGCCTAAATATCACAGGTTTTGAAATCTCAGATAACAGTAAACACGTGTGAAAGTTGCACATTCGTATTTTAAAGATTACATTGAGAATACAAAAATATATTGAAGCTTCCAAAGTCATTCATCCTTCATCTAATAGTTATTATGTAACAAGTCTACAGGTTCCACTTTCAAACAGTAGACGCTGCAATGACACAATACATGTGAAAATCAGGATACTTTAGTTTGTTTTCAAAATGGTATGCAGTTTCACCACTGCTTCTCCTTTATGCTGTGCATAAAGAATAAAGAGAATTCTGGGGTCCTCAAACGTAGATGCCTTCAGGATTCAAACCCGATGAGATTGGATTATGGAGTCCACGGATGCTGCCTACCACTGGATAAGATAAACCCGGTCGTTTCAACGAGCCGGTCAATGCAGCGAAGTCTGGGAAATGGAAACAATTAAATGACACTTTATCAAAGAACTTTGACTTGTATTTCATTGCACTAACAGGGATTTTAAGAAGGTAGAATCAAGGTTAAAGAGGAAATTTTGACTAAAACTAAACTCAGAATGCGGACAAAACGAGCGGCGTCTACGTTTGCCTACATCTTTGCTTCATTCCGAAAACAGTTGCTTGTTTGGAATATCGTACTACTATTTATGCCGTATATAATAGGTATACAATGCATAGTATGCCACTTTTCTGATCATAGATCTCTTCCTGAATATGCTAACACGGGTCGCCACCTCTTCTAAAAATAGCACTTGTGAACTGCGTCTGAAATTAAATTTTATTATGTTGCTAGTCTTTTTTTAAATCACACTTGCATTTATATATATATATATATTTAAAAATGACAATATCTCAAAAATATGTTCATTATACATGAGTTTAGATAAGTTTAGGTGAACTCTGGCCTAATCTAGTTCAAAAGTGTTTTGCGCGAGACAAAACCAGCGCTCGTGGAGAGGAAGCTAACGGGCGGAAACGGTAGCCGAATGCAGTGTCTTGCCCCAAAAACATGGCAGAAAAAAGGAAGAAAACGTATCGCTTTCACAACGATTTATTTAAAAATATGCAAGTTATTTTTTCTAACATTACATAACTTTTTGAAACAACAGAGTTCATGGTTTGTTAAAAGGGTTTGTCAATGGCAAGTGAAAATGGGTCATTTTTCCTATGAAATGAAGTCAATTTCTGAGATTAAAGTGCTGAATATTGATATCGGTTTGTTTTTGTGAGAACTCATTTATTTGATTAGTGTCTTCACATAGATGAGTATTATTAATATTATATAACTAAAGGCTAACTGAGCAAATTTGTTCTTTCAGAAGAGCGTATCAAACTGGCAGCCCTTCGTATGACCCCGTACCCATGAAGTAGCTCTCAGTTTCAAAAAGGTTGGTGACCCCTGCAGGGCACATTGAGTGAAGTAGTACAGTACCCCATAATGAAGTGATGCATTTCCAGTGTGACATGACTAATCATTTGATCAGATAGCAAAACGAAGTATAAAGTGCTCCTGAAGATCTTGGTTCAGTTCAGGTAACTCTACAGGAACATCCCTGGTGTAAACTGTTTGACCATGACTGCAGGAATAACAGTTAACTTCAACCACAAGGTGGCACTTTATGTTAGTAAACACCAACCCAAAAATGAAAAAGGGAATCACTATATAAACAGAAGGCTTGCAACTGCAATTTTTGTGTTTTTTCCTCCAGGATTGGCATCATTAAAGTGAAAAGAAATAGATTTTTTTTGTACCAGACACTGTTGAGTCAATCATTACGGCAGTGTTTCTGAATCACTCTCAGCCTTATATGGTTTAACTGCCCACAAAAATATATTTTTTTTTTTAACTTTTTGAAACGCAAAGACTACAAGGGCCCAGAATTGAAACCAGATGTGGTCTTGCCATTAATGGCACTTTCTACAACGCACTCATTATGGTTGCCGTCATTCATGCCGAGTATAAACAGTCTCCATAATGCATGCAATTCGGAACCACAGACTATTTGCTTTCGATGTGGGGCTTTGGCTATGTTGTCGGTATAACAGATACCTTTATTATCTGTTGTGCTGCTGGAGTCCTCATCGCCAGGCTCCACTGGCAGAACCGTGACTTTGGTGCCTGTTTGTTGAATGAACTGCTGAAGGTTGACCTGCCTCAACTCTTTCGTCAGCTGCTCCAGCTCGTACTGACTCTCCTGGTGGAAAGAGGGTACTAATGAAATGTTTGCGTATCGTTGCAACTGGCTTTTAGCCTGCAGCAATGCAATAACAACTGTCTAGTAATAATTCTCCAATGTACTTATGAATCCAAATCACCTTTGCATTTGCAGCAATCCCAAGTGAGAATATTTTAGACAGAGCCCTGTTGAAAATGGCATCTAAGACCATTGTGAATTTCATTTTCATTATTTAACAGACACTTTTTTCCAAAGCGACTTACAAGGGGAGCAATCGGGTTAGGTGTCTCGCTCAAGGACACTTTAGTCACTTTCAATTCCTGCCGGCATGGGAATCGAACCAACAACCTTCAGGTTACAAGGAGTTTCGTGTCTTGCTCAAGGACACTTTAGTCATGGTATTGAAGGTGGAGAGAGTGCTGTTCATTCACAATCCCCACCTTCAATTCCTGCCGGCGTGGGAATCGAACCAACAACCTTCAGGTTACAAGGAGTTTTGTGTCTTGCTCAAGGACACTTTAGTCATGGTATTGAAGGTGGAGAGAGTGCTGTTCATTCACAATCCCCACTTTCAATTCCTGCCGGCATGGGAATCGAACCAACAACCTTCAGGTTACAAGGAGTTTCGTGCCTTGCTCAAGGGCACTAGTCTAGTTCACCATTTGTTGAAGCTACTCAACCGGCATGGAAATTTAGCCTGATGGGGGGACAACAATGAGTCAAGATTTGGCCTGGTCAAGTTAGTCCCTGCCAGATATTTTTGGATGGCTCTTAAAAGTGTTAAGTATAAATACCCCCTACTGCCTTTGACATCACAGCTCAGGCCAGTCTTTGCACATTCTTGTGGAGCCTTTAAATAACGCTATAAAACACCATTGTCAACACGTTTAAAATGAAAGTCTGGCATCGTTTACTCACCTTCATGTTGTTTCAAACCCATCAGACTTTGGTTCATCTTCGGAACACAGATGAAGATATTTGTAATGAAATCGGAGAGCTTTCTTATTCACATACTAAACACTGATCAGCGAACATAAACAGAAGCTCAACAGAACGTACTTGACGCACGAGAACAAACGTCTTCCGGAAGCTTGAACGTGCTGCATGACGCAAGAATGAATCTCATTGGTTCTCGCACATCAGACGAACATGCTTGAAGCTTCTGTTTACCATGTGATGTGTGCGTTGGTGAATGTTTATATGTGAATAAAAGCCTAAATTCAATCTGTTCATCATATAAAGCAATCGTGTCTCTTCAGAAAATTTGGACTAAACCACTCAATTCATTCAGATGAGTTGAACTTTTTGAAGAGTCTTAAGGGTTTGGAATGACTTGAGACTGAGTAAAAGATGACAGAATTTTAAGTTTTGGGTGAACTAATCCTTTAAGGTTGTTACATCAGAAGAAGAATGGCGTCTACGCTAATTTTTGTCTCTCTGCTTATCCCGAGGTTTACCAATTAACGTAATTGGCTGGATCCGGGCCGTATCCGGGTCGGATGGGGAACCTGCACCTGTGTGCATCAAAAGCGTGGCCCTGTGGTGTCGGCGGAGACTGTGTGAACTAGATCATCCTTTGTGAAGATCTTACAGACTCATCAGCCAGTGGCACATATCCCAACAAACAATCCCATACCGGCGTGATCAAAAAGATCTGAAACTAGATGGAACTGGATTAAATATTTTGACAGTTGCGATTCCAAATGGGTTTAATGACCTGTAACTCTGAGTATCGGACAAGTGTCCACTGTTGTCCAGAGGAGAACTGACCCCGACTTGGTCCTTTGGCTTGCTTGGTCGGGGACACTTGATATACATACATGAACTAGACTAATAACTACTGATCTCTGCAACGGAATGAATCAATTATATATAGAATAAGCTGCACAATGACACCATTTTCTTTCTGTGCAGCCAAAATTATTTGCCAATTATTAATGTAAAGCTGCTTTGCCACAATTTGCATTGTAAAAAGCGCTATATAAATAAAGGTGACTTGACTTGACAATATATCATATGACTTTTAAAACTGAGATTTTAAAATACAGGACATCTTACACTTGCTGACTTTGTACATGGTTACAGAGGAAAAACTGGGCATGATACACTAAACGACTGCGATTCACACACTTCCAGACTTTCATTGCTAATAGATGAATGATTTAAAAAAAAAAAAAATGTATTCTATGTATTCGAAAATTGGCAAAACATGTTTGATATCCTCTGATTGGATGGACTAAAAAACAAAAACAATCTGTAAAATATAACATTTGACAGCTAGAGTCGACTGACCCAGAGTGCAAATTAAGGCAAAATTTGGGCAGTATATTGCAGCTTAAAATTGCATATTTCCTGCACCAGCTGAACAACTAAACTAAACGGAAATCAAAAATGGTTTAATCCGGGTATAGTACACTTGTTTGTAGCCAGAATACACTAATGAAAAACAATGCTTGTCTTTATAGCAGATATCAAAAGCACAAGACCACCGATTACCATTGTGCTCTTCGATTTTATATTCCAAAAATTTCCATTTTTGGTTTGTTAACCTTGACGTACCTGCAGTCTCTTGCATGACTCAGCCAGAGAGCGGTCCACTGCTCTTGAGCTGTTTTCAAGCTGGGCTGTGTGTTGAGCCTGAGCCTTGAGTTCTGCTTTCACTCTCTGAAGTCTAGCCTTCACTTCCCCTTCACTTGCCTGCTGGGTCTCTCTGATCTCCTTATGCTGCCTTTGAGCCTCTATCCCTGCCTCTACACCCTGCAGAGACATCAGCCTCTGTTCCAGATCCGCCTCACAACTGCGCAGCCGACCGCTCAGCTCCTGAATTCGGTCCTGCAGCTGCCTCTCACTCTCCCGCTCGATCTGGAGCTCAGTTGCCCAAAATTCCTCTTCCTCGATCTCCACCTTGTTCCTTCGCACCTGCTTTTCCAACCTCGAAACCTCCTCCGTCATCTTCACGTACAGTTCCTCATCCTCTAATCCGGCTCTTTTCTCGGTCAACATCCGAAGCTCCGCCTCGTATGCCTCAATCCTGCTGTCGAGAACTGAAAGAGTCTCTCTTTGCAGCCTCACCAGTTGGGTCAGATCCTCCACGCGTTTGCCTGATAACCGAGGGGACGTTGACGGCGAACTGTGGGCACTTCTCACTAAAACCTCTCGTTGTTTGGTGCTAGCGTCGCCGAGCCTGCCTCCACTCAGGATGTCCCTCAGACTGCGGGGCACACCGGTGAAGGTCAGAGATTTGCGGCGTGGCTCGCGCCGACGGAGGGAGCGGTCACCTGGAGCTCGGAGCTTGGCCATCAGTGGTAGGCTCTGTCGATGCAAGCCACGCTCTGGGCCGCGAGGAGTCAGTCCTTCAGCTGGGGGATACTCGTTGAGAGAGGGGCCCGTGCGGTGTAGGATAAACTGCACATCACCGGCGTACTGCCCCCACGTGTTCAGAGAGGCCACTGGACTCTCGTTAGGAACAAGATGTCGCTCGGTGTCCCTCCATTTTTCAATCAGCGTGTAGCGTCCTGTGCGACCTATAAAAAAAGAATTACGTTTACATTGCTGAATAAGACTGCCAATAATATTGGAACCATAGAGATTAAAGTTGCACTTAGTAATTTTCAGTTACTAATGTTGCGCTGACTAATAATCAGGGCTGGGTGGGTCACTTTTAAAATGTATTTCACTACAAATTACAAAATACACATGCTTTAAAAAGTCATTTGTAACGTATTTTGTTACATTACTCAAGTTTAGTCACTTAATCTAAATACTTTGGAATACTAATAAGTGTGGAACAAATGCAAAAAAGTTCATTGCAAGTTTTTATCTCACAATTCTGACTTTTTCCCTCAGAATTGCATGATATAAAGTTGCAATTGTGAGTTATAAAGTTAGAATTATGATAAACTCGCAATATTGAGAAAAGTCAGAATTATGAGATATAAACTGAAAATATTGAGAAAAGTCAGAATTATGACATGAAACTCACATACTAAATTCACAAGTGCAAGAAAAAAAAATTAGTATTGCAAGTTTATATCTCCCAATTCTGACTTTATAAGTTGCAATTGTGAGTTTAAATATATTTATAGCCGTGAGGGAACGGCGCGAGGCAGGTGACACGAGAGATAATGAGCGTCAGCTGCGCGCTACACCGGTCTCGTGTCTCTCACGGAGGAGCTCCGGAAGCATAAAAGAGGAGCGACGAAAAAAACTTTATAACCTTTAAGTTGATGAAAATGTAATGTAGGAACTAACAGAGGCTTCCAGAGATCACAATAACTATATACACTTACTGCCTCGAATGCGGCCGTTCTAATGACGGACAAAGCGCGTGTTCGGAATTCTAAAAAATTTGCAGGTCAAAAACTTTTTGAACTGGTTTGAGTTTGGAATCATGGTAATAATATAATGACACACACAAGTGTCTGACAACATATAAAGACACAATATCAACTTTTTACATCTCTGTTTTCTCCAGTGCTGATATACATACATGAACTAGACTAATAACTATTGATCTCTGCAACGGAATGAATCAATAATATATAGAATAAGCTGCACAATCACACCATTTTCTTTCTGTGCAGCCAAAATTATTTGCCAATTATTAACGTAAAGCTGCTTTGCCACAATTTGCATTGTAAAAAGCGCAATATAAATAAAGATGACTTGACTATTTATTTATAATTATAATTATTGTGATAGATGCTTCTTTTTTTTTTTACAATTGAGCGACCATATCATTAACTACATGACAAAACACCTAAATAATTCTTCTTAAGATGGTTAGAGCACTTTATTTGAAGATATAATTTAGTGAGCAATACACTTTTTTGCCCTCGGGGAAAACATTCCCATTACTCCCAAAACTGTGAAAGAGGATGAAGGTGTTCTTAAAGAGTTTTTTTTTCTTTCAGTAGAACGAGTCAGATTTTCCATGTCAGTGGGCGCTTTGGTTCACACTAATACAAGGCCCTTTGATTATAGCAGTCCTGAGTGCAGCCCAAAATAGAATCATACGGGTGACGTCGGCAAAGTAAGGTTTGAATCGAAAAGAAATTGCTTTGGGTCCCACTGGTGATGTGATTAACAGAAATCAGCTTTGAAGACCATTTGTGCCTCTCCTGAAAATATGCCTGATGTCTAAGACAAGCTGTTGGAAAGCCACTCCAAACTCTCCTGTACTTAATCTTCTTTTCAATTATAAAATGCATGATGATTACTCAATCAACCTGGACGCCAGATGCTTTCAGCGTCACTCGGAATTTATGGCATCTGTGTCAGCAACTACAGCTTGCATGATTTCAGTCTGTTGGGGAGTAGTAAACGCTCTTTTCCAGTAAAGAGATGTTTTTTCAGCAGATAGCAGTAGCATGACAGAACTCTTTATCACGGGTTTTAGGTCTCATTGCGCTACTGCTTGTGTGTTGGGAAGCCTTTGTTCAGATGATCGGTTTCAGTGGAAAGCTTGTTCCAATGGGCACTCTAAGCCCTCTCTTTAGTCCACTTTTTAGTGATGTAATGCCACTTTTGACTGTCAGGAAGGAGTGTGCATGTAGAGCAGTGGTTCCCGAAGTGGGGGTCGCGAGATGATTTCTATTGGAAAAGTGGAAAAATATATAGGCACTATATATTTTTGTTGCAATTAATTTAATTCAATACTTATTAAATGGTGTTTGCCGAAAAGTCTGGTTAAAAAAATATATAATGTATATTTTTTAATTAAATTTGTCATTTTATCCCAGACGTTATACGAGATTACATATTATTATAGTTAACTAAAACTAAAACCATAAAAAACATTTCTGCTATTTGAAATAAAATAAATGTATATATTATATATATATATATATATATATATATATATATATATATATATATATATATATATATATATATGAAATATATATATATTTCATTTAAGCTAGTTATTTAGGAAACATTTTTCATTTTTATTTAGTTGAATTTAGTAATTGCATAATAAAAATAAAAAAAAACCATATAGGCAGATGAAAAAAACAACAACTAATAATTGCAAAAACACAAAAGAATTACTAAAACTATCTAAAAAGAAAATGATAAATTCAAAAATAAAAACAAATTAACAATACTATGTGAAACTATGACACTATCAAGCGTTACTGAAATTTCCAATGACTAACGCAGTGGTTCCCGAAGTGGGGGTCGCGAGATGATTTCTATTTTTTTTTTTTTTTAAAAAGTGGAAAAAATATATAATATTTTTGTTGCAATTAATTTAATTCAATACTTATTAAATGGTGTTTGCAGAAAAGTCTGATTAAAAAGATATATAATGTATATTTTTTAATTAAATTTGTCTTTTTGTCCCAGACATTATAGGAGATTATGTCAGCGTCGATCACCATAGAGTGACGTACGTCACGCGCTGCTGTTCGCTGAAGCTGAAGGTGTTTGGAGGCGACAAACAAATAATACCTGCTTTAAAATGAAACGCTGGTTCATATCCACAACAGAAAAACCGAGAGCAGGAGAAAAGTCACGGGTGAGGCCGGCTGACGGTGCGAAGACTGCGTCGTTTTGATGTAAAACTGACACTGATGTTGATTATATGTGTGACGCTGAGAGAAATGAGGAAGAATTATTCAGCATGACACAGAAATGCTTTACCGAGTACTGAGTGTTTCAACACGCTGACCGTCGGATTAACATGAGTGTGTGTGTGTGTGTGTGTGTGTGTGTGTGTGTGTGTGAGAGTGTGTGTGAGTGTGTGTGTGTGTCGCTCAGACCTGCTCGGCTGGTTCCTGATGGCAGAACAATGTTCAACCCAACATAGTTGCACAGTTTCTTTCCGAGAGAGAGCGGGTGGATATCGAGCAGCTCATGCAGAATTGTAACACTGATTTTTCACGTAGAACAATAAAATATAACTTTGTGTGCTTTGAGACTGGGCATAAAATCGCGGAGCAGCAGCGCATTTATCATGGGGGTCGCGGGCTAAAAAGTTTGGGAACCCCTGATCTAGAGCGCACAGCGGCCTCAAAGAAAAGGTTGTGAGCCAAACCTGAGATGACAAAAGGGACACCCCATGGTCTCACGCATGAGGACGAGTATGTGACGGTCATTTTAAGTCCGCTAGAGTACATGAAGTGTGTGCCAAAAGTCTGTGTGAAGAGTTTTGTTGTGAAATTAAAATGATGATTAATACTGCTTCTTCCAACGAAGTTTCCCATCATGAATATCAATTAGGATGAATCCGTTTCATGTCATTTTAAGTGTTCAAGTTGATTTGTTAAGTCATACAAGTTTGGAACGACGAAGAGGGCGAGTAAATGATGAACGTTTTCATCCAGTGACCATTATTTTCCGGTTTATAACTGTAAAGCTGCTTTGAAAAAAAAAACGGTTTAGTAAAAAGACTACACAAATGATTATTTGAATGCTCTTCTTGAAACATGCAATTGAGACTCCTTACCGATGGCTTGAGCCAGAGCAATGACCACTTCCTGGCAGGTCGTGGCCTCGGTGACCCCGCAGACCACGCGCTGAACTCCATCCACCCACACCTTCAGCTCCATCCCGGGTCAAACTCTGGAGGATCCGAGGCTGCTGGTCTGAGACGTCATTCCGCTCCGCTCCAGGTGTCCGGCACTCTGCAAACGTACGACACGGGTGAGGAAACAGCTGGGAATACGCTCACATCTCTCCTCCTCGTGCAGTTTGCGTGTAGTTTGATCTTGTGTTTTTTGTACATTTTTAAACAGGACCTATTATGCTTGATTTTTTTTTACATTTTACTCTCTCTTTTGTGTGTAATGTTGCTGTTTGAGCATGAAGAAGTTCTGCATAGTTATAAAGCAACTCCAAAGGGAGTTATTGTCACTCCCTGAAACGCCTCGATTGCAGTCTGGAAAACTCTTACATATCGCAATATTCCTCATTTAAATAATTCCTCCAACACGACATTTCGCAACTAAATAAAAATACTTTTTTTTCTCCTCACACTTGATCAGAATTGCAAGATATAAACTCACAATTGTGAGGAAAAAAAAAAGTCAGAGCTGAGATATAAATACGTAATTTTGAGTTACATACTCACAATTGCGAGAAATGAAAAGTCAGAATAGCAAGACAAACAATTCTGGGGAAAAAAGTCAGAATTGCAAGTTTATATTTCGCAATTCTGACCATTTTTTAATCACACAATTCTGACTTTATAATATGCAATTGTGAGTTTATATCATGCAACTCTGTGAAAAAAAATCTGATTTGCAACATCTAAGCTCACAATTGCAAAAAAAGCGATTTAAAAAGATTTACAAATGTATTTTTTTATTGTTCTATTAATCTACATTTAAAAACAGGAATTAAATAAACCACTTTAAATATGCCTATTTATTTGCCTATATAAAAGTGATTTATTGATATGCATTTTTATGTGTGAATTATTAAATGAATTAATTGATTCATCGTTTTATTTGTATGTGGCACTGCTGGTTCTCCATATAATGTGGCCTCTTTAAGTCAAAGACACCACGTGTACTGCTATTTCTATTTCGTTTAGCAAGTCGTGTTCAACACAGAAAGCTTTTGTAAGGCACCAGAGGACTTGGAAATACATTTGGATAATTTATAGGGTGTCTTTTTTGACTTAACAGCCGAAGAAATGACACGAGTGTACATAAACGATGACAAAACTACCCCTCTAACACACTCTTCTTCTGCCGCTTTATTTTCTCTTGTAAATGCAAACATTTATTCCCACGAGAGTTCAGCACTCTCTGTTCTCAAATGAATGTTTACTTGTAAGCAAGTATCATTAAATGCCATTAAAAGAACTTTCATACACAATTTTTTTTTTTCAAAACCTCGTTTTGTTTGCTAAATCACTTTACAAATCTGAAATGCATCTGTCTCAGAACAAAGACAAGCGTGAGAGGCTTTCCTAATCAGGGAAGCTTCGTAAAAGGAAATGACTGCGCTGTTAGCAGGAGACCTCCGTGCTTCCAGATGGACACATTTCCTTCCTCAGATGTCGGACTCGTTGAACAATCAGCTCTTCTTTCAAAAAAAAAAAAAAAAAAAAAAAAAAAAAAAAGATTCAGTCACTTTGAAACAACAACTCGCATCTTCCTAAAATAGCATATTTTCCAAGAAACAAATTGCGCTTTTTTTTTGCGGTGGAGGTGTGCAGAGAGTGTGAAGAGGAGGAGGAAAACAGTTGGCCGCAGTGCAGACATCCCGCTGGATACATCGAGACCAGCTGGACCTGATATTATGTTCCTCCCACTTCTGTGAACAGGTACAATTTTAGGACGAGGGGTTGGCAAACATGCACGCCTGCGCAGATCTTGAAAAAATTCACAGAATCAGTTTATTCCCTCATTTACAGACACTGTGATGTACAGTGTGAGACTAGAGTAAGATCCATTTGTAGGTTTATTGAAGCAGTGCTGTTAATAAGACAAAGGATATCCAAATGTGTTCAACAAGCTTCACAAATCAGAAAGATATATGACCCAGAACGCTGCTGCACGTCTTGTCTTCAACGAGCCCAAGAGAGCCCTCTCTTCATCTCTCTGCACTGGCTACCCCTCGCTGCTCGCATCAAGTTCAAAGCGCTGATGCTCACAGATCCACCACAGGCTCTGCACCTCCTACCTCCACACACTGATACAACGCTACGTCCCCACCAGAAGCCTGCGATCACTGAAGGAACGAAGGCTTGTGGTACCGTCACAGAGAGGCACAAAATCATTCTCCAGAACCTTCACGTTCACCGCTCCTTGCCGGTGGAATGATCTCCCTGCTTTCATCAGGAACGCAGAATCCCTGGCAATATTCAAGAGACAGCTGAAAACTCACCTCTTCCGTGAACTCTTGATCCCCTCATTAAAAAAAAAAACCCTATCCTTCCCTTTTCCCTTCCTACTCCAGCTTATGGTACTGAGCAATGTATGAAACTAATGTATTGTGAGCACTTCCTGTGTCTATTCGCCAATTCACGAAGAATCGCTTGTTTGTTTTCCTCACTTTGGATAAAAGCGTCTGCTAAATGACTAAATGTAAATGTAAGACGAGTGGAATCAAATGAGTAAATTTAGAGGCAACACGCCAACAGTGCAACACAGCAGAGTCAACGGGAATATACGGTACAGCGCTCTCCTCACTCATGTTAGCCAAATTTTGTCTCCGAGTGAAAAATATAGACCCTCAATCACAGTGAAGACCAGGGAAGAGGATCTAAATTGCACAAAAAGCCATTTACAAAACCAAAAAAGGCAGTCAAGGCGGCAAGAATCAATGCTCAATTTAAGCAAAGACAATACAGTAGTGATGTTATGTGCCTGACGTCGACACCTTCAGGTACTTCCCACCTGAGCTCCGAATTGGGGAATTCATTGTGTCGTTTTAGTTCGAGCCTCGTTTGAGTGCAGTGCTTCGAGAACGCGTCGACTATAAGATGTGGAGTGTTCAGTTTAATATTTATAGTTCACCAATTACAGTACAATACAATAAACATGGAGCCGGCTAGAAAGACAAGGTTTTCACCCGTTCGGGAGTTTTTTTTTTAATCCCTGCCAATAAAGTGTGTGATTTCCCTGTCAGGTCATTAGCGTAATTATTGTGTCATTTCATGATGTCAAGGGCTGGGGTGATTATATCAAAAAAATAAATAAAATCGAGGAATCGACACATTTTTACATGTGTATTTGTTAATGTATCAAGCCTTTGTGTGAACCAAACGTTTTGGGACCGTCACACTCCTGACAATTTTGTTCCTGCACCATATTTGCATTGACCAGCAAGTGTCCGAAGCCTCGAGAAATTCACCACTTTTCAACACATCTGGCTGGAAAGAGTAGAGCGGCATGATGAATCGTGGCATGATCGCGATCTCGATTCAAACAACCACGTGATATTATTTAATTAACGACAACGATTCGCCCGTGTCTTTTAAAGCTTTGACAAAAGGTTCATATCGGAACATTCAAATGTATATTTGTGCAGTTTTGAACCAGACAGTAGTTATTTCTGTATTACAAATATTATCACATAAGTACTGAGATAAAAGATTAAAGTTAGAATATAAACACTGATGTCTATTTTGAAACCAACCTGGTGTTTCAAATAACAGTTGTATCAATTGTTACTCCACAAAGTGACTGTTTAAAAAAAAAAAAAATGTGTATGTCATTGAATCATTCATTCAAAAGATTCGTTCACAAACACTGATTCGTCCAGTAGTGAAACAAATATTTATTACTGAGTGATGGGATGTTGTTGGAACATTTTTCCTGCAATTAATATTTTGTCAGAACCTCTAGTAAATAGCATTATTTTGTTTAGTTGTATATTCATAATCGTGATCTCTATTTGAAATTAAAAAAAAAAAAAATTGTGATTCTCATTTTATCCAGGATCATGC
This sequence comes from Opsariichthys bidens, assembly GCA_037194245.1. NCBI lineage: Eukaryota > Metazoa > Chordata > Actinopteri > Cypriniformes > Xenocyprididae > Opsariichthys > Opsariichthys bidens. The sequence continues at coordinate 3,160,619 of CM074290.1, read as the reverse complement.
AGCTCAACTGAAAAGCTTCAAAGATTCATCTTGCCACCACTACAATACAGGACAAACAGAACAACCAAACTGAGGGCTTAAAAACAAACACCAAACAAGACTCGGGTGACCATAAACAATTAACCAATGAGTAACCATGGTAACCAAGTAGCAATGGGAACGAAAGGAAAAACCACATAAGAGTCTACAAACAAAAATGTCTACAAAATAACCGCTACACCCACAATCTAAAGTCAACTTAAAACAGGGCAGGTTGGGCAAACAAAAGAGATATTCTGACAAAGTTTCTCATAATTCAGAGTCACACTAGCGACACTTCACTAATGAACTCACAGTAGTTTTTTTTTCCTTTATCTTACAATTACCTTTTAATTTGCTTACTTACTTGAATTTCTGGTTTGAGTTCAAATTTATATACGTTTTATTTCTATAGCACTTTTCTTTGACCCAAGGTTACTTTACAGAAACGGCAACCTTTTTATTAATTGTTTATTATTTTTTTTATAGATATTATCACAAATTGACAGCACAAGTTTTATATATTTGAATTGGGAAAAAAAAGTATAAAAATCTAATAAAATTCACCATTTGGTGACACTAGGTGCAGAAATACTTTTTTGCATTGATTTAGACTTATTGCTTTTTTTAGACTCACTTTATTAATATTAAAAAACTGTTGTAATATATTTTTATAAGCAATTTTTTGTTACTATGCCAAAATGACGATATTACACAGTCTACCTTCATACAATTTATGTCTTTTGCGGTCCATATTTCTTTGAAAAGGTTCTAATTTCAATACACATCCGTTCTTTTCATCTGTTCATTATGTTTATAGAGCTTTGAGTTTGGCTCCAGAGGAGGGACAGGGACGATTTACTGACTGTACGGGGCACTGCGCTGGAAACATAAAGCACTGCTGCAGCCAAAGACCACAACTTCAAGACAGAGCTCCTCTCTGAATGAAATACTACACCCGTCCTGCACTAATAGAATCTGCAAGCACACAAAATTATACATAAAAAACAATGTGCAGTCCTCAAAGGACAACTCTGTTCAGAAAACCAGGAGGTTAAAACACATAGCTTTCCATGCTTACTTCTACTGAAGTTTTCAGCGTAATAAAAAAAAATAAAAATTGATAAATGTCACGAGTATGTTAGTTCCATCGTTTTAGGGTATATTTACATGAAAACTATGTATTAAAAACAAAAAAGTTTTTCCTTTGTGTTTTCAGACTTCATTGTAGTCAAAATCTGAACACATAACATGCATAAGCATTCACTGTTTACACAAATTTTTGTAGTTTACACGGAATGGCAATGGTATCATTTATCAACTGTTGCACACCTGTATCTTGTTCTGTTGATTATCCTCTTTGTGTTTTCAAGCTCTTGATTCTCTTTGTTCAAGTCTATGTCATCTATGTTAACAGTTTTATCTATCTCCTGAGTTTTTCCTACATGTTATCTTTTTTTTCTCTCTCTGAATCTCCATTGTCATACTTAGAGATGTCAATTTACATAAGTTCCCATGATTGGTCGCATTTTAAATGAATGAATAATTAATCGAGAAGGGGCTGCTTACACGACACGGTTTTCAACTAAAAATGGAAAACTATGACAATGACGTTTTGGTGGCCTGAAAATGCGTTTCAAAGTGTACGTTTTTTAAAATCTGCATCTGCAAAAACGTGAATATGTGAAAACGAAGCACATGCATATTACGCGTTTAGTCTGTCCACCTTATTTTGCAACACGGAAATAAGGTTTTCTGTGACTTACCCGCTATAGGGAGATAACGAGAAGAATATCAAAATGCAGTAAACCGTAAAAATAAGGTGGATAGGCATGCGTGAGGCGAGCGCTCTATAAAAGAATGCGTTAATATATGCGTTACATCGCCATCTACGCATGGCAAGTCGCTTGAACGGATCAGTGTGAACGGGGATAGTATGACCATCACTTAACAAGTGCTTTTAAATTTGCTGACATATTAGAAGTGCTCTATTTTCATTGTGCCCTACCCGGATCCTACTCGACCCGCTCTGAGCAGGCCTCGAACCCGGGTCTTCCGGCATGGGAGTCAGACACTCCAACAAGGAGGCTAAAGGCTGCAACCTCTACCGTCTGTCGCCAGAGCGTCTCTCGAGGTCAGAGGAGTGAGGTTTACTCGCACAGCAACTACTAGCCTCTCTCTGTTACACTCATCCCCCTAAACCTCACTCCCATCCGGGTCACGGCACCAAGGTAACCCCTCGACCCAGGTCCTACTCGACCCGCTCCAAGCGGGCCTCGAACTCGGGTCTTGAGGTCAGAGGAGTGAGGTTTACTCGCACAGCAACTACTAGCCTCTCTCTGTTACACTCATCCCCCTAAACCTCACTCCCATCCGGGTCACGGCACCAATATAACCCCTCTACCCAGGTCCTACTCGACCCGCTCCAAGCGGGCCTCGAACTCGGGTCTTGAGGTCAGAGGAGTGAGGTTTACTCGCACAGCAACTACTAGCCTCTCTCTGTTACACTCACCCCCTAAACCTCACTCCCATCCGGGTCACGGCACCAATGTAACCCCTCGACCCAGGTCCTACTCGACCCGCTCCAAGCGGGCCTCGAACTCGGGTCTTGAGGTCAGAGGAGTGAGGTTTACTCGCACAGCAACTACTAGCCTCTCTCTGTTACACTCATCCCCCTAAACCTCACTCCCATCCGGGTCACGGCACCAATATAACCCCTCGACCCAGGTCCTACTCGACCCGCTCCAAGCGGGCCTCGAACCCGGGTCTTGAGGTCAGAGGAGTGAGGTTTACTCGCACAGCAACTACTAGCTGGCCTCCGTTACATACGCTTTGTGTAGACGATGCGCGTGCACACTGATATGTTCTACCGCACTGTTAGTTGAGACGCCGTTCGTGTTACTATGGTTACAGATGTGAATTTACTGGCTCCAACGAATAGATGAAAAATTACTGTTGGGCCAAAAAAAAAAAAAGATCAGATTGTAAAACAAGAAAAATTATTGAGCAATTCAGTAAGTATATGCATATTGCAAAACGATTCAGTAACAAAGATTTTTATGTAGCAAAAGATTTACACGAAGTACAAATTTATGGAGCAAGTTATAGTTGTTAGAGTCGGTGTTTTCCTGTCTGCCCTGTCATGTGTTCCTCGTGTGACCCAGTTTCCCTTCCCCGTCTTCATTAGTTCATTATCGGTTACGTCTTTCACCTGTGTCCCTGTCATCAGTGTCTGTATATATATACCCTTGTGTTTCCTTCACTCTTCGTCCGTGATCGTGTTTGAGTTGACTGCATCGGATTTGTCATTAAAAGATACATTTCTGTTTACTCTTCATCATCGTGCGTTGCTTGAACGACATGTCGCGTAACAATAGTTTAATAACGCTTCCAAATTTATCAGATAATCCCGACCCGCCTTTAGACAGCTCTGAAAAACACAACGACATGATCAGCCTGTACACCAGACGCGCCATCATCTCAACGCTTTTATTTTCACAAGACTTCTCACTTCACACCTTCCTTTGACTAGGCGTCAGATTTAGTCTCAGACGTGCGCTACGGCCAGACGGTGCGACCGGTATTAATTGTACGCCGGACTTTAAGCGCATTTTACGTTAAGCTTAGTCTTACGACTGCTGCCGCAACCGGTTCCAGATGGCTTAATGCGGAACTATGGCGCTCTGGCTTCATTTTTCCTCATGTGTCTTCTGCTACACGCACCTCACAACTACGCACTGTAATGGTGAACCTGCTTAATGGACCACTGATGAGTTTTATCGATTAAATTATAATCGATGATTAATCGATTGGCTAACTTGCACGGGCAAATCACAGTTCATCTTAAAAATCGACAGCTTAGTTTGCGAGTAAAAAAAAAACGAAACTGCTTTTACCCAACATTGTATGAGAACGTGTTTTCTAGGAATCCAACCGTGACCTTGCTCTCGCAGTGCTCCACCATTTCTGCGACAGTAATCCGATCGTTTACAGACATGATATGATCCTCTTTTGTTACTTTGCATTGAATAATCAAGATATTATTTTCAAGAACTGCACAAATGCATGCACTACTCAAAAAAAAAGTGCCTTTTCGATGGCTTTTTCAACCCCGTAAGAGGCAGTGCATTGAATGGCTCTGGTTTAGAGCGGAGACATATGGCACGGTGGAACCCCTATAAGAGCTCTTCTGTCTGAGCCAAAATGGAAAAAAAGAAAAGAAAGATGGTTTATCATCATGGTTTTAAGATGAATGTTTCAAGGCTCCAGTTGTAATCTTGCCATATTTCTAATTTTTGATTTATGCAGGGTTTGGAATAGTTCCGAATCCAGGCTGCCAGTACGAGGACATTCAAATCACATTCTAAATTGCGCCATAAATTTATACAAAAAATTCCCACTTGGAATTGTCATGTAACACTCACTGTTTCTTCATCACTATTTAGGGGGAGATCTGCGAAGTTTGTTGCATGCTGCATATCATTTTCCTTCCATTTTGCCCTTCTGTGAGCAGATAAGTCCTTCATTTTTACTACCCTTTAACGTCTACGACAACAGATGGAGTCCTGCAGCCAATAGTCAGATGCATTGTGGGGGCATTTCATGTGTTCTTTTCCTGCTAAGGCAAAAGTGGCCTGCAGCCTGCTGTATTCTGACATTTTTCCAGGAGCGATCGGTGAAGCAAGGAAGCCCAGTTGACGGATGACTTCACGTCTGCTGCACACAGGTTTGACTAAATTAGCCAAAATCACAAGGGAACTCAGGTTGTCACAGTACAAGATGTAATATCAAAACGTGCGTCATTTAAACATTGACCTCTATAACAACGACGGCGCCACTGTAACAATGAATCAGATGACAAGACCATATTTGTTGTGTTTCTCCCCCCACCCCAAGAGCAGAATAAATAGAAAAAGCCAAGAACCTGAAACAGTGCTTGGTAAGGCTAAAAGAGCCACAAAAGTTCAATGACAAGAGTAGAAAATATTCCACATTTTTTAAATGACATGAAAAATAAAACTACAAATGTAAAGTTTGTCTGACAAAAGTGATACATTATGATCAGGGCTGGGTGGGTTACTTTTAAAATGTATTTCACTACCGATTACAAAATACATGCTTTAAAAAGTCATTTGTAACGTATTTCGTTACATTACTCAAGTTTAGTAACTTAATCTAAATACTTTAGAATACTTTGGAATACTAATAAGTGTGGAACAAACACAAAAAAGGTCATTGAGAGTTTTTATCTCACAATTCTGACTTTTTTTCCTCAGAATTGCGTGATATAAAGTTGCAATTGAGAGTTATAAAGTCAGAATTATGAGATATAAACTCACAATATTGAGAAAAGTCAGAATTATGAGATATAAACTCACAATATTGAGAAAAGTCAGAATTATGAGATATAAACTCACACACTAAATTCACAATTGCAAGAAAAAAGTCAGTATTTCAAGTTTATATCTCCCAATTCTGACTTTATAACTTGCAATTGTGAGTTTAAATCTCGCAATTCTGAGAAAAAGAAGTCAGAATTGTGAAACACAAACTCACAACTGTGATGTGAAAAAAACAAATTGTGAGAAAAAGTCACAGTGACGAGTGAATAATAAAATGACTCCCAAAACATGAAAACAGTGGAAAACATGAAACTGAACTCGTCTTTTTCAGACGGTCAGAGTCAGAGAATCACCAATCGCTGTTTAAATGACATTAAAACTCAAAGTAATCACTTTGGTAATCTAAAACACTTTTCAGATGGAACTGTAATCTGATTACCACACATTTAAAATGAAACTGTCATTTTGTATTTTAAATACGTGACTAAGTTACTTGTATTTCGTTACTCCCCAACCCTCATTACGATTATTCATAACAATCTCTGCCCCACAGTTTTGCGCATGTCATAAAAGCACAAGAAAAAGTCACATGTCCGCGTCAAGTACATTGGACATTTTGAACTGTTTTATTCACGTCACCAATCTTAATCAGGAAGAGACTGTGTTGAATTTGATTGCCGCCGCACCACGAGCCCTCCATTCAATCATCTGTGCATCACGCCGAGCACAAGTGATCAATTAGTCGGTCTGAAAATGAGCCCTGCAGAAGTCAATCAAGCACCATTTGTGAATGTCACCATGAAGCACTTGAGCAAACGACTGTCCATTTGCTGGAGACAACTCTGACTCCATCAGGATCACATCGTCACACAGGAAGTCTAAAGTGAGTGACACATACAACACCAAAACAGCATATTAAGTAGGGCTGTGCAATACGGACAAAATAATCACATTGTGATTTTTTTAATCAATATTGCAATTGCGATTTATTTTGCAATTTTGGTCATTGTTTTTGCTTTTTCAAACACGCTTCATTCTGACTGAATTCAGTGCAGAACAAAATGTTTCACAATGAAGGAACTGTATTTACAGCTTCATAAACAAAACTGTAATCTTTAAAACAGAAACATCAAATAAATGAAGGTGAAGCTGAAATTCCAGTCATAATAAGTGACTTCAAAACTGTGTTTCAGTGAATGAAGTCACACTGTACAGTAGATGAACTGCTTGATCATCAAAACTGTGTCTTAAAAACAGAAACATCAAATAAATGAGGATTATTTCACCTGCTTAAACTCGTATTCAACGCCCGTCTTACATTTCTTGTGTGAAATAAGTGTGAGTTGGCATCTTTTGTCCAGCGTTTGAATCCAAAACTCTCTCAAACGACTGATGTTGAATTTCTCTTTTTTATTCTGAACCGCATCCATATTTTTTCCTCTTTCCTCCCGTTTGCCGATTCTGTTCTCCCGCTTTGCTTTGTTCTCATTGGTGCTGAGCTCTGATTGGTCAACATCTTAAACATGCGCACAGTAACGTATTCTCAATTAAAATATAAATAAAATTGCAGACTTGTGCGATTTAGAAATTGCATGTGCTCAAATCGCGATTGCGATTAACTGCGCAGCCCTAATATTATAAGAGTAAAATAGGACAAAGAATTGTGAACATCTCTACTCAGAATATCACATCAATAAACGACGTATTTCTGCATCTTCTCTCTATACTGTAGATGCTTTCACAACATCAGTAAGGAGTGAAGGAAACCCTCTTACACTGTAAAATGTTACTGAAGCTGTTGTTTGCAGACAGAAAATGGGTATAAATTCAACTGGCGGTGATTTTGTCAGGTCTCCAAGGCTAACCATGAACTGCACATCTCAAATTAACTCTGAGTAATATCATTGCTCATACTTCTGATTCATTCACATTTTCCCTTGGGAATCATTAGTAAGATACCAAGCGTTTTCCCGCCGGTTTAGCGATAAATCCTTGTCCAATTTTGTGTGTAAATAGAAACACTTCATTTCAACCTGCTTATTATTAAAAGCATATGGCAAGCATTTCTCCATGATTTAGAGAATAATTTGTGGTGCCTGCGAAGACAAACGGAATTTATTGTAGCTCATACTTAATGTTTGTGATTTGGACAAACTGCTCATCCGAAATGAAACTTTGGATTGCATGTTATTTTCTTCAACTGCATAAAGGCTGATATAGAAACGTACCCTCTGAATATTCCTTCATATGGGAAGTTAACTTTACATGAAACCTTAGTTTTGGCTGTTAAGAATCAATTGAGCTGAACCCCAAAGTCTAAGGAAAGTATCAAATTAAAAAGAAATGACACAAGATTCGAGCTCTAGCATTAGGGTTTATCCAAAACCAAGAAGTGATGGCGTGTTGTTACTATTGCGGAGCCATTTTAGATGAACCTTTTATTCTGCTTGTTCCTGCGCTAGCTGCCATGCTACATGTAATTACTAGTAATTTATACACTCTCCCATAATTAGTTGCAGGCCTTGGGTGAAATGGTTCCAAGAGTAAAAACACTAAGAGATGGACGGATGAACAGACGAAAAAGGGATGGATGGAGAAAGAAAGATGAATGGAATGAGAAAAGGATGAAGGATGGATGAATGGATAGATGGACGAATGGAATAAGAAAGGGATGGATGGAGAAAGATAAGGATAAGTGGACGATGGGATGAGAAATGGATGGGTGGATGGACGAATGGAATAAGAAAGGGATGGATGGAGAAACATAAGGATAAGTGGATGATGGGATGAGAAATGGATGGATGGATGGATGGATGATGGAATAAGAAAGGGATGGATGGAGAAACATAAGGATAAGTGGATGATGGGATGAGAAATGGATGGATGGATGATGGAATAAGAAAGGGATGGATGGAGAAAGATAAGGATAAGTGGACGATGGGATGAGAAATGGATGGGTGGATGGACGAATGGAATAAGAAAGGGATGGATGGAGAAACATAAGGATAAGTGGATGATGGGATGAGAAATGGATGGATGGATGGATGGATGGATGATGGAATAAGAAAGGGATGGATGGAGAAACATAAGGATAAGTGGATGATGGGATGAGAAATGGATGGATGGATGGACGAATGGAATAAGAAAGGGATGGATGGAGAAACATAAGGATAAGTGGATGATGGGATGAGAAATGGATGGATGGATGGATGGACGAATGGAATAAGAAAGGGATGGATGGACAAACATAAGGATAAGTGGATGATGGGATGAGAAATGGGTGGATGGATGGACGAATGGAATAAGAAAGGGATGGATGGAGAAACATAAGGATAAGTGGATGATGGGATCAGAAATGGATGGATGGATGGATGGATGGATGATGGAATAAGAAAGGGATGGATGCGTAAGAAAAAGATGACTGGATGGATGGATGGATGGAATGAGAAAGGGATGGATGGAAAAAGATAAGGGTGAATGCATGGATGGAATGAGAACAGGATGGATGTATGGATGTATGGATGATGGAATAAGAAGTTGATGGATGGAGAAAAATAAGGATATGTGGATGATGGGATGAGAAATGGATTGATGATGGAACAAGAAAGGGATGGATGCATAAGAAAAGGATGACTGGATGGATGGATGGATGGAATGAGAACAGGATGGATGTATGGATGGACAAAAAGAAGGATGGATCGATGGATGGAATGAGAAATGGATGGATGGATGATGGAATGAGAAAGGGATGGATGGATGGAGAAAGAAGGGTGAATGGATGAATGGAGTGAGAAAGAGATGAAGGATGGATGAATGGAATAAGAAGTTGATTGATGGAGAAAGATATGGGATGAGAAATGGATGGATGGATGGATGATGGAATGAGAAAGGGATGGATGAGTAAGAAAAGGATGACTGGATGGATGGATGGAATGAGAAAGGGATGGATGGAGAAAGATAAGGGTGAATGCATAGATGGAATAAGAACAGTATGGATGGACAAAAAGAAGGATGGATGGATGGATGGATGAATGGAAGGAGAAAGGGATGGATGGAGAAAGAGAAGAATACATGGATGGATGATGGTATTATTGACGCCAGTCATTGATGCTGATTTAAGCCTTACGTTTTGATCTATTCTTCATAGAAAGTGATCGCGTTGCTGTAAAACACGCAGAATATTTCAGTCGAGTCATTTGGATTTCCCTTCACGCTTCCTTTTTGTACTTATTGAAGCTTGTAGGTTTTGCGTCCCGGTGACTTTCATAATATGGACATAAAACGTTCTTCAAAGTGGAACATAGGGGGAGATATTTTCAGCCGTTTATGTCCACATTATGAAAGTCACACAGGTTTGGAATGACATGAGGCGAGTAAATAATGATTTGTGTGTGTGTGAGCGATCCCTTTAAGCATCTAATTACTCTACACTGAAGCTCCTAAAACGATTAGCGAGTGACTGAGCCATTGTGGAGGCTTGAAGGCATGCAGGTGGTTATCCAAAGACTCGGGCCTTGATTTTACACCATGGAAACTGATAAGAGTGAGGTTACACATTCCACACAGTTGGGTCCTAAATGAGATAAGACGTTTCTAGTTCCCACTCACAAAGATTTTCGATCATCTTATACAAGTTAAATGACTAAGAAATAACTACATGCTTGGACACTAAAGCTAAAAATATTCTTTTTCCCCTTGGTATTCTCTCAGATGAGCAAAAACAGAGTCCGAATATATATATATATATATTTTTGAATCTCGTCGCTTCCAGAGGGAACGAAGGTGCAAAACAAACGCAAAGTACACAATCAAGCCGAAGCAAAAGATAGAGCTTCCATCTGCCAAACACAGAGGAGAACTATGTCCTCACCAAATCTCCCATCTGGGACGGCGGAGGAAGGAAAACAAACCTTCTTTCCCCACCCCAGTAAAACAATAACCTGAGCTTGTGGAAGAAAGTGAGTGAATTCACAGTGAAATCTCCAAATCCCTCGGCTGTCCTAAAAACTTCTTTGCTGCGCTCGGTTCTTTCGCGTAGTTTGGCACATTTAGCCTGTAAGAGTAAAAAAACAATGAGGAGCTTTCATGGAAGGCAACAGGAAAACAAAGCTTTCCTCAAAACTATGAAGGGAAAAAAAAAACATGCCAGGTTTTAAACACTCCGAGGATCAGTCTACTGTGGTATTATTTAACTACGAACCAGCAAGAGTTTGTTGAGTCTCAGCTGAGGTGCTTTAATAAACTTGAGAATATCCATCAACCCCCCTCCTGGACTGGCAGAACCGCTAACATCTGGATGGCACGTTTAGCTGGATATAATACTGCCTTTGTTCTTTTGCCATGGTTGTGATCAGCAGGCCGGCTTTGAAGGACCAGCCAAAAACCGAGTTACGGGGGTACTAGATGAAGTGTCATCGTGACTAAGTGGTTTATTAATAATCTCTCATCTTCCCACTTTCAATGAAGTAGTTCTTTGGACTGAATGAGTATTTTGCAGTGCTTATTCTGGTTAGGTATGGTCTGAAGCATGGAAGCTGGTTTAAACTGGTCTTTAGTTGGTTTAAGATGGTCCTGAGCGACTAGCTCCAGTTCAGGAACAGCATAAACCAGTTCAGGAACAGCATAAACCAGCTCAGGAACAGCATAATCCAGCTCAAACCAACATAAACCAGTTCAGGAACGGCATAAACCAGCTCAGGAACAGCATAATCCAGCTCAAACCAGCATAAACCAGTTCAGGAACAGCACAAACCAGCTCAGGAACAGCACAAACCAGCTCAAACCAGCATAAACCAGTTCAGGAACAGCATAAACCAGCTCAAACCAGCATAAACCAGTTCAGGAACAGCACAAACCAGTTCAGGAACAGCACAAACCAGTTAAGGAACAGCATAAACCAGCTCAAACCAGCATAAACCAGTTCAGGAACAGCATAAACCAGCTCAAACCAGCTTCCATGTTTCGAAACGTACCAAACCAAATGATGAATAAGCCATTAAACTTTCGTTCTGCATCGCATGACAAGATTAATTTTACATTCATACTAATTAATGTAAAGAGCAGTGCATGTTTTAATGGCTGGATTAGGACTGCTTACAGAAATAATCTCATATTGTGTCAAATAATGAAGTTTAAACAGTCATACAAATACTGGTAGAGGACTACATCTTCAAAAAATGAAACATTGCCTGGACAAAAACCCTGAAAACAACAAAAGTAGATGGACTTGGTCAATAATATAAACCATTGCAACCACATTTTTACGATTATTCACTGATATTTCATTTTTCTTGCAATACTAAATTCAAAACTCATCATGTAAACTCGTTTATGTTAATTGATATGATGCTTTTGTATACAAAATAGCAAAGACATGCTGTTTTAGTCCTGAACCGTCTTTGACACACGACATGATCTGCTGATTTATATTCCGATAAAACTTTAGATCTAAATTGAAGACGCTGTAAATATTTACGACTGTGATGCAAAAAGCGCACGATGGACAGACCGCAAAAACTGCTATTTTTTTTTATTTATTTATTTACATTTATGGAGTGTTAAATGTCCCGCATGCAAAATGTTCTTACCTTTATGTCTAAATGTAGAAAAGCATTTGTCCACTTTTTGTCCGAGCCGACCAAAGTTTGTATAATAATTTAAAAGGACGCTATAATAATCACGTTTTCCCCCATCTGCGTTTAGCCTTACTATAAAGCTCTCTTTGCGAAACATAAAGGAAAATATTCCTCTATTTTGTCCTTTCCCAGCGCAAAAGTAGGAGAAAATGAGCGGATTTGATCCGTAGAGATCACCGCCCCACAGGAAAAAGTTTTCACGCTGTGCTGCAGTCGCTCAATCCGAGCCAGTATGTGGAAAATACGACCATCTGATATCACTCGCCGTCACGTCCCGCCCTCAATTCGATCACTCTTTGCTATGATTGGTTCAGCTTGTGAATGACACCTCAACAATCCAAACAATGGCAGCCGGTGAGAGGCTCCTATTGGCCTGTCTTGTCGGAGGAGGCGGGACTCGTGTGAACGCTGGTGAGTGGCAGCTCTTCCTCAAGAGGGCGTCTGACGGTCGAAGATCTGATTTAAACTCCGACTTAAACTTTTTTTGTGTGTTTTTGCTCACTAATCGTTTAAATCAAATGCCAGTGATTCCAAACTGAAATATAAGTGGAATTCAACCGCAGGAATTCCTCAACGGATGATTTGTCCATCCACCGCTGAAGAAAGTCGTTCGCATCACGTGACAATGACGTCACCGAGAAGCGTTTTGAATAATAATAATAATAATCAATAAATCAAATCATATAAATCACACACACACACACACACACACACACACAAATAAATCTACTTAAACGTTTGGATAAAGCTAAAACCGTTTGACGCCATTATTGAAATGCAACTTTAGCCATAAACTCATAGATATACTGACCCCTTGTGTCTTTAGTTTTTCATTGTTTCAACTACACTATGAAGTCTTTATTGAACTATTTTGAAAGATATTAGTGTCTTCGTTGTCTATATTGAATATCATTTCAGTGATTGTCTTTGTAAACTGCAAATACACCAATATTTTCTCTCTTCGTATTTTTATTTTATAATGAAATGGATTAAGCATTATGTAAATACAATAAAAAAAAAAATCGGGTTTTGTTTTCGGATTTTTCCAACTCATATTATTAACTTTGAGTTTTGTTTTCCAAACGAACTATATTTACATTCAAGTTGAAAAAAAAAAATGTGCAGAGACAAGCATCGAGTCAAACAATAAACATCTAGGCCAGGTTGTATTATTCTGTCGATAACCGAAGACGATTGGCTCCTCTCACACCGTATGCAAATACATTAATTGTGACTGACAAGGGAAATATCCAATAAGAATCCACCTACGTGATGACGTACGCACGTACACGTTCCGGTTATATTTAGGGCCTATTTAAGCACCAAGCCAGTCTGTACCAATACAGCCCGTAGCGCTTGTCAAAAGCCGGTCGTTCTCCAGTACTAATATGTAGTCGCACATTCTCGTGTGCGATCAAACTGAAATTAAAGTGCGTTTATAATCCGTCGCGTAGCCCGGAAACACCTGTGTTGATCATCGGTTAGTTATTGATAAAGCCCTGCACCTCTCATTGAAAGGACACCGCTCTGGATTATTTGTATCTACAGATGTTTCGTCGACTATAATGCAAGATGCACGCTGGTTCTCGGAAAAGGCTGCTCGACTGCTTATCACTTGTCCTTTTAACGGCCTCCAAATACTGAAAACAATCGTTAACAGCTGAAAATCGTTGCTATTTTGCGGTAAGTAATCATTTAACAGTGTGTCCGCCCATATTTGTGTGAAGCACAGCCTCCGAACGCAGGCCTAGGAAGAGCGGAATCGATCCGTGTTCCCGGTGATATCGTTGGTTTTCCGTTTGAAAAGAAATCCGTGTAACACTTCCATGGTATTCCCAATGGACGTGAGGCTTTATACGCGCGGTTTAAGTTGATCATAACATTATGGCAAGGTCACGATAAACGCTTGAGGCTTTTCAGACGCGGAACTCACCGCAAACCCTGAGGTAAAAATCATAGAAAAGCTGTTCTAACGTGTATATTTACCTTGAGTAATCAAATAAACGTCCACGAGAGGACTAGTTTCAACTGAGTTTCTGTTTTTTATTCCAGTGTTATTATCGTCATAACACGCCCAAGTCGGGCCCTATAATGGCGCTTGACTATAAACTGGTTATTAACAATTAACTTGTCTTTACAAGATATGTAAGATCGCTTTATGATCGCGTGAGTAAATCATTTAACCTGAAATGCGGCATTTAAGACTCAAAGGGTTCAGATTCGCGGTCACCTGCTGCTGAATCGAGTCCTCTTCAAAGAAACAAGCTCGATTTTGTTAACGTTTCGTTGTTTTGGACCGTTTTGTATAAAAGTGCTTTCTACTGTAACGTTACGTATCGATTAGCTAGAATGTCGAATTCGAGTCTATCAATTGAATATCTATCTATCTATCTATCTATCTATCTATCTATCTATCTATCTATCTATCTCTGTCTGACCATTTCTAGATAGATATCTGTCTATCCGTCTGTCTATCCGTCTGTCTATCCGTCTGTCTATCCGTCTGTCTA